>CM022391.1:150440574-151007598 GCA_011833715.1 Carcinoscorpius rotundicauda
CTGATCACAGTGATGAACCTAATGGGTGTGCATAGCAGTGTACCCAGGATGTGAACACCAGTGTGAAAAATGGACATTGACATTTTATATTATTTTCTGGTGTGTGTGATGAATTCAATGGCTATAGAGATAGTAGTGATGAAGAAAACTGTGACAAGACCTCTGCTACAAATGGATAAAGATCTAATTTTGCTAATATGAAGCCCAAGTAAAATCTTCTTTGAAATGTAATTATAATTTACAAATATATATAATTTATACAGAAATGTTTAATTCTTTAATCGGACAAAAATATTCTCCAGAAAGTTGTGTATGAGTTTAAGAGCATGGAATTTATTCTGTTTGCATTTTGAATTAACATGCAACAGATAATTTATTAAAAAAACATTTAAACAATAATTTTGCTTTTCTTTGAATTTTTCCTAATGTTATACAGTTGTAAAAAAAACAACACAAAAACAATTGAGTGGTTGAATGTTTTATGCTGAAAATTCAAAGTGCTATCACAGCAAGTGCCTCCAAAATTAAAGTATATTTTTATGACTGTATTAATAACAGACTATAATTACTGGTTGTGTAAACTTGTACTGTAGGGTACATTAAACTCTTGCTTTATAATACAGAAAAGGTAAAAGTACAGTAAAAATAATTTAGTTTCTTCACTTTTAATTATTATATTTGGCAATAAATGCTCTCCAAAGACATTTAATGTAAAGTAATATCAAGATTGACATCTTGAAAATAGATGATGCAGCTGAACAATTCCAGTTTTATGCAAGAAATGTGGATTATGCAGAGATGAATTTATCAGTGTAGAAATGTAAATGTAACGTGTGTATATATATATATATATATATAGACCTTAATATGTAGTTTCAAAATTGAAATTCTGACTGTATTTTTTGAAAACATATATTTTTCCATTATTCACACAAGTTTTATTAACATATCTTAAAATGATTATCAAGTATTTTCAGTATGTGAAAGATTCAATATTTTTTCAAACTTCTCCAGTTCTTGTATTGCAAAGTAACTGTTTTGAAGAAGATAAGCTTACAAATACTTTGTTTTAGCATCACACTTCCAATAAATTTATTAAGAAACACCTTTTTAGTTTTTAAACATTTTTCTGTATGTGCTGCAATTATAGACAAAATATTTACTGGCTAAAGTGTCAATAAGGCTTAACACACATTTAAGTACTTGTTTCTTTTTATTTAACCTTTTCCATATCAAGAGGTTCCAAGAAGTAAATTAAAAAAAAAGGCTTTTAATTTTGCATTTTGACAGCTTATTTATTACATGAGAACATGCAAATTAATTTGGTCAAAAAAATTAAAGATACAACAAGAGATGGGTTGCTCAAATGAACTTAGGGAATTATGTTTGAAATATGGAGGATGCCAACATTATCTTTGGAAAATCATGCTAAGGGTTGAATCGAGTCTCCATAAAGTCTATGAACTTGTAACTGACATGGTTTAAGATAGGAAACCCATTATGTTTAAACACCTGTAACATCAACATTGTTATAGCTAGGAGTCACACTATAGGGAAACACCTATAAAATTGACATTGTTTAAGCTAGGAGCCACTCTTGGTATTTAAAACTGTTAATGTTAATTTGAAACTGTTTAAGATAGCATTTGCTTTGTCTATGAATGCTATGTAACCCTGACATTATACGAGTTAAGATTCCTTCCTTGTCTATACACACCTGTAACCTGAATAATTGTTTGAGCTAGGATTACTGCTATGTCTGTATTCAATTGTACCATTGACACTGTTTAACACAAGATTTTCACTAGGCATAATATTCACTGTTAAAACTAGCATTCCCACTAGTCTTGTGTTCATAATTGTGTATCACTTATTTAAATAGACTAATTTCCACATAGACATGGACTTGAGAATAAAGGTTATAATGTGCAACCCTTGTTGGTATAAAAGGATTAGGACATGTTCATGTCATTCAGACATCAACAAAAATGGCATAATTACATTTAGATACTTCATGAAAATGTAGGAAAGAATGTTAAGGGAATATACCTGATAATGGTGTATTTTCTACTAGTGATAAGATTCATGATTAATTTGGTCATTATGCTTCTAAATTTTAATTTCATCAGTAGGTAATGTGGTGTGTAGGAACAGCATTTCTATTTTATTGTGGCTTTTGAAGACTGTTCTCACTTTATACTGTTAATAATTCTCTCCATTTTCAGAAAGACCTCTGACAGAAGAATATGACTGTAAGTCTACAATTTTCTTCCTGTCTGTTTTTGATGTTTATAGATTATTTTGCTAAATATTTAGGGTATTTATTGTGAAAGAAGGGTTGTAGTTATGTTATTTACTTCATTCTTTGTAGCATCTTATGTATTACAAATCTTGTTAACTCTTAAGAGATAAAGCAGTCTATGATACTAGTCATTACATTGTTTTTCAAACAATTGTAATCCAAGGTTGATAACTTAACCAAACTGTCAGTTGTTTGCTGTGAAGATTTATATATTGTATTGTTCATTAACATTAGTTTCAAGTCCTGGCCAGGAATATGTTTCTTTCCTGTGTTTTGATAACTGTTTCAAACACAAAACTACACAATAGGTTGTGATCTCTCTACCATGGTAATCACTTAGTCATTACTTTTTTTACTGATAATGAGGTGTGATCCACATAACTTTGAACCCACAGTCAGGATCACTTTCCACCCAACAAAATAACCATTACAATGATGTAAAATTGTATCTTGTTTGCTCGCTCCATACAGGCTTTCACAAACAATAGTGTATAAAAACTGAATTACTCTTAGGAAGAATCTGTTAAGCTAAATGATGTACGTATTTACAGAGAGACAAGTAAATACATGTAGGAAACGTCATTTAATAAACACTACATTATGCTACATTTAGTTATCATAGTGGAAAACTTTGAATAGAATCATACAAAATTCAATCTATCATGTATTATAATATTAGTAGTGATATTACATCATACATTAATGTAATAAAAACCAGTAAGTGAACTGAATAATTTAAAATAATGTCCATATTACAAAATATTCTTTATTTGGCTCAAATAAAATTGTCATTTTTCAAAGATCTTAACCTTTGATGTGCAACAACAAATTTTGTCTGAAACTGTTAAATTGACATGAATTTCAATGTATAAGTTTCTTTTGTACCAAGAAACATAAGATTATCATCTGTCAATATAATTTGTTTACAATGACACATGAGGATAACTGTACCAAATTAAATGGAAAGATTACATTAACTCTTACACTGAAGAATCTAACTGACAGCTTTCAAAAAGACTGACAGAATATTTGTAAGCTCACTCTGATGTATTTTAACACAGTGGTTAAACATAATCACGCTTCTGGTTTTCAGAAGCTTAAGTCAGTGATAAATATAACAAATCATACAATAATTAAAGAAACTATCAAAAAACAAAATCCTAACTTTAATACATGTACAGGTTGTAGTGTTATGTTTAATTTTTCCTTTACTTAAATAAGAGAAATAAAAAAGGAAGGGGGAAATTTAAGAACCTGCAAATATGGATTGTAGAAAAAATTTTAACAATGTTGTAGATGCTGTAGATATTATTTACTCAAAATACAAGCCCCTATTTTGGTTCTATACTGTTACCTATAATTACATTTGGGGAGTCAAAATAGGGATTTGTAGTTGGAATAAATAATACCTACAGTATTTCCAGTCTTTTTTATTTACTTTTGTTATGATTCCTATTTGCAGGATATAGATTTTAAATTTTTATTTATCTTGTTTGCTATATTTTTTATACTTTACTGTTTATAGTGCATTTTGCCCAAATGCTCTGCTTGTTTGTTTTTATCCCTGTTGTAAACCAGTATCATGGTTCATGATTATTTAGTTTAAATGCTCTTTTTTCTCTTCCAATCTGAATTATACAAAAGAAATGGATTCAACACTTGGTTGTAGGCATTGTTTTTTTCATGATTTTAGGGATGTTTCAATGGTTTTGTTTATTCATTGCTACCTTATTTCTGTATTTTTGACACTGCCATCCCTACATCACTCTTATGTTTTGAAAATATTTTTATTACTTGCACTCTTTCCAAAATGAGAATGAGTTCTTAGCATGTATAGATGTTTTATTTGTTAATGGTGTTATGTGTACAAAATATCTAGCCAAGGGATGAAATGATGAATTTATGATGGATGGTATTATCATATTGCTTTGATTTCACTCACAGTATCCAACAAGAGCTGTAAAAACAAGGGAGTTTGTTGGATACTATTTTACAGAGCAATAGCTTAATTGTTCTATGCCTTATTAAAACACATGGAGAGATTTTATGCAGGGATGTAGGCAGTCTAAATTGTTACTTTGAAAACAAACCTAGGTCTAGAATGAACAAGTGCTTTTGTGACCATCTAGAGAGGGGGCTTTATTTTAGCTCTTGTGTAATTCTAGTTTGTGCAACAAGCTGAAGGGTGCTATGCTAAAACCATTAGTTTGTAGAATAACAGTCCAGCAAACAAAGACTTGGCAAATTTGGAACCACTGAATATGGTAAAATGCATATCGAAAACTAATATCTCACAGTCCATCTGGAATTTAATTTATGAATCTCAGTAAACCTTCTGTGTTTAAAAAAATGCTTAGAAAACAAAGGAAAACATTACATTATGTACAAAGTTCTTTTTCCCCAGGTGCTTCATCTGTGTAACTGAGGCCTACTTTTGTAAATAAGGAGTGAGTCTCACCCCCAAACAATTACATGTTTTGCAGTTAGAACAGGCCACTACATCTATTGGTAGCAGTGTACTACAGTGCTGTATCTCAAAAATAAAACATGCATGCAATGACTTTGGTAATGCAGGAAATCCCATTGATAATCAAGATTAGTGAAATTTTGTAGTTGTTTTGATTACTGTTCTGTATTAAGAATAAACCCTGAAGTGGTATGAAAATTCAAAAAATTGCCTTAACATCTATGAGGTAAAAAGCTCCTCATGTCACAACTTCAAGATGTGTAGAGGGTATCCTTGCTTGTGAATTTCAGGTAGGCCACAGATGTATGGAGTTGTGCTGTGATATACATTTATAAATTTCATTGTTCTCAAAACCAGCTATTAAAAGTGAAACACATGAACCACTGTATGCTTAAATGAAATATTTTCAGCCTAGTAATTCTAAAACACGATAAATGAGCATATTTTACAGCTAATGAGAATAACTACACAAGTTTTGATGATATTAGGAAATACACACAGAAATAATGAATTTTACTTTTCTGTTTTCTAAGTTGTAAACCATCACATTTTGAATTCAATTTTCATTCTAATGAATATTCCTCCCTAAACTTTTCCTAAGTGTAATGCATCTAAATAAAAGAACATTCAAATATGTATATTACTAGACCAAGATGACTATGACATAGCTTCATCCAGATGTTTTGTTTAATTTGCTACTTCCTTATAATAAATGTATTACTCTAAGAATTATCTAGTTAGTTATACACAGTATAGAGTGGGATGTCTGCAGATTCATATTGCTAGAAACAAAGTTTCACTACCTGTGGTAGGCAGAGCACGGATAATCCATTTTGTAGCTTTGTGCATAATTCCAAACAAACAAGTTAGAAAAAATAATAATGTTTAATATACAAAATTCTTTCCCACTGATAATCTTTGTCACACTCCAATTGTTAATTCATTTTTATGTAAACCAGCCTTTGATTTTAAATTATGTTTAGTAGATTTTATTATTTATATGTATATATTGTTCATAATATTTCTCTTTAATACGGGTTATGGCTACCAACAACAGCAAGGGCAATGAAGTACTGATGGTGTATGCTTAGTCTCCGTGTTACTAACATCCTAATATCTTCTGTAGCACTCTAACAATGGATTCAGGGCACAGACCTTTTATGCCAGTGTCTAGCAATGTCTTTGCTTTAAACTCTGTAATCTTTTAAGGGTATCTTGTGCATATTTTATGGGTAAAGACCTCCATTCTATCATTCCATTAAAGTTGTAGCGAAATGGACTTGACTGATAGGATTTGAAGACTATTCCACACTCTGATAACAGCACTATAAAATTATTTTAGTGAATTTTCAACAGCTTGCTGTCATTAGTCAATTTCCATTTGTCCTGCAGCTTTCCCTCTGGCTGAAACATTGAAAAGTTTTCTTTGAAGCCTACTCATGATTCATGAATAACTAGAAACACTTTAATGTTTAGTGATTCACCTCAAAGTGACAACTAAATCAAGATTGGGTGGCCTTGGTATATGGAACATACTGAGTTACTCGTGTGCTGCTTCATGAGGAGTTAGATTCCCATAACAGTGATGACAGTAGTTGATTGTTACTATTTTAAAAAATATTTTTGTTTGCATTATCATGGGTATAATGTTAAACAAGTAGATTGAACTTTGAATGTTTTGTGTATTCAACATGTAAAAGGAAACAGACGTAAGGTATTGATATTCAGATTGTAATATTATTAATTGGAATTGTGGAGTCTTATAATTTTGGTTAGAATATATTTTGAGATTCAATGAAATTATACAAAACATAATTGTGAATAGCTTTACACTATAAAATAAAAATTTGAAAACATTGCAGTCACACAAACTAAAAGATAAATTATAATAATATTTCTCAATAATATTCACATTTAGAAAATAGTCTTTACAAAAAAGTATATTTTTGTAGATATGCAGTCGTATCCTTTTTGTTGCTTCAATTATCACAATCTTTCAAAGGGTGAAGAATGGTAATTAATCCAAGTTGTTGCAACCGGAAGTCAGAACAAGCCTAAATCACAGGACCTGGTGACAGTGATAACTTCCAACCTGCTATGTGGAAACACAACTTGGGCATTCTCTCCTGATGACAGATCAGCACAATTCATTCTAAGGGACATCAAGACTGCTTCACTGAATTGAAAGCCACTTGAATTTAATAAAAACACAAAAAATCTGTTTGAATAAGTCTTTCAACAACTGTTCATGTGCATGAAGTTTGCCAAAGTTACAGTGCAGCAGTTAACACTATTCAAGTATATAAAGCTCAAAGGCAAGATATTCCTGTTTGTGCTAACTGATGGGACCATGAGAAAATTTCCTATGGCAAAACTAAATGTGGGTACTCCATATTATGTAGGATACCTTGAGGCCATGTGTACAAGGAACCACTATACAACTTGGTGATAAGAATGTAGTGGAACTATACAAAAAGAAAACTGCTGAAACAAATGTGGTCATAAGAAAAGCTCAAATAAAAAGGAGTAAGAGCATATTAAACCTCTTAAAGTCTCAGAGTAACAACTGAAATATAATTTCAAGAGAGCTGAAGGAAGTGCAGAGGGAAAATCTACTGCAGATACTTCTAAATATTACCTGAGAGGCAGTCACGAACAAGACGAAGAAAGAAGAGAATTACAGAACTGAAGACCAGAAAGGAGTGTTGAACCAGACCTATCAAAATAATTTTACAGGAGAAGCCAAACCTAAAGACAGTCAGAAATGCGTTTATAACAAAAAGACTAAGAGTCAAGACAGCGTAAACAAACTTATCCAGCAACAGAAAGGATCTTTCACAGCATAGGAAATAGTGAACAGAAGACACTATAAAGTGAATGGATTGATTAAGGTCAACCATGGTAATTGTTTGAAGAAATATTTTGGGATAGATGAAGACCTTGCAGGTGTAGCTATTGATGTACAAATGGACATGGAAGATGTAGCTGTCAAAGAAGCAGGATCAGAAGACTGTCTTCATCATAGAAGATAAGAAACTAATAAGCTTAAGAGCTTTGAGTGAAGATGAGATGTACAAAGACTTCAACATAAGTGTCAAGCTGACTGATAAGAATAAAGAAAAGTAAAATATATATAAATAGATCAAGAAATCTGGACCTCGTGCAACAGAAGGTCAAGATGAAGACAAAGAATCCCGTTATGGAAAAGCCCTAGTGAAGACACTGCTTCAGGAGAGATAAACAAAAATCTGTAAATGTTGCTGTAGACCATACGATAAGACAGTATGTGAACTAAGAAAAGTCATTATATATATTGAAAAAAATTGTAAATCTATTGAAGAGAGGATTATGTCACAATACAAGACTATTTTGAAGATATTAATTAGTTTATTTTGTGGATGGATATTGTATGGTTGTTCAGTTTTTATTTATTCTGAGAGAATTTAAAGCAGGTAATTGGTAAAATGATGAATAATGCATCTTTCTACAGATGTGTGCTAAAATTGTTGGCTGTTCTAATAAATTGTTAATGATGTCTACAATACCCGTCTCATTATACAAATTACATGTTTTATATAACAGCATTTCTTAGTTGGGTAGCACTAAGCATATTTATATTCCACCTTGATAAAAGTGATCTTATTTTGATAAAATTTGCAAACATTTTGGCCAAGACTACATTTATCACTTTCATCTGTGTTTAGTCCCCTCTCAAAGGGTGAAACAGATACTTGTGCACATTGATATGAGTTAGGTATTTTTTCCCTTTTATATTTTATTAGGAATAGGTGTAACTTTAGATTAAGGGTTACTACATTTGAGTGTGTAATGTATTACAATTCTTTATACCCTTTTCTTATGAAGATGCTTTAGGAAAATGAAAAGTCTCTATAGTTATTTCATTATTCTGCAGAAATGCCAGACAGTAGCTATTAAATATATAATCTTTAGTGAATAAAGATTTTATTTATTTGTTTACTTGTTTTCTTCTATTGCCTATATTTAAACTAATTCTTTGTGTTACATTTCCTGAATCTGAGTTCCTGCAAATACTCTGATGGCTATCATTGTAATTGAATACCATAGATATAAAGATGTTGCTTCTTGAAAGCTATTTAATAATGTTGTAATAAATTCAACAGCAGACAAACAATAAAAGCAGAAATAAATAGTTATAAGGGCAAATGATAAAGCAGTACAGCTTTTAACCACTGTAGCTCATGAGATTTAATTATTTTCTGTACAAGCAAGTTCTATAAAAAGGTAAGGTTTTAATGCACCTGAGAAAGTGGTTCTGGTCGAAGTATCATGCTAGTTCAAAATACATTTCCTATAACTTTAAGAAAGTTACATGCTTCTACACTTGCATTATTGAACAATAATTATCAAGTGAATCTCATAATAGTAAGTGTATTCTGCCCTAAAATACACAAAGAAATGTCCACACATTTGTCTTTCAGCCATTCCAAGAACTGATAACCTGAGGAGATTGTGTTCTCATATTATACTGAAACTTGAGACTCGTTATTCCTCTTGCCTACTGAGAAAAGTTTTATTTTTTTAAGTTCTTAATATTTTTTTCATTGAAGATCTTGCAAAACAGGTTTCCAAATCAAAATATGCCAAACAGTATGCATCTTGGAAATTGCTTAAGATTGCTTTATGTTTCAGCATTTATTTTAATGTTACAACTAGAAAGTGAGAATTAGGAAAGAAGTTAGTTTTCTATATTTTTAGTTTAACATTTAGAAGTTTATGTCCAAAAGTGGGTATATTTCATTATTGTCTCTCGCCCTTTTCTGTAATGTATCATTGAACTGTAGATATTTCTGTAAATATATATTTAGTTATATTTGCTCTCTAAACTTTGTTTTGTTTTTTATGTGCAGTTCAAATTCGCATTACAATATCCCACTTGATCAGTATATTAGTTAATGTTTTAAATACATTGGATCATAGGTATAAACGTTTATGCTATAAATTTAAAATATATTCAATGAACTTGAAATAATTTTATTTTTTGTTTGAATTTCTTGCAAAGACTGAAATAAATTTGACTGCTGTGGAGTTTGCTTTTAATAATCTCTTACAAGTTTTAAAAGTGATGCTGATTATATCACACTTGATTTTTAATGTGAAACTAAGAAGGTAGCCTAAGTCAGTATCATTATTATCAAATATGCCTTATGAACCATAAAAGTTGAGTAGACAGTTTATTTATAATTTGTGTGCAAACTTAACAATAAAATATTAAATATGTATAAAGTGCTGTTCACAAACCCACAGTAACAAATTGTATAGTAAGTTACTTACTTTACTTTCCCTCTGACCCTGTTGTTGCAATTCTTCTGACATGTGGTAATTTACAGTCGCAAGCGATACCTTTGGAGGAAATTATGGTTCAGTTACATATCTTAATGCTGTCCTCTGAAAGATAAATAAACAATAAAATTAATTAGTAAGACAAGTATCATAAGGATTGGTTTAATTTTATAAAATTATAAGATTTATAATAGAAATGTTTCTTTAACAATTATGTCGCTTCAGTCCATAAGATCAGATCAGCTTCAAATAGTGTATGATAAGCAATTACATAATCAGCATAGCAGTTGTTTTCTGCTGTAAACACATTGAACTGAAGCATTCAACAAAGATGGAGACGGTTATTTACCAGAAATATTAAAATAGACAAAAGTGAAATATATAGTGTATATTTATATAACTATTTGTAAAAATAGTTCCAGTTTATTTCTTTAAGGAAAGCTTTAAGTTTTGAATCAGAATAGCTTTTGCAATTTTCCTTCTGTTGTCACACTTCATAGAACTTTAATGTTTTCAGATATGTTGTATTTGGTTTATTCTACAGAGTGTTTGGAAAGTCACTGTTAATAAAGTTAATAATATATTTATTAACAGACAAAACTGCACAGTAACTTTCCGAACACCCTGTACATGTTCAGAAACATAGCACAGTTCTTTAAGGTGTTTTTTTTATCTTTATGTTTAGTTCTCTTCCAGTATTACTTTAATAAATCATTGAAATATGTAATATTTTATATGTCATATTATTATTTTTATGTTTTGTGGTTTAGGAAAATGTTTTCCAGGAATTTTATTTATTATGTGTTTTATAATTTCTGGATTGATATCAATATTATGCTTTAAAATAAAGTATTTCTATATTCCATATTGCCGTTTGCTTTGCTTTTCTGGTGTGAACTGCATAAAAAAACACAAGAACATTTCCATACTGTCCCACTATGAGGTGAATGAATATATAAATAAAGGACAAATGGTTAGGATGGTTTAAAGTATGTATCATAATTAGTTGGCATAACTTGAAGAATCTGACACTTTATAATTAAGATAAACTAAAATACTTTTCCTGCCTGAATAAGATAGTAATATATAATTATCTAAAGCTGAAGTATGTATCCTAGTTATTAGGTACATACTGAATAAATATTAGTTTATATGATTAATCGAGGCTACAGTATGAATTATAGTTATTTGGCATATTGTGTGTAAAACCATTGTTTACAGGATTAAATAAGCCAGAATTACGTATCCTAGTTCATTAACATATGTTGTGTGGTAGCAGTCTGGCACATCCCCAATAAATACAGGTTTATACAATAGCAAAACCTGTGCATATCATTATTAGCTGATATATTCTGAGGAAAATGGTAGTTTGTATAATTTAGTATATTTTCAGTATGTTTCATAGTTATTTGGCAGGAATTAAATGTAATAATAGTTTATATGATTTAACAATACAGTGGCATGTACCTTAGTGGTTAAGAATAATCTCAGTAAAATAGTGCTTTACATGATCAAGGTTCTAGATGTATTGTTTGTACATGCTTGTTATTGTGCAAATTATATGATATAGCATACTTGTAGTTATGACATATTCCGAGTAAATCATTAATTTATATAAGTAAGCCAGAGTGTAGCATATGTTGTGATTATTATTCTGTCCTAACTAAATACTCGCTTCTGTGTTTGAGTTATCATAGCTATTTTGCCTCTTTAAAATACCAATACATATGATTATGAAGGACTAATGTACATTTGTTAACTGATGCTCCTTAGTACTAGTTTAAGCAAGTATTTATATAGCATATTGTGAATAAAATATAACTTTGTATGATAAGCAACACTACATTGTGTATTATAATTATTTGACATATTCTCTAAAATTATAGGTTACATACTTAAGATTACAAACACTGTGTGTAATAGTTATTTGTAATATTTTGAGGAAAACAGTAGTTTATTTCATGATGAAAGACCTTTCCTAGTTATTTTACGTATCTTCAGTAAATGTATTTGTATCATTAAAGAAGACTGCACTTTAGATTGTGGTTATTGGCTATTTTTTTAGTACAATATTAATTAATACAGTACACTGAAGTACACTATGTACTGACTAATTTTGAATAATATTTTAGTTTTCATTAATTAAGCAAAATTGAAGTATTGTGTGTACTTTATATACTTGACACATCATAAGATTATAGCTTATAACATAGTGCAAGAGTGAAGCACTTATCCTAATTATTTGAAACATAGTATGCATTTTTGTTATTTGACATATTATGAGTAAAAAATTATGATTATGCAAAGCTGCAGCATGTATTGTAGTTATATTGGTATTTCCCAAGTAAAATACTGGTGTAATATGATTAAGCGTATCATATTTATTTCACAAGTTCTGAATAAAATACTGTACTGGTTTATGTGGCTACACAAGACTGCACTATGTATTGAAATTATTTGATAGATCCAGAGTAAAATATTAGCTTATGTGATTAATCAGTTTTTAGGTACTGTGTATCTCATATTTATCCAAGTTATTGTGAAAAATAGATTATATGGTTAAATTACTCTGCAGTAGGTATGGTAGTCATCAAACATAGCCTTAGTAACATAGTACTTTACAGCACCAACGAACATTTCTTAGTTATTGATGTAATCTTTAGTAAATAAAATTTAAGAGTAATATCTTTTAACGATAGCTTGTTGATTTACTTTCAAAAAATAATTTTCATTTCTGTGTGTGAGCTGTTTTTGTCTCTCTCACTTCTTTGTAAGAAGCACATACTACATTTTACCCTCTGGAAATTTACTTATTCAGTAAGTCAGCTTTGAAAATAAAAAAACTAATGTCAAACAAGAAACAAACTTATAGGTAGTAGCACCTTGGGACATATCACAGTGACAGGTGATAAGTTTTATACATTACTGATTCTAACATAATATTATATTATATTTCAGACAAATTTTCATTATACACTGTTGCTAATATTTCTATCATGTAATTGTTGACTGTCGAGAAAAACTAATCAACATTTCCTTTTATAACAATAATTATCAAATGACTGAGTCACAAGTTCTGTGAAAGTCTAAACATCAGAGCAAAATTTTCTTTTCTATTACATGATAACTCAAAAACAAAAACAATAGTTCATGTCAGTGATGTAACATAGTTGCAAATGGAGTAATTGCTTTTGTAAATATTATTAACTTGAAGTAATTATAAAAATTATCATTTTAGTGGAAGTAATGTTATCAGTACTTCTTGAAATTAGTTTTTTAACAATATTTAGTATTTCTTTAAAAGCTTAAGGACAGGGTGAAACAAGAATTACCATCCAATAGAAGATAACTAATAAATATTATAGTGGGAACATTATTTTAGATGTGGTTATAAACACAACATTCTCAAGCCTGAACCACTGCATTGAAAAACGAGTGAAGAAAAACATTTTCAAAAAAGGAAGCCAACATTGGGATGGCTATCAATCCTTCAAAAGTAATGCAAACAAGATAGTAGGAATGGCATTTGCATCATCCTCATATAATAACATAGGCAAGAAATAACATATAACAGTATGTATACATATATATATAACCAATCTCAGTTGAGTTTAATTTCTCATGTTTATCTGTTAACATACTACTAAATCCTTTATATGATAGGTAAGACTGGAAATTTATCAAAGTATCTGTTAAAATACTTTATTAATGTTACCCGTTTATCTACATATTTAGCTTTACAAGTCTCTAGGTTAAAGTCAACTGAAAGGGGTGATAATACGGGTATTAGTATGTTGGCATTTTATATTTCATGCTTACTTGAATTGCAATGTTCAAAAACATATGGTGTTTTTGTGTTCTTTGAATGTGGTTTCCATTTCTCAGCTTATTTCTCCTGTATAGAAGTCATGACAGTTCTATTAAAATTTTTGAATAATTTTGGTGTTGTGTTTGTCAATGTAGTTCTTGCTCAGTATGGATTTTAGTTTTCTACTTGGTTTTGAAAACAAATTAGTGTAGTGTAAACGTTCTGTACTTCATTTTAATTAGTTTTAATACCAATACCAGCCATCTTCAGCATGTGGTCTATGAGTTAGTTTCTGTGTTTTGTGAACTTTCAGTAAAAAATATGGATAAACAATAAGTCATTCATTTCTTGTTTTCACTCGTAGTAAAAATGAATTGCTAGATAATTAATTTAAAGATGAAAGAGTATATTTTTTGTACAATTAACATTCTTATTGGTGTCTGCAAAATATTTTAGACAATCAGTATGTTCCATGTGTAATTGCTATTGTATTGATTGTCAATGTAATAAGTATTGATGGAAATGGTTACACAAACAAAACCTTTGTCCTGTCTTTGGTTTAAAAAAGTGCCTTAAATTAACTCATTGCTGCTTAAAGATAAATAACACCTGGCCATTGTCAATGATTTCAACATACACTATTTGAAATCTTTGTCTATGTATATAGCAACAATTTTCAAAACATGATATAATTAAAATAATGAAATCTCACATATGTAAATAGAATTAATATTTCATTTTGAAAATATTTTGTAAGCCGATTGATACAGTTTGACTATTTACTGTATGGTGGGTACAACATACAATAATTGTATGCTAAGCTATCAAATACTGAGAATATACAGTTAGTGTTTTATATGACTATGTAATGAACTTAGATGGTGATAATGTTTTATCATTGATAATTACATTTTAGAAATGTACGATTTAACTGAATAAAAAAGTTGTATTTAACTGTTATGTGTTTCCCTATAATTACGGTTTTGGAAAGAGAACTATCTATTTTAAATATATTGTATAACTCAGATAGCAACAGTGTATTATAATTTTCTTTTATTTAACAAAAGTTTTCCATAAATATTTTGTAACTACACAGGTAGCAACTGTGTATTGTAATTAATTGTTAATGTAGCAAAAGCTTTCCATATTTATAGTTGGTTTGTTTTGAATTTCACACAAGGCTAAATGAGGGCTATCTACATTAGCCATACCTAATTTAGCAGTGTAATACTAGAGGGAAGGCAGCTAGTCATCACCAACCACTGCCAACTCTTGGGCTACTCTTTTACCAATGAATAGTGAAATTGACCATCACATTATAATGTCCCCATAACTGAAAGGACAAGCATGTTTGGTGTGAGGGGGATTCGAATTGCGACCCTCAGATTACAAGTCGATTGCCTTAACACCTAGCCATGTTAGTCTTATTTATTGTTGTAAGTCAGTGAGAGGTTGATGAAAATATCCTGTTTATTAAGTTGAATATTAAAGGAAGTATGAAAATACATTTACTGTATTAAATGTATGATAATTATAATGATAATTAGTGTCACAGTTTCATTTTTCAAATTCCATTTTATTCTAAGTATGCACACTTCACTAAGTAACAACAAAAGCATAACACGGACTGTACACTAACTTGTATGAAAGATAATTAAATCAAAACATTTTTTACAAGTTTTGTAAATATCAAATGATATTATGTTGCCCAATGAAAACTGTCCAAACTATGAGATGGATGACACCAATATTTCTTCATGCTCTTGAATGATTACACCTTCAAGAAGTGAATACTATATATTTAATAACTTTTTCTATTATATTTAAATAATAAATAGGCAAGTTCTGGGTTGGAACTTAGTATAATAGAGATAACAGCTTATTTGGGTTGTAATTTTAACTTTTTACTGGATGTTTGGTGCATCTCGCCCAGTTGCTTTGTGCCATAAAACACCAAATCAACCAACCATTTGGATTGTAAATATACCACATTTATAAAATGTGAAAGAAAGGGCATGTATTATCTTTCATCATAAAAAGTTGAAGGATACTCAAAATTTCTAGGTTGTTTGTCCATTTTGTTTTGATGCATTTCATTGCTAGTTATATCTTATAAATTTGTTTTTATTTAAACTGCCATATCAGTAGACATTTAAATATTCCTTAATGTCATTATGAGTCATGATTTGTATACTGAATATTAACTTTAAATGTAAGTAAAGTGCATGGCTGACTAAGTTGTCAAATGTTTTGTAAATATCCAAAATAACGAAAACTTTGATTATTCATTAAAGTGAATGTTAATTAAATATTATTATTTGTTTCTTTGTTTATAAATTTCATGCAAAGCTACATGAGTGCTATCTGCGCTAGCTGTCCTTAATTTACCAGTGTAAGACTGGAGAGAAGGCAGCTAGTCATCATACCCACTGCCAACCCTTGGGCTACTGTTTTACCAAAGAATAGTGAGATTGAGCATCACATTATAATGCCCACACTGCTGGAAGGCTGAGCATGTTTGATACGATTGGTATTCAAATCTGCAATCCTCACATGCCAAGCTCACCCAATTGATCTAGTTGAGTTGTGAAACTTTGCAGAGCGTGCTACCTAGTATTTGCTAGATTCACTCATGTATACTAATTGTGTTTGCAGTGAGTGAATTGATTTTCTCTCATGGGTAAGTTGGCATAAAGTAATAAAAGCATAAAAATTAATCCTGACCAAATTAAATTTTAGCTGAAAAGCCTTAATTACTGATGATTTCAACTGAAATACTGTGATGCCTGAAATAAAAAATGAGATGATTTTCATGGTTCAGCATACAAAACTATTGCTACTAAAAAAAGCATCCTAAAGAAATGCAATGAAGGTTACTGAAGTAATTTATGCAGAAGCCATAGACATTTTGCTATAAAGTAAGAGAGAATGTGGCAGTATGTATCAAATATGTGGAAATATATGTATATAAATAAATAAATAAGAACATTACACAAGCAATAATGGGTATTGTGTATTACAAGTGAATGACTTATAGAAATAATACAACAATAATATGCATTGTCATTAAAAATTTGCGATATGATATTATTTTAGTATAAATTGCACCTTTTATTTTCATTACTAATAACTAAAGATGCTTAAGTTTGACATGTAAAATATTTTGCATGGGTGAGTTTTCATGGAAGAGACAAGAGTAACTGAGGAACTTACTCTTAAATTTTGCACATAAAAGTTTTACTTCACAGTTCTCATAAATAGTAATGCAGGATATTTCAATTGGATCGTTTGAAATATTCATAATTAATGTGAGAATATACAAAACTTTTCAGTTTAAGAATTATTCATCAGTTTATTTAGCGATTTAGCATTTCATTATTATTTAGTTTTTATAATAAAGAGTGTTAAAAGTTATTTATTTTAACCCTTAAAAAGCGGGGAATATTGAAAATAGCAGCATCAACTCATGATGGCAGCCATTTATGGGGTAAAAATAAACGTAATAAGTTTCGTTAAGTAACTGTGAACGACTCGCACGTTGCATATGTATTTGGTTTTTGTAATGTTGTTGACGTCATCTTATTCGAAGCTTCTAATTTTACTCGTTATGCGTAACATTTTTGCTACTAGGAAATTAGCTATTTCTAGATTTTCATGTCACGTGTTATAAGTATGTGCATTGTTTGTTTGTTTTGGAATTTCGCACAAAGCTACTCTAGGGCTATCTGTGCTAGCCGTCCCTAATTTAGCAGTGTAAGACTAGAGGGAAGGCAGCTAGTCATCACCACCCACCGCCAACTCTTGGGCTACTCTTTTACCAACGAATAGTGGGATTGACCGTCACATTATACGCCCCCACGGCTGGGAGGGCGAGCATGTTTAGCGCGACGTGGGCGCGAACCCGCCACCCTCGGATTACGAGTCGCACGCCTTACGCGCTAGGCCATGCCAGGCCAAGTATGTGCAAATAAAAAGAATGTATTTCGGAACGGATGATATGAGTATTAACACTTTTACTGATGAGGAGAGAACCTTCATGATTCGACCTTCCTACGTCATCTTCAAGTTGAGAAAGAGAGAGAATTAGCAAGTTACCGTTTCCGGACTCACGTCATAGGGACGAGAGTATAAACGGGTACGGGATTATAGGGGGCGTTGCGGTCGTCTTTCCTGAAGTTCCCATTGTTTCCCTCTGAAAACGCCCGCGCCGCGCTAAACATGCTCGCCCTCCCAGCCGTGGGGGTGTATAATGTGACGGTCAATCCCACTATTCGTTGGTAAAAGAGTAGCCCAAGAGTTGGCGGTGGGTGGTGATGACTAGCTGCCTTCCCTCTAGTCTTACACTGCTAAATTAAGGACGGCTAGCATAGATAGCCCTCGAGTAGCTTTGTGCGAAATTCCAAAAAAACAAACAAACCTTCTGAAAAACAGAACTCTAAAAGATATCCTTGTTCACATGAAAATAAATTGTGCCCCATCCCAAAATGTTTATCGTCCATGCAATAAATCCCGTTGTCAAACCTGCAAATTCATAAAAACCACTGATTCATTTTTCGACAAGCCCAAACAACGAAATTTTAAAATATCTAAAGAAGTCATTCGTGAAACATAAAACACCATTTATCTTATACAGTGTAAGAATTGCAATTATCAGTATATAGGACATACACAAATAACTCTAAAGAACGTTTTAACAATCACAAGTCCTCTATTAACACCGAAAAATATCTCCCTGTCGGTAAACACTTCAACCAACACGATCATTTCATTTACGATGTTACTCTCACTGGAACTAAGACAGGATTTAAAACTAAAGTAGACAGAGAAATAAAAACAGCATATTGGATTGCCAAGCTAAAAACTTCTCGGAATTAATATAGATCCAGGAATCAGTGATCTCTGGCCATTAGTTTCATCTCTGTCAGAAAAATAACTATTTTTCACTTACTCTTATGAAATATCAAAGGTGAATTCTTGTTTCCTGTTTTTAAATTGATTTATAGAGCATATCTTTCTAAATCACTCTCTAGGTGTTATATTTACTTTTTTTACTTAAACACTTAAGCACAGTTCATAAAAAACACGCATATATTTTTTCCATTCCAAAGCTAAAATACCACCAACACCTTTTCATATAGATTATCGTCATCGACTGCATCGCACCGGAAATAAGACACTTACAACACTACACAGAGAAAAATAAATCTTGGAAAGTTCTATGACCTCTATGGCGTTACTAAACTAAATCTCTATATATCACTCCTTCAATAATACTGAGCATTCCCAGATTACCCCTGAAGAAGAAAGGTCGACCTTTCGAAACGCCCGAGTTATAATTGAATATTTATTGAATTTTTTCCTTGTAAATAATGAAAACTTAAGTTGAAAGAATGATGGGCGAGCAAATAGTAGCATCCATGTAATAAGCGTTTTGTAAATCACACCAAAAAATAGTACACAACTAATAACTGAAAGAAGGTGCCTAAGAAAAGACGATGTAAATGTTAGTGGATTCCAATGGTAAAAAGGAAAGGTTGGCATTGCCCAACTCAAGTCGAAGTATATATGTAGGAATAAGTTACAGTACTGACCTAGTTCTTTCCTGTTGGAACATTACCTTACCCACATACTAACCATATGATAGGAAGAGGAATGAGGGTGGGTTCAAGAATAAGCCGTGTTACTTGTCAAGGAAAACAGAGGATAGAACTAAAGGTGTTAATCAATTGGAGATCTAATGGAGTACGGAGATTGGGAAGTCCTCAAGCACTAGGAAAATATATTTATTTAAGTGATAAATAGCATGACTACACATGAAGCCAGTAGGGATACTGTCTGACTAAAAGATTTTAGAGTAGGCCATGATTGTAACCTTAGTTGTTCTGAAATTTTTAAATCTATTTACCTAACTAAACTTTTAACAATTAAAGTTTATTTGACATTGCATTTGTATCTAGAATTTGCTATATATTTTGCACTCTCTGATATTAGCTTTCCATTACTTGATGCTGTTATGCTTAGAAAATTTCATCTTAATTTCATGATTGGTTACCTCTTCATTCATGATCTGTAAGCCCATACCTCGTTTATAGCGAAGGAGTGGAGTACACAACTGAACCTCAGACTCTGGAATCTGATCTGATATATACTGCGGGTAAGTCTATGAAGATACATTGTTAGTTAATAATTTAGACACTGGAGAGTTTGCTGTGTTTTTAGTCAGAATAGGCCAGAAGTTTTCAAATGCTAAGCAGCTTTCAGAAATAACTGTAGGCCTTGCAGAAATTAAGTCTCCTTTAAAGGTACTGGACACCTCATTTACCATCACATTAATCTCAGAGGAATAAGCCTTTACATGGCCAGCAGCTCTTCATGTTGTTCTTGCTAATGCCATCAAGGGGGAGCTAGAAGAAGCCAAGAAGAAATGCAATCTATTGTTCATGTGTTCTGTCAGAGGGTGCAACATTTCTACACATAATCAGTGTTATGAATATCTCAACTCAATCACATGTACTATATTTCAAAGCCTAAGAAACCCTATCTGGAGTCTGCATCCTTCAGGTTCTTAGGAAGCTGTATCATAGATCGTTTACTCTGTCATCACATGATTAACGACCTTCACATCCACTCCAGATGATGAGCTCACACCTCTGTGGCTTCTGAGGTTCAACCAAAGATGTAATTCAGAGATTGCCCAAGATGATGTTCTCAATCATGATACACAACATGATAAGCATACCCAATGTTACTATCAGAGGATGCAACTAACAGGACCAAGGATTTACTTTTCTACAAGAGAGAAACACTGACTATGGTGGAGGGTGACAACTCTATAGTACTTTTAAAAGGAAGTTTGCCAAATTTGGATAAAAGAAAAAAAGTCCTATCCAAAACCAAAAATGATCAAAAGACTGCCACAGTAGCCCTGTAAAAATCTACTTATTAGATTACGGTTAAGGAGAGTAAAGTGTCAAGTTGTTTCTGGGTGAATATTGTAGTTTTCAGAGTCACACCTCTTGGTTCATTAAATGTTCATAATGAACAGTTCTTATGATTATTAAGATATTTGAAGTTTCAAAATTAGTCACTTTGAATATGATAGTCATTAGTAATAGCATGTGTTATTAACTGATAAATTTCAAAAAGTTTTAATGCAACAAAAATAAACTTATAAGTTTAGTCTAAACATAAAATTTTAATGATGATCTTATTACTAAATCTTAATTTAGAAGCACTATTACTTGACATAAGTGTAGACTAAATCATCTGATGACTTCCCCATATTTGTTATAGCTTATATCACAACTGTGAAGATTGTTCTCACAAAGACTGTCGTAGACCAATACCCACTGTTAGTGTAGATATCTTGTGGTCAGTAGTTATCTTCATGTTTTGTTTGACCCTGACTTTACTGTCATGCATGGACTACTGATACTTTTTATCATAGGAAATGCATGTTTGTTGGAGCAACTACCTGCTTGGTTTCAAAAATTTAAAAATAAGATTATTTATTGAATTTACTACTGTGAAATTTGTCTAAATGAAAAATCATATAGATTATTGATGTCCAGACTAATGAGAGTGTAGTTCCTTCATTTGAAGTGTACATTCTGTCTTTTTCATTAAGAGTAATATTTGTTTATGATTATAAAGTAACTAACTTTTGCTTTTCACTTTGTATTTGCTTTGTTTTCCTTATTTTCTTTGTGTTTTCTATATTAAACACAAGGTAAATAATGGGCTACTGAGGTTAAGTATTTCTGATGTACTGATGTGTAACTGGTAAGCCATTTTTAACATATCAATTTGCAGTTTTGTAATATTAGTTGAAACTAAACTAAGTTTGGCTAAGTATAAAACTCATATGTGACCAATGAAATAAATAAATTGGTTCAGAACATCTTAACTGTTAACCTGATGTTGATTTTAAATGAAAACCTCTAGCCCAGATTAAACAAGAAAGGTCAAATTAGTAAAGTTAACTAACAGCTTTGTTTGACTAAATATAAATCATATCTATACAGATCTTGAGTTAATCATTTTCTCACTACCAAACTGTACACATATTCATGTTAACTTGTATACAAACTCTTATACCCTGGATGACGAGAAATCAACTTAAAATAAAAATGTATCTCCGAACGGCTGGTATGGGTATTAACACTTTTATTGATAAGCAGAGAACAACGTTTCGGCCTTCCTAGGTCATCTTTAGGTTAACCTTAACTCTTATACCAACGTATGCCATGTGTACAATTAGTCTAGTGACTATATTAATGTAAGTTAAAGCTGACTGATCTATACAGTATTAACAATGGTTTATCTAAACAGAGGTAAAAATACATAAACACTTTAAAATATTTTACCTGAACATACCTTATGAATGTTTGTTTGCTACATTTTGCTCAAAGTTAGCTGAAGGCTATCTGCATTAGCCCTCCCTAATTTTGAAGAGAAGACTAGAGGACATGCAGCTAGTTAATGCCACTCATCATTGACTGATTGTCAGTAATGGCGTAGTTAATGTGCGCACACACACATACATGCAAAACTGTACATGCTTGTTTGTTTGTCTTGAATTTCACACAAAGCTACTCAAGGATTATCTGTGCTAGCCGTCTTTAATTTAGCAGTGGGGACTAGAGGGAAGGCAGCTAGTAATCACCACCCACCGCCAACTCTTAGGCTACTCTTTTATTAACGAATAGTAGAATTGACCGTAACATTATAACGCCCTCACGGCTGAAAGGGCAAACCTGCTTGGCACAACGGGGATGCGAACCTGCGACCCTCAGATTACAAGTCGCACGCCTGAACACGCTTAGCTATGCCGGGCCCGACTTTACATGCAAACAAAACTATAAATATCCATTTTAGCATATTTAACTATGTCGATATTTTAGTGCAAAGCTACGCAACGAGCTATATGATATTTGTACAGTATGGGAATCGAATGCTGGATTTTAGCAAATACGAATGTCAAAGATTAATAAGCAAAACGAAAACAGCCTGAATATGATATAAAAAGGATCTGAAGTATTTAATACGCTTTCTCGTATATAACTTTATTTTATTTTTGTTACATGTTCTATAATGTATAAAATGTCATCTGGAGACACTTTTTTGAGTAACATGCACATTTGCTTGTTCCTGTACAAGTATGATTTATATCCCTGGATCTGCTATTTCAAACACTAGACCAAATTTTCTTGCAAAATTGGCAGTGGAAATTTCTCATAGTCAAAATTAAAGTGCTTATACAGAAAATAAAAAATAATTAATTTAAACAACATTTATAAAAACCAAAAACGAACAATAACAACAACAAAAATACAACCGCAATATTATTATGGTTATTTATCTCGTTAAAGTAAAATGGCTTCGTGTCAATAAAAACGAAATCATTACACTTATGGATAGTTCTTCATTATGCTGTCTTACTACCGCAGTAAAACACTGTCAGCTTCACAACTTTAATAATATGATATTTGTACAACGTTTATAACTCAAAACCGAAATTCAGTCAAACACGAAATGTTGTGGACATTGGTAGGCCCAGTTGAACTACATTACTTGAAAATTCTAACAGTAAAAACATTTTTTATACTAAGACAAAATCAATCGAAAAGATACACTTTTTACTGTTTACAAGAAGAGTCAGCATGACTTACGCACTGCAGCTTAAAACACAAATGCAATTAAGACACCACTATATATAATTGTTCAAGCTACGCATATAAATAGTATAAAACTGATATTTAGCTTTCTTTGTGAAGCTGCTACAGTATTAAAATGTACAGGGTGCTTCAAAATAACCTTTTCTATTTTAAAATTTATTGATTAAATAAATAAGGAAATACAATCACGCTGTTTTCAACATCTTGTAGCCCAACTCAAACATTTTTATTATCTTTTTTCGTTCTAGACAATAATATTAGCCCGTAAAATGGAAAAGTTGCAAGAAAAGGCTTAATACGTCAGTGACTCTGGTGCAACATAATTACAGACGCCAGTACAGGAAAGAAGTATGGAGGTATGTTAAGGGTATCGTGCACCTCTAACAAACATCACGGAGCTAGTGATCAGGATAACAGATGTCATCGCTACTGTAACTGTGGACATGCCAACATAGCCTGAAGTCAAATATCAGTTAGATGTGCTGAGAGACACTGTTGGTGCATATGTAGGAATTTACTGATCTGTTAATAAAACGAAGTTGTGCTACAAGATGTTGAAAAGTGCATGAAAATATTTCTGTAGTTAGGTAATTATTAAATTTTAAAATAGGAATTATAATTTTTTGGGCGCCCTGTATAATACAATCTAAGTCGGCGATAACCTACTATTAAAAACAAAATGTCTTTTGCAGGTAAATAAATACTAGTTTTGTCTTGAAAATAAAAAAGACACAACCTGTAACAGGGTGCATATAAATATTATAAAGGTTATTTTTTTTTAGTCATATGTGTATTTACTGTTTGAATGCAAGGCTTTTGATGTTTCTAGTATATTGCCTGATCTTTGTAGCTGTATATTTCTCCGCTGGTACAGCAGTAAATCTATGGATTTAAAACGCTAAAATTAGAGGTTCTTCTTAGTGTGTCAGCATCTCGATGTGATTGTGCTATAAGAAAACACACACTTTCTCTCTCTAGCTGAATCGACGCAACAAATGCTTGTTCTCACACTAGAGAAGTACATGCAATTAGCAAAACCACCCACAGTTAAGATTAAGCAAGCAGAACGAATAAATATTGTGAAATAAAAGATCATTTCAAAATACTGCTTTAAAAGTTTATTAGTGAAACGAAAGTAAGGGATAACTCAATGTCAGCAATTAATTCATTAATTGACATAGTAAGAAAGTTCTCATTTAGTTTAGAAAGGCTGATCAAAGAAATATGCACAAACAAAATAACTTAATTTGTTGTTTTAATTCGTTTTAGGAAAGAAAATAGTTAATTTTGGGTAAATAAATGTGGTAAAATCTAACTCAATGAACAAATAATAAATATCAGCTTTTGACATATTCATAAAAGGAACAATATTCGAAGAGAAAAATTATGTTATTTATTCTTAATTACATTTCTAGGTTCTACTTAAACATAACTGAAAGCGCCAACATTGATTTGCTTGGTAGTTTTCTTATATATATATGCACACACACATAAATGCATACTCACAAAAATATACAGCACGGATCAAAGCAAACAACGCAATAAAGGCAAACAAAATTAAAGCAACAAACAATTTTTTTTTAGCAAACTAAATTTGCGTATTCACTGAATCTTATCTCAATAGAACATATCATGCATACATCCAAAACTCTGACTTCGGAAGCTACCGCACCGATACTTACTAGTCATAACTGGGTAACATTTTTATAACAAGGCTATTTGTGTAGCTATGCGATAAATAAAACAATTGAAATTTCCACACAAATTATGTTTCATAGCTAACCAATAAAATTATAAAAAGGAGTAAGTTTCAAATATAAAACAAAAAACAAACTTAAAAAGTATTTGTTTTTTAATGAAAATCTCATGAGTGTTGCACCAGAAAAGCAAGGCGCTTTCATTGATAATTGCGTCCACAAAGGAATACTTCAATAAAATGTTCTCTGTGATGTATGTTGTGAAGATAGTTCATCTTTAAACTGCAATTTTAAGAAAATTATTTCTTTCATATGTGGTGAATATTGTTGAATGTCACTGTTGTAGAGTTTTGACATTTCCAGAAAGGGCTGGAAACCTAATAGCCTTCCGCAGGAACTAGCAGTCATCCTTTCCCAAGGTCGGGTATTTCTGCTAGTCGGTTTAAATTGCGAATGTTTGGGTTCACTACCGTTGACAATGAACGAGTGACATTTAAGTACTTTCCTGCACAAAAGTAAGTAGTCTAAATACCGAGCAGAACCCGCAAAGCAGATTTCTCAACTGAAGAATCAGTACCCTGACCCCTCCGAAAAAGTAACATGATATTTTTGTTATTAATAATCAAAAAGTGTAAACATAACTATTCAGTACCCTGATTGCTCTGAAAATATAACAACGTATGTTTGCTTTTAAGAATCAAAAACCGTAAACATAAAATTTTCATTGCAGCTAGTGTTTTTATTTTTCTAGCGCATATAACATAAGAACAAATAAAATTCAAATAAGCAATAAGTTTCACGGTTTTTCTATAAGAAAAAACATTGATTATCCCTTCCGTTTTGTTCTCTTGTTGAAGATTATCCAGATGCAGGAAGAATAATTGCTACAGATAATTTCTATACATCGATCGATTTAGCAAAGAAACTGCTACAGCATCGAACCCAACTTATGGGAGCATTACGAGCGAACAGAAAGGGTAACCTCAAAGAAATTATAAGTGCAAAACTAAAGATGGAAAAAGTTGTAGGTCGGCAACTAGATGATGGAACTATGATTGCAAAAATGAAGGACAAATGTGAGGTTTTTATCTTGTCAACGAAGCATGATCTGAGTTTCAGAGAAACTGAACGAAGAATTATTGATGTGAATGTAGGAAAAACAGAAATGGTTCTCAATTACAATATCATAAAACAGGAAATAAACATATTCGATCAAATGTTCAGTTATTTCTCGCCATTTAGGAAAATATTAGCTAGTATCATAAGATAGCCTTTGAGATTTTGCTAAACACAGTAGTGATAAAGCTTTATTATTATTCAATAAACCACACCAATAAACTAAAAATGCATGATTTTCGAAAATCAATAATTGAATCACTGTGTCAAGTAAATGCTCAAGTAGCAGTAACTGCTAGGACAACAGCATGAAGAGCTAACACATGGCACATTATGAAGTCTTACAAAATAATTCGTAAAACTGGCCGTTTCAGTGAAATAAGAAAGACAATGACTGCAAAAGAATCGTACAGAAATACCAAAACGTTCGCACACACTATGATGAATGTTAAAGTAACCCTGATCTGTGCATTACTTGTTTCGATAAAACACATTAGGCCATGTAACTTCAAATTATACCTATAATAATGACTTTTACTTTGTACTGCTTTCTTACTGTTCATTAGTTTTATTTTCACGGTGAACTGATTTACTTGTTTTCTAATCTCTTTTGGAAACAATATATCGGAAAAATTGCATAACATTTCGCTCAAAAATTCTTTTTTTACGTATTTTACATTCAGTGTGTCATAATTACAATTTTGTTACAAAACTCATTTTCTTGTTGAATCCATTTATATCTAAATGAAGTTATTTGCTCAGTCTATTTTTATATACTATAGAGAACTATATGATTAATAAAACATACAAAAGTTAAGAAAAATAAGTGGACTTTGAAAAGAAGTGTTGTTGTGATGTTCCACTTTCATCTGTATATATAGCCGTTGTGGCAATCCCAGCCAGCAAATGGCAATATGAAAAGAAAATGGAGTACGACTCACCAATGGGTCGTTTGGAAGTTGACGTGTTAAAATAGAAAAACTAAAAAAATATTTTTCTTCTAAATACTTTATCACGAGATAAATACTAATTATATAAAAAAACAGAAAATTATATTCTGTTTATTTATTTACCTTATAATTACTTATTAGAAAAACAAAAATAAAAATATTATTCAATACATTCATTATTCAACCATAACGAGGTGTAAATGAGAAACAATTGATACATAATTACACTGGTCTTGCATCGTCTCGCTAACTACGTTGTTCAATTATTTACTAAAATGAGAAGAACTCAACAAACAAAAAGAAGAGATATTACACGTGCTATAAAGTGAGACACATTGCATATGAATACAAGTTTGTTACCAATGTGCAACTACAGAAATATCAGTATAAAATAGCAGGATCTACCTACAAAGGTGGTGTTGGCAAGAAGTAGGGAAAGAGTGAGTATCGCTACAGATGCCGCTGCCAGAAGAATTTTTGTTGTTTTTTAAAATTTCGCACAAAGCTACTCGAGGGCTATCTGTGCTAGCCATCCCTAATTTAGCAGTGTAAGACTAGAGGGAAAACAGCTAGTCATCACCACCCACCGCCAACTCTTGAGCATGTTTGGCGTGACGGGGATACGAACCCGCGACCCTCAGATTACGAGTTGCACGCCTTAACGCGCTTGGCCTTGCCGGGCCACTGCCAGAAGAAACAGAATTGAGAAAACACGTTAGATTCATCAAAAGGCTGAAGTGTCATCGTCATGACTGAATAGTGTATACTACTGACTCGTTTTGAATATACCATTTTAAAATAACTGGATTGCATGCTATTTGTTTTTGAAATTTATCGCCAACAATTCACAAAGTGTAAAGAATCCGGTCCAATAATAAACAAATCCTGATAGGGACTGTCGTTTCAAGTAGTTTATTACACAAGTATCTCCACTTGAAATAAAACAGATGCAATATTATTAATCTTTATTGTAAAACACATTAATTATTTGTAAACTTTAAGGTAAAAGTTCACATTCTAATTTGGACTTAGTCTTGTATATTGCAAAACAATAAAACACCATAAAAACTATATAATACGTTAAATATTGATCTTGACAATTTATCAATTAAAAAAAAGTGTTTTCTATATAAAGGTTTTTAATATGGTATTTCTGATACTAGAGAATCTGTGGGTCGCGGGTTCGCGCCAAACACGCTCGCCCTCCCAACCGTGGGGGCGTTATAATGTGACGGTCATTCCCACATTTCGTTGGTAAAAGAGTAGCCCAATAGTTGGCGGTGGGTGGTGATGACTAGCTGCCTTCCCTCTAGTCTTACACTGCTAAATTAGGGACGGCTAGCACAGATAGCCCTCGAGTAGTTTTGTGCGAAATTCAAAAACAAAGATACGAGAGTTGCCTGATGCTAATGTTAAATTTTGATTTAAACTAAAATTTTATATTTCGAATTTTATTACATTTTTCTTTCAAATCACAAGATGTGTAGGAGCGTGTTTTTTTTCTTGTAGCAAAGCCACATTGGGCTATTTACTGTATCCACCGAGATGAGATGTATAAGAAGAAAATTAAAAGTTTGTTTGGGAAATGGATGAGAACAAGGTTTATCTGACTGATGGAATGTGAGCACCGATTATGATCGGAATCCTAGACTCCCATTAAAGCCCTAGAATCTGTTGCGTTCTGAAATAAATTTTATACATTCTCCTGCTTTCCCTTAAAATAACTTTTGATTTTGAAGCACATTTAATGAGAAAGATAGAATAGCGATGATCTCAAACTTCCAACAACACCGATTACACAGGCTTGCGAATTTGAATTCCACAAAATTTGTTTTGGTTTTAATAACGAATTTTCCATTATTTATTTACGCAACATTCGAAAAGAGTATTATTTTTTTATCACGCAAGGATTTTTTTCTTTAAATCTGGAAGTAAAAATTATTGTTTTGTTTAAGAGAATGAGCATCTTTTTAGTTATGTTTGGGTTCTAGACTCTCACGCCACAATTTATTTAGAGAAATCTATATCCATTGGTTCTCATGGCTGAGTAAGTTGTCAAATGTTTTGTAAAGTTCCAAAATAAGGAAAACTTTGATTATTCATATAAAGTGAATGTTAATTAAACAAAGCTACATGAGTGCTATATGCACTAGCTGTCCTTAATTCACCAGTGTAAGTCTAGAGGGAAGGCAGCTAGTCATCACCACCCGCCGCCAACTCTTGGGCTACTCTTTTACCAACGAATAGTGGAATTGATCGTAACATTATAACGCCCCCACAGCTGAAAGGACGAGCATGTTTGGCGCGACCGGGATGCGAGCCTCAATTTACGAGTCGCACACCTTAACACGCTTGGCCATGCCAGGCCTCAGCAAATGAAAAACAAAATAAGTAAAATTTTAATTGAAAAAATTAAAGAAAATATCTTTGTCGATATTTTATTTTAAAAGATGTTCTAATTACTCATGAACTTTGTTTGTTTGTTTTTGAATTTCGCGCAAAGCTACTCGAGAGCTATATGTGCTAGCCGTTCTAATTTAGCAGTGTAAGACAAGAAGGAAAGCAGGTAGTCTTCATCACTCACCGCCAATTCTTGGGCTACTCTTTTACCAACGAATAGTAGGATTGACCGTAAAATTATAACGCCCCTACGGCTGAAAGGGGGAGCATGTTTGGTGTGACGGGAATTCGAACGCGCGACTCTCGGATTACGAGGTATGTGCCTTAACCACCCGGCCATACTCACAAACTAGAAAATCGTTTCGTAGCAGGCCCCAAGAAAATGAAAACGAGAACAATATTACAAATTACAACAGCAGTCGTCAATAGGGATTACTAAACTACCGAAAAGAGAAATAAAAATTGTCACATGTTAAATGAAAAATTTGAAGCAAAAACTTTTGTTGTTATTTTACTTTAAACAATGCACTAAATATATATCGTAACTCCAATAAAACATGTACACTTTAAACTCTTGGGCTTTATTTTACAAATAAATAATGGACTGTGTGTTTTTGAAACCAACTTTTGACAGAAAAGTGATCTTAGCATCTACACCCACATTTTTATTGTAATGAATTGATTGTGTATCTTATTTTTCAAAAGTAAAAATTACATATTTAAAGGAATTTTAACTATTGATTTTTATATGTTCAGCCAATCTTCATTCATATAGTTTTTAATTTCCTAATTTCCCATTTGATTTTTCATAATCCTTCAAATCATTTAATGTAACCTTCTTATATTAACTTAATTTTATCCTACATACTCTTGGTATAAAGAAACTTTTTTTTTTTTCACCTACACTTTTTTTTTCTAAAAGGTACAGGCCTATTTTATATTCTTAAAAATTATTTGAAACTTTCACATTTGATCAGTACCATATTTTTAAAAAATACCTTGAGAAAATCTCCATGCTTTCTACCAAGATAAAAGTAATGAGTTAAAGTAAGAAGTTAGTTCAGGATCTACTCAAAATGGCCTTTCATACAATTATAATCTCATTACCTACCAACTATGAGTATTTTCAATAGCATACAATGTCGAATTTAACTAATACTGTCAATATACTGAAGATTATGATGTATTTGATTGTATTTATTCAGTTGGTTAAAAGAGTCGAGACGATGGTTGCTCAGTCAAAATATTTTTTTCTTGGAATTGTCTTTCTAAAATTAGGGTGCATCTTCTAAAATGTAGTATCTTACAAGAAGTAAAATATGGTATCTTCAAATAATTGAATTGTCCAGTTCTAAGCAAATAATTCTCAATTCATCCATTCTCAATATTTTTTGTAAATTTGGAATCCAAGTATCATTATCAGTTCCAACTGAAATATGGTCACTTGCACAGATATATTTGCTAATCTCTACCTTATTTAATATTTCTTTATTAGAAGTTAACAATAAACTTAAAACAACATTGTTCTTAGTACATCCCTAACTAACTGGAAGAAAACCATCCCAAACCATTTTTAAAAAACTGTCACTCTTGTGATTTGAGTCTAAAATTTCCATTCTATATGTCTCAAAATCTTCCATAATTATAACCTCATTAGCAGCCGATTTCTTTATTACTGCAATTTTACATTAATTTTATCTGTGGATCTGTAACAAATTCCAACTGAAAGTCTTTTCCTCTGATAACCACTACCAGAAACCGAAACAGATTCAATCTTGTTGCTTTTAACTTTGATACCTTCAACTTGAATAGACTGTAACACATTTACACATAAAGCCAATCCTTCCACTTTTTTCAGTACTCCTTTCCTTTCAAACAACTTATATATAATCTTGTATTTCAAAGACATTCTGATAATCAAAATTGTCTATGTTTAATCAGGTTTTAGTTATTCCCATTTAGTCAAAATTCTCCAATTTGATTAGTTTCTAATCATTGATTTCTTGCACTTCTAACAATATAATCATAACAGTTTAATTTTCCAGGCTTCTAAAAAACAAATCTTCTGTTATAGCTAAATAATATACTTTTACCCTAATATAGAATGTCACTTTAAGATTTTTCCTTGCTTTACTCCTTTGGAAACCAAACAATACAAATTAAGGCAATCAGTTAAATTTGCAGACTTGTACATTTGTCTAGAAAATGCTCTACGCTCCTATTATTGTAAAGTTTCTCTTGCTTATTTCTTCAAGAATATTATAAATAGTTCTTAAGTTTATTAAAAATACACATCAACAGTATAATATAAACAATAAAAAAATGTATATTGCTAAACAAAGCATAAGCAATAAAATGTATTCTTATTCATTTATGATTCCCATAAAATTACATTATTTATTAAACTATATGGAAAATGTACTTGACTGGATTAGTTGAATTCTGCAACATTTCAAAATCGTAGCCTCTATAAAGCAGAGGTTGGTCTGAGTAAAGAAGGGGCACTGTGTATGGAGTATCAAATGTTATGCAAGTTAACAATTCTTCTTTATTGCATTATTCAAGTTGAACTGACAAAAAATACAAAATAAGAAGCAGCATACTTGCCAAATTTTCCTAGTGATGCTAATAACAGAAATTAAAATTAGTTCAAAATTCGTCAACAATTTTTCTCACAAGTTTGGAAAACAAATGACAATTACTTTAACTTAAATGATCTAAAAATCAATTTGGAATAACTTATTCCTGTTCAAGTGATTATGCTACTCCCAAGCATGGATGACAGACAAGGATTGTTGTGAAGACCAGCCATCCAAGTGTAAAAAATTCTTGGTTCATATAAAATATGAATTATGAGAAAGGATATTTAAAAAGTAGGCTGGGGTATGGAAAACAACAGAAAAAGTATGAAAAGCTAGAGTGAAGTAGTATGAAATACCAGTCAAAAGCAGATGGAGCAGAGGATATCAAAAATTGAGATGAAAGTGTTTTAATCTGGTTCGTTTTGAATTTTGCACAAAGTTATATAAGGGCTATCTGTGTTAGCCATTCTCCTTTCATGAGTGTAAAACTAAAGGGAAGGCAGTTCATCATCACCATTCACCACCAACTCTTGAGCTACCAATGAATAGAGATTGACCATTACATTATAAGACCCTCACAGCTGAAAGGGTGAGCACATTTGATAGGATGGGGATACAAACCTTCAAATTGTGCATCAAGTGCCCTAACCATCTGTCCATGCTGGACCAGTATCAAAAGATAGGAGAGATCAACTGCTAATCTCTACCTTATTTCACAAGAGAAATGGAGATAACGTCAAAAGATGTGAAGAACAGAAATTATTGAAGAATAACAACTAGAGTTTACTACCAGTTTAGATAGGAATAAGACTGATGAAAAGAGATTGAGAGTGCTTTCCTCCAATCATGGCAATTTATGGCAAAACAGAAATACAACACAAATGAGAACCCCTATAACAACAGTTTTGAAAAAGACCAGTTAATATTTATTAAACACAAGTCATTTCCACTCTTCTCGTACTTAGTACCTCATTTAGTCATAAAAATAACAGTAAATCTGTCTCTTTTTTTCTTCATATTAGGGTCACAAATAACCATCTATTGACCAAAAGCCATTAGTTAGTCTGATTTATTTTATCATTTATCATTCATTGGGTCTAGTAAAGTGTAATCTTCTACAAACTGATAAATAGTTAATTTACTCCTGCTCTAAATGATAAAAAGTGATTTTGTTTTCTTTTTGTCAAAACTTCTCAGTTTTTTTTTAATGTTTAGTTTCAGTAGAATGGGCTTAGACTTGAGAAGCTAGTGAATGAGATGGAAAAAAAGTTGAGTAAATCAATCAAGTCACTGGATAGTGAAACGATATTCTTCCAGTTTACTAGTTTGTGAATGCACAATTGCATGAAACATTGTTGTAAATTTTTATGAAAACCTTATAAATTGAAATGGATAACCTAGTCATTGATACAACTAGTAAGTTACAAAATAAGCCAAGTTTTAGTGACAAGAAACTGATTTACGTTTAAAATCTGTGAAAAAATGTGTGAGAATTCCTAAAAGAGCTAGAAATGATGTCTAAAATCAGCTAGAAAAATTCTAACCTGCCTGATATTTCATAAAAAATCAAAATGGCATAATTAAATATGAAATTCCAAATAATGGTGACAATGTTAGGTTATGCTGCAACCTAGAAGTTCAATAGAAATTAAAATCAGCTTAATGTGAATCTGAGTATGTTTCAAAACAAGAAAGTCAAAGCAAGATAGGTTTTTCAAAAGCTGAGATTCTATGAAAAGTTCCAAATCTATATGGTTTACTTGAATTATCAAAGTCTTTGCACTGAGAAAAAGATAACTGTCTTACAGTTCCTAATTTCATACGCAGAATCAAAGTCAAGTGAGTTATTTAAGTCTGGATGATTATAAACCAAGCAAATGTTAGCTGAGTACTAGAAGTCCTTGAAATGATTGCATTTATTGGATCATAATTTTTTTAAAATTCAGCAATCTAACAATCAAGTCCAAAACCAATAAATTACACAAAAATTATAAGCATATGAAAAAAATCAGAAACAAGGTATTACTGTAAATGGTCTGCCTCAAAAAACGTTTATATTATTTCAAATATAAATTTTTCACTGTATATGTATGGCAAATTGGATGTTGAAAGAAGGAAAAAACACCATACTAACTTAAACTCAGTTCCAAAATTATGTAGTCAGTCATCACACTAATGATAAATCACTTAAGGTTCCTGAACAAGAACAGGTATAAAGGTATCACATTGCATCTGTTCTACAATAAGGTCCTATTTTATTCAGTGGGTTCTTTATTATATTATGTTTCAAACTCATAAATATCACAATATTTACTGCAAGTCTTAACATTTTTAATAATATGGATCCACTATGTTTTCCTTAAGTTTTTTCACACGAAAGTAGCTGAATAAAAACTACTGTTAAAACTATTTCAACTGAAAATATAAAAGTAATTATTCTTAACAAATACTCATAATAGTACTGTTACATTCCTAGTTCTTGATAATATTAACCTTGGAAAATGTTCAGTTTTCATGTTATTAAAAAGATATATACTGGAATTTGCATACATTCATGCTATTTTCATTTAGGTAAAGATATAATTATTTACGTCAGTTCAGTACTAAAAAAGAAGATATAAAATTTTCACTAACTTTACAACTGGTTATGCACCTAGGTGAATAAGAGATGTGTTAATTTTATTTAGTTTTTTAGTTATTGGAGCGATATTTATAAATTTGAATAAAACATTATGTGGATAGGTTTTCTTAGAATAAGCCTTTTCTTTAATATTACAATAAAAAGGAAAAGTCCATTCAAGAATCAAATTTTCCTTTAAATACATTTCATATCTGATAATTTAAAAATGTGGTTTCTTTGTCAGAAAAGTAGTTCCTATCATAAGAAGAAAGCATAAAATGTGAAGATAATTTACAAAGTGTCCTTTTACAGTAATAGCTTAGTCTTGAAAAATTTATCAGTGACATGCTTTATGTACATCAAATGCTAAAAAACAAAACAAAAATTGTTAAAAAAACAAGATTACATTAATGAATCATTTGTTTTGTAGTACTATGTCTGTTGATTTGATAAGATCTTCATACATGTGAAGGTTATGGAAGGTAATATTTATGTTTCAGTGAACTGAATATATTACAAAGAAGAAGATATTTTCCTGTATACAATAATTTGATATAAAATCATCTACATATTTACATTAAAATCTTTCCTTAATACAAAACACTTGCAAAAATCGTAGGAAACGAATCTATTAGAAACTTTGCTTGTTCTGTTACTTGATTGGTCGGTAACGCAAAACTAAGTCACTTCCACTTTTCCAAATAAAATAACGAACTGTCCGTAAATCCATGTTTGGATCGAGAACCTGAAACAAGAATTTATAAGAGTAAAATCCATTAAAATCTTAAAACTTATTTTTTAAGCTTTCGTGCCAAAGTAATCAAAGATTAAACATATTAGCTTACCATAATGTTAGTGACCTAAAAGCATAAGTAAATAATAAAACTTGTACCATTCAGATTGCACTGTAATAAAAGATAAGTTTGTTGCTTAAAAAACAACTTTCGCGTGATACAAAGCATGCTCCTAAAGTAGAGTTAGTTCTTTGACTTTCATAAGCACATAATAATTTTACCAATTATTCCTTGTTTTAAAGTAGTTATTCCTATTCAACAAAACTCTGAAAACATTATCATCAAAACAGTGAACTATTAGCTCTGACAAACCCAGCTAGATTACCAAAAGAAAAATTTATTAAATCTAACTGAAACAAAGAGTACCAATATTTCTACACTGAAAAAGTACAAAAGTGGGGGTATGAATTTACCAGAAGATAGGCTGATGAAAACAAACATTGTTCAAGGTTTTAGTGTTACAATTCTGAATTTGTTATCTAAAATGTGCTCATAATTATTCATAATATATTTATATCAATTACTGTATTTGAAACTAATTTTATTAGCAATTTAAATTTTAAATTTTATTTGAAGTAGAAAGTTCAAATATAATATTTGCTAAGGAATTTGATTTTCTTCTAAAAATTTTCAAAAGAGTTTAGTATCTTCTGCCTCAGTCTCATTTAATGTTATAGCACTGTTATTCACAGAAGTTCAAGAAAACGATTTGTTCAAAACGTTTTTTTTTAAAAAGAAGAAATTTATGGTTAATCAGTCTACTTTATTAAATACAGAAAGTTGTGTGTTATATTAACAGTTCAAAATACCTGTTCTTGGCATAGTATTTCAACCTTTTCTTCAGCTATAGAACTACGTTCCTCATCTTTCTCAGACTCTCCTTTTTCCTGAGTCCCTGTACCACCCACTTGACTAGTTGTCTGAGAGCCAGTTTCTGACCCAGCTCCAACAATAAATTTTTCATACACATGCTCAATCACTTTCCTAACAGGTAGCATATCACTGGCTGAAAGACGCTCCCTAAGAAACATACAAACTGAATATCAGTAAACAAGTATTTCACACAAAACCCTACTGGTAAACATACTTTACAAATATAATGTTCCATATAAGACAGTCACTTAAGCACCAGATGCATTCAAGAGGACACCGAGCTCAAGCATTCATTTGATAATTCTTCTCACTAATTACTGATCTATTAAATTTGTTCCAACCAACTGGATCCTATGCTGATTTCAATGGCTTGTAATTTAGTAGTCTGATATGTAAAAATATCAAACCAGAATAAATATTAAACTTCATACAACTTACACAATTAATTGAAATCTCATACAACTGAAGGATATATTGAAGTTTCACAATATTGATAGGTTTAGATTATGTCTCAAGTAACTGAAAAAGTGGGTTTTACTTACACAAACTAGAACAGCAATAAAAGCATAATGGAAGTACTGTAAACCACATCTATTATGATACAGACAACTTACTTTCTAATTGGTTTGACACTGGATGAAGAATGAGCAAGCAGATAAAATGGAATCTTGTTGAACCTTGGCATGTTTTTCTGAAAACAAAAATTAAGATATCTAATGAACAACATTGATATCATTAATAAATATTAATTGGAGCAAAGAATCAATATAGCCGAGTTATAATTCACAGCATATTTTGGATACATTTTAACACAGTTCTTTATATAAAGGAACTGACTATTATTCAAGTCCTATGGATATAATATTAAGTATTTCAGAACATAATATACATTATAGCATTGTAAAATTAACTCACTTTCTTTTTCAACACCTTATAAACAGCATATTTAAAGTACTAAAGTGTAGTGATTAGAAACAGTTTGTAAAGTATTTCATAAATTCAGTAATTTTAGTTTTGTTCTTAAACAACTGAGAAACTTAACTGTTTGTGACCAAAATAAATAAATGTATAATCTCAATTTCCCAGAACTACTGAACAATTATAAAAACATCAAATGTTCAAGATAAAGTTGGAGCTATATTTCTTACCGATACAACCACATCAGTTACCCAAGGAGGGACAGTTTCATGTAGAAGTAATTCTTCAGTTTCTCTACCAGCATCTCCAACCAGAAGTCTCAGCAGTGTTCGCCCACCTACTTCACTGTACGAAGATTATAAAAAAAAAATCTTGACTGACAGATCAAGTTGTAACACGTTTATTACAAAAGTAATAAAAAATTCATCAATTACAGTTCCTTAAGTAAGTTTCAGCTTTTCCCAACTTCAGTTTAATAGCATTTGATAAAACTTTTCATCTATTCTCCCAAATAATATGCTCTAACTTGAGCTAAAACCTTCTCTAGAATGTAAATTAAACCTAATATTCATTGAACATTCATTAAAAAATTCCAAAAGAACAGCAGGTCAGCTTTTAGTTGATTGGTTCCTGAAAACACACACATCATGTAATTACACCAATGATGTAAAGATTTACATTCATATTGTTAATAAAATCCCACTCACTGCATATTGCATTAATAAATATATTTGAGACAAAGGAGTTAGTTTCACAATGAATTTGAAAGGATCCGTGAGCCTCTTTGAAGATTTTTATTATTTGATTGTAAATTTTTTATTTCTACAAAGGCAATGTTTTCCATAGAAAATCATTCTTTCATTTTTATATTCAGTATTGTTGTTATCATGAGAAAAAACATTAATAATAATAAGTTGATGTTTTTTGTTTTCAAGAAATCAATTAAGTGAGAATTTTCTTAGTTGAATAATGTAATTCCACAATTTTGTTTATAATGAAAAATGAACGATAAAAAAGCAGTACAGCCAGTTGCATCTTGCCAGATAAGTACTGCTAGAGCAGCCTGATAAACTGGGAAATCTGTGTACTCTGTTAGAAAACTGAATGGAGTATAAACAAAAAAACTACAAATGGCATGAAAATCTTTTTCAACAAGGTAAGGATACTATGACAATATTTTAGTAACACCTTAAAGTGTCTTAATTCAGATACTGACTACACTGAGTTAAAGGATCCAAAGTGGTACATGAAAACTTGTTATGCATTCATTATGTAGTGAAACAAACCAAGAAGATGAGGCTAACACTACAGCCAGTGCAACCACCAGCACATATCCAGGAGTAATGTCTCCCTGCAACACAGTCAGATACATGCATATTATGTCAGAAGATATCCAACTTTAAAATAAAATAAATATTACATAAAGTTCTGATAAAAAATCCAGATGAGATTAAACTTTCAATTGCATCTGAGGACAAAATATGCAAAATAGCTTGACTTGACTTAATAGCTTCAAGTAGACAAAAAAAAAAGACTATGGGAAAGGAAATGAGGATAAGTCCAAATCCTACGATAAAGGAGCTTGACTTAATAGCTTCAAGTGGAAAAAAAAAAATTGGGAAAGGAAGTGAGGATAAGTCCAAATCCTACAATGAAGAAACTACTCACTGAATAAGAAAGTGGATTTGAATAGGATCACATCTACACTCTTGATGCACAGTTACGTACTTTATTTTTTCCATGTATATTCCCGATTTTTTTATATAAAAGTAACTAAAATGTAAAAATGAGAAACCTTTTAGGTTAAATAAGCATATATTAAGTAAAATAACAAATAATAATAAGATTTTTACAAGGTATGCTTTTACGCAACTCACGAATACCCCATGTATTATGTAATTCAATAAAATAATGTGAGCTACACATTCAAGTGATTTTCAAAATATGTGGTGAGAATATTATTTAGACATTCTTCAAATAGTAATAAAGCAATAAAACTTAAGTAGAAACAGATATATACTGTTACAAGTTTAAAACTATTTAGGATACACAAATGTAGTCTCACGTTATAATCTGAAATCATTGTAGAAAGAAAGAAAAACAGGATAATTTAGATTTCTTTATTTTTTTTTATGGTTTTAAGGTCAGCTAAATCAACTGAGTCCAAATAGTTAGGATAGAAAAAATAACGGATAGAATGCAATGTTTTACCAAAAATAAAAACACTTCAAATTTATTTAGGAGGTTTTAGAAGGTATGCAAGTGTAATTTAAAATTCTTCAGATACTATTTTTATTGTTAACATCAACATCACTTTGCACTTACAGCATTCAACACTTTGCTCCATATGATTATAGAGATGTTTAAATGAAAATACATCATTACAATTCTAATTTTGTGCAGATAAATGACTCTTAATGATCACTAAAAACTTGCAAAATTCTGTGAAGTTACACAAAACATATTAGAAATTATACTATTGAAACTATAAAGGTCAATTTGGGATCACTAACTTAGCAAAGCCTGTAGCAACAGAGTTAATTAATGTATAAATCCTTACTGTCAATTTTTACATTTTCAACTAATTTTTTTTACATATAGTTTTTTTCATTTCCAGTTCTATTGATCTACTATAACTCCCCAAATCTTTTATCATTACAGTCTACTCACACTTTTTAAATTTATAATTATTTGCTTCAATTTTATCCTTTATACCCTTTGTGAGCCAACTTGGATTTCTAATTGGAGCAACCCTTTTCTCTCTATAAGTAACATGCCTATATTGAATACTTAGAAATAAACTTTTAAACTTTTCCCACATTTCACAGTATCTTCAATTACCTTACTAGCCAAATGCACAGCAAATAATTTTTGTTTCATTCCTTTGAAATTTATTTTTGTGAAATTTGGAACAAAATTCTCATTAATCTTTATACATATATACACAACAAAATATTAAACAATACCAAAGATCATATGCACTCAGATGCATAAAATTAGGTTAGTAGGTCTAGGTCTATAATACTCATTCTGACATTTCACTGCCATTGAGTTTGCATTTTACTCACTCTTATTTACTGAAGAAGTTTAGACAATAACTGATGAAGAACTCAGGCTAGAAAAGTACATTATTTTTTAATGATTATACTAAAGAAGAAAGTAAGAAATTTCAGAAATATCAATGTCCTTTAACCTATCAACAAATAATTTTATAATTCCAGATTTCTGCCTTAAGTTTATTCAACGCTAACAATATCATTATAAACGTCAAGTAATATCTGGTGTTACATTGCTCAAAATTTATTAGTAATAAGCACTGCCAAATCACCATAATTTTACTGTAAATAAATCACACTTTCTGGAGATTTTTTGTGAAAATAAGATGAGCACAGAAGCAATATTTTCATTGCCAATTGTCATTTGTAAAATTTTTGAGACACCATGAGCATTTCCTATTTAACAAATCACTAAAATCAAGAAAACAATGCAATTATCATTTTCTTTATTTTTAAAATACGTAGTAACTTCCCCACTAATCTTCTGTAAATCAATTAAACTGATAATCTTATAATAAATCATAATTTAATATCACTGGTAATAAGTTATTTAAAATTTGTCACTATTGCAACAATACATAATGGTTGAAAAAACAAACAGATTTATTATTTCTACCTTTTACACCTTGTAAGTGCTCAACAGTTTGTAAAGGGTTAATAAAAAATGTTTGTTTGTTTGTGTGAATTAAGCACAAAACTAAATAATAGACTATCTGTGCTCTGTCCACCACTTGTATTGGAAACTGGTTTCAAGTGCTGCAAGCCCACAGACGTCTATAAAGCTGTGGCACTGGAAAAAAAGCTTTTTTTAAAGCTGTATTTCATTACTAAATAACCAAACATTTTGCTGTGACATCATAGAAGACTGGCAACAAGAACCTCTGTATAAAATCAGAAGATGAAAAAAAAAATATATGAAAATTCAGAAATGAATGGTATATTTTCAAAGAGTGATAGTTGTTTAGCAAATCTAAGGCTTTTCTTTGGGATGGGCAGAAAAATTCCAAACAAATCAGCAAAGGTTACAAACAGTACTTTTCAGAATAATGAAAGAATAAAAATTTCAATAATATTTTTCATCATTCTTAACACTAAATAATTTTTGTAAAATGACAAAATATAAATTCTAAAATATTTTTGAGTTAAAATTATTGAAAAACAAACCAGTTAAATTTATCATTTCTCCATGAATTTTAAATGCAAATGTTCATTTTACACCCTATAAGTGCTCAACAGTTTGTAAAGGGTTAACAAAAAATATGGTATTTGAAAGTATTGTTTCAACAATGTAGTTTAAAACTTTAATATGTATAACTTGATCTTAATATGTGTTTGCAATAATTAGTTTTGTTCTTGATTCATCTTTTTCAACACAGGTTAGAAACATAAAATTGACATTGCAAAGCATACTTCTTGAAAAGTTCAAAATTGTCCAATTTTAGGAGTGTTAATTAAATTAAAGCATGCCATTTTATGTAGTAACAGCAGTATACATATCCTGACTCTCATATACACTAAAGTACCATAATTTGTAAAAATAAAACAAAATCTAGCTCAAAATATAATTTAAATTGGCAAAACAAAATTAATTTAGCAAAATAAAAAGTTATAAAGTTCATATTTTATGTTGTACCTCCTTGTCAATATTGGTAATTTGAGTTCCTAATTCGTATGAAACTTTAAACCTGGTATTTTGACATCACAAACATCTAATTTGAATCAGTGCTGCATCAACACCCCATGTGGCTCACAAAAATCAATATTTAGGAGCATTTTTTAATATTTACTTTTAACCTGTTGTAAAAAGGGTAAAATAAAAAAAGGATACAATTGGCTTGTTATTTCTACATTAGTAAGTAAAAATTCCAATTTCATAATTTTCAAAGTACCAGAAAACAGAAACATCAAATTCCATTATTTTAAAAAAATTTCACACACTTTACCAACTCTCAACACATTATTCAAACCCAGAAACTTTTGTTGGTACATATTGAATTTCTTTATAGAACTATAAAAACACATCACGCTGTCTACCTGAAATCTTCCATTTTTGACAACATAGATTTTGCATTAAATTATTTGTTTAGAAAATAAATTTCAAAAAAAGTGTGAACTAACCATATCAAGAAACAGAGAAGTTTACTTGCATGTCATTTCATTTATTACTATCCAGGAAGCTTTTATGTGATTTAATTTACTTTTTTTAAATAAATCCGTGCATAAATAATATAGTAAAATATTTCTCAGACATAATTTCTATAATGACTCATTAAAAATATCATCAACTACACTTAAGATAATCACTAAAGACCTACCTAAATATCACAGGAGTATGGTCAGGAACATTAAAATATGTATTTGCTGGTCGAAGCCGTTCACCTGTGGTCATTGGTCCATCACCACCACCCATACCTGAAATGGTTCATATTTTGTTGCATTTTCATTTCTATCTAAAATTAAAGACCATTTATTAAAATTAGTATTGATATTTGGTCCAATAGATATGTGAGACCATTAAATATTCATACATTAATAAAAATACCATATATTTCTTACAATCTTGTTTTTCTTCATATATGAATTAAATAAAAATTAGTATATTTAAAATGAGCCAAAAAAAGAATATTTATGAGCACTGCTCACATAAGTTGGATAATTTTAACTTTTGCACACATTTTTCAAAGAATAGTTTACAATGATGTTGTATTTACCCTCATACATTTTAAAGTATGGACACTAAGTATTCTTTTTGGTGAAAATGTATAAACACTTTAAAATATTTAATAAAATTATGTTGATGTTCTTATAAAAGCTACCTGGAACAGTCTTATTCAAAACAGCAATTACAGTCTGAAACATAAGATTACCATTTTCACTTTCTTCATCATTTGTGTATGATGGTGGCCAATTAACCAGTAATGCTTGAAGAAGAAGTCCACCCAGGTTAACTAAACAGATAAATATTAGTACATAATTAAAGATATCAATGTCTAGTTGGTTAAAAATTTAAAGATAAATTCAACAGAATTATTATTAGCAATAAATAGGTTGAAATTTGCAAAAAGCTGGCTCTGCATTCTTTTCAAGTTTTATGTGGAAATATAAAAATAGCATTATTTTCACATAAGCTAATTTAATTCTAACTTGTTTAATGTTAATATTTCCATCTGTAATATGTTTACAGCTACTAACAACAAAAAGAAAATTATATTTTCAAGAATCACATGCAGTGATGAAATAAACTGATGAATTAATTATATTTTCATTAACTAGCAACAAAAGTTGGTACCATATAAATAATGTTCATGAGGATGAAATAACAATTCCAAATGTCCTAATCTCTCCCATTAATATCTGACTTAAAGAGCATACCACCTCACTGACTAAATAATTCAATGTAAATTATGAACAAAGATAAAATATTATCTATCCTGATAACCACTTACACTAGGTCCTAGTTTCACTGATACTGTAAGTCCTCTACTAGTATTGATTTCAGTGTCTTTGGTAGAAATGTAGAAAAACAAGTTATATTTCTATTGAGAGTTAAAACTTTCATGTTTTTCTCAACTAGTGATTTATCTAATAAAACAGAATTATACAAGTTTCTTCTATTCTTGGATCAAGAATATTTATTCAAAAGAAGAAAATCAACAACTTGTAGTTGTAATTAACCAAAACATTTGAAAACAATGAGGGCTTAGGTTTTAGTTCCTCTAGCCATTACATTTAACAAAGTTGTTTAAAATATTTTTCTCTCATTGAATTGTATATCCAAAAGTGATTAAAAACATAGCATATATAAACACAGAAAAAAAAACAAATGTAGGCACTTTTTAAAACAAAGAAAATTAAATTTTCTGTCAAATCCATTGTGATGTTATTGAAATATATACACATAATGTGAATACATTTAACATGGGAAATTCACCTTTTGTATCAGGTCCGTCTGTTGGTCCAAGATCAAACTCTTTAGCAGATACCCAAGCAGCAAAGCAATCTGGTTCATCCAGGTGAATGCACAGTATCTGGAATGCAAAAACATCATGAAGTTTTTTTTGTTACGTGAGTAATTATATACAATAATTTCATATGACACAAATCATTTTGAATTTCTTGTAAGACTACAGTCACATTTGATAATTCATACTTTAATTAGAGCCTGTTTACAATACTTTGTCAAAGTCTAATGGTCCATGTATCACTACTAGCTGATGTGTCACAGGGAAGACATAAGAGGCTCATATCCAAATGCAAAACACATATACCACTTTCCACAGGGCTTTCAAGATGTAAGTCAGGTTTCATGACAATAGGTCTAGTAGTTTACCTGTTATAAACTGGGACACACACACACACAGACTTTTACTCAAATAATGGTTCAGAAGAAAGACACTCTGATATTAGTGATAAATTTAAAATAAAATTCTTTTAATTTTTATGAATTAAAAATTCTAATAACATTATCAAAAATTATTAACTCCAAAATTTTGCTGCTCTGGTTATTTTACTTCATGAATTAAACTTCTTGAATGACAGTACTATATGAGGCTAGATCTTACATGACAGCACCATACAATATTAGATCATGTAGGATATACTACACGATGCTATATCTTGCAAAACAGCACCATATGGTGTCAGATATTATGTAACAGTACTACATGAATCTAAACCTTGTATGATAGTATCACTTGATGTCATACCTTGCATGACAGCACCACACAATGCCAGACCTTGCATGACAATATTACATAATGTTGTATTTTGTATGGCAGCACCACATGATGCCAGATCTTGCATGAAAGTATTACATGGTTTAATAATTTTCTCAGTATTAACAGTTAAAAGTAATCAAATATTTATCAAAAAAAAGAAGTTTATTCATTTTATTCAATCATGCATGAGAAAATTAAATCTATTAATTTCATTTCTTCTGGTAACACATAAGTTATTATACTTTCTTTATCATCTTATAATTCATTATACCCCAGTCTTCAGGTCCACTGTAAACCAGTTGGGAACGTAAACCATTTTAAACATCTTTTTCACTTGGGCATCCATGTCAACCTGACCATAATCTTCAATTTTTGATGCCTGGATTTTAAAGCATACATTGAAAAAAATAAAACTGCATTACAATTACACTATAAAAAATTTTTATACTTTACTGAATTTTAAATGTTAACTCAAAAATTACTGTTCAGATAATCAACTGTTTTTGTATCTGAATGTTATACATATAAGCCTTAAACTTTAAATGTATTTAACATTCTTGTAAGTTTATATACATTTAGCTACATATCATTAGATCATACAGATATATAACATGCTCTTAATGTTAACTTGTACATTGTATGTACCATGTAAAGACATGTAGTGGTACAGATACTGGGAATTCCTGAACTGATGTTCCTGAGACTGTGATATTAGTGATATTGCAGTATTTAATTAATTATTCTAGAGATCACAGGATGACAATGTCAAGATGACTCCAAATGTAATGGATGACAGAAAGAATTGAAAAGCATGCTTCATGTGCCTATTAAGTAAAAAGAATGAGTGGCAGAGCCTGGGTAAAATATCAAAAGCCAAGGAATGGTGGAACATATAACAGTGAAGGAAGTTGGAAAAAGTAAAAAAAAACAGGAAAACAGTATGCCAATACAATACATTTACTGAAACATTTAAGAAGCTAGGGAAGTTCAAAAGCCAGGTACAATAAAAACTTCTCAATGACAGAAGGGAAGATGCCAGATGTCTGGAAGTATTCTTGTGACATTATTGTTAAGGAAAAGCTGTTTTACTAAAATTTAATTCAGGGCATATCTTGTGAATTCACATACTTTCTTTCATGTGTAGTATCTCTTTGCTGCACGCCCTTCTCAAAATGTTGAAGTCGATAGAAACAACATTTACATCACAGTCTTGTATTCTGCTCATGCTCTTTAATATGTAAGCTCAAACTACTTGTTGTACAGTCATTATAACCAAAGTTCACTTTGGATATACCAATTCATATAGACCATAAGAGAGATGTATAATTGGGATCCTGTATTTGTATTTAAAATAATTACTTAAATGAAACTGGTTTAAACACAATTCTAAAGTTAATGTGAGGGTAAATGTTATTATTCAATATTGATTTAATCTTTTCTTTTAATTGTACTTAATGGTAAGAGTAAATAGTAAAATACAATAAACTATTTCTTTATTTTCAACTTTTTTACTAGTTTTAGAAAAGTGCAAACCTTTAAAACAATTATGAATAACATTATCAATTAATTCTATAGGAAAACTAATTTTTTTGTAAAACAACCTTCATGTTTTGTACATATTCATGAGAAGAAAAAGAACTGTTATAAGCTCAATGAGTTAAGTTATATATTAAGTTATTTTTAAATTCAAAAGATAAATAACTGCTAAAATGAAAATATCAACTTGTAAAAGTTAGCTTATGGTAGCACTTTATGTCAAAACTTCTTCCTATATCAATAACCTTAGTGACTAATAAAGGTAAACTATTAACTGTCCATTCTCCAACTGTAAATCTAATATTTTAAAAATGATTATTCAAATAATTTGAAGTATCAGACCTATTTTTGAAAACTAAAAAAGTGTCTTCAACATATCTTCTATAGCATACAGGTTTAAATTTTAATGTACAACATTTAAATAACTTTTCTTCACAATTTAAAAAATAAATTAGCCAAACATGATGCAACACTTGAACACAGAGATACCTCATCAAGTTCTTCATAATGACATCCATTCAAAAAAATTTCACTCTTAGGTGGCAAATTCTGATAATTTCAATGTCATTTCTAAGCATTTCAACATCACAAGGAATGCACGTACCAGAGAGATTCTATGTATGAAGGAAAGTTTGTGGATTCATAAGATACATACTGAATCAAACATTAATCAAACAGTTTTACCTTTGCTTTTGAAACTTTGAACTGATCATTCCCTGAGGATGGTGTTTTAGTGTTGTCAAAAGCTGGCATGTGCATTATTAATAAAGACGTTTAGAAAGACGTTAAATTGGTAGAAAGGTATAGGTCTGTGGATTTTCAGCTGATTGTTTTTCTTGTGGATTTTTAATTTCACAGTCAATGCAGTATTAAGAACATTATGAGAAAAATTACTAAAATCAAATGACAGATATTTTATGAAATTTACCAGAAGATTGTAGGAGTGTAGAGTTTTTTCTTATATTAATGGAGTTAATTTGTATGTATATTTATTTATTCATGATTTTTCAAATAATTTATTAATTATATTATTTATCTTAACACTATGATTTCCTACAAATATTTAATTATCTCACATAATTTGGAAAAGGTGTAATGAAGACGTTAAAAATTTAGAATTGTAGATAAACTATTTTAAATTACAGAATATGAGACTGCATGTGAATTGTTTAAATGACTGTTTACTAATATGCTGTAGTTCCAAAATTTATGGCTAACCGTAACTTAAGAACCAGTAAATATTATCAATTTTTACACAAGTCTTTAAATTTAGAATTAACATATAAATAGAATTATTTAAACACTTAAAAAATAAATATACAAATGTTAAAAATTTGAAAGAAATTGTATCAGACTTAGATTTCATATATTTTGATAATGTGACTACTTATTGCAAAAAGAAAGATTTCAAGATAAGATTTAAACAAATAAAACAATTATATGGATAAAAGTGTGAGAAGTTTAGTGACCCTACATTTCTAGAAAACCCTACATTGGTCATTTATAATCTCTCGGATTACTGGTTATCTTTGATATAGAAAAAGTTATTACCATGGGGTTTGAAGAAACCAATTATCCTTATAAAAAATGGATTATGTAGAATTTTTTTCTAGGATTGAATGGTTACTACAGAAATTAAAACATATGCCAATACAGGAAAAATGTTTCATTTTATAATATAGTTACTGAAATTTCAAGTCTAGCACTTACAAGGCACAAATAAACTTACCTGAAAAAGAAATATTGACTTAATAACATGTTAACTTACTTGATAATTTAGTAATTCTTAAGCAGTATAGAGAGAAAGATGTAGTAATTCTAAAAAAAAAATTATATAGATACAGTTTTAAATATTTTAAATGATAATACTAAGTTTAAGAAAATGGAATTAGATCTTACGATCACCAGAGAAAGATGATTACAAAGTTATTTGTTGAACATTAAAAATGGTTGATATTGGATAAAATCTCTATTCCAATTAGACCAGTTGTTTCACACATTATGGGTTACCTAAAATACCTAAATTGTCCCATCAGACCAACTAAGTTGAGTATATCATAGTTTTTAAATCTCATATAGCTAACAAATTTACATAAAAAAAAGAAGTTTTGAATTCATGACAGATGCATCTGAACTGTTTTTGAAGCACTTGTCTATATTGCCAGTCTTGAGATCAAATCACTGATTTATCCTAAAATGAAGTAAATGAGTTAAGTGGTAATTTAATTTTTCTTTAATGCTGCTGTTGTCAGACATATAACAAAACCTTTATTTATAATACCATTATAATTTGTCACCAAATATTCATTTTTTTATGGATGTCATTATGAACAACTTGATGAGGTAGTTATGGGTTCAAGTGTTGCATCATGTTTGGCTAATTTATTTTTAAGTTACTGTGAAAAAATAAATGGTTAAAAATTGTCAGGTAAAGTTTAAACCTTTATACAGTAGAAGATATGTGGATAACACTTTTTTAGTTTTCAAAAATACATCTAATATTTTAAAATTATTTGAATGATCATCTTAAAATATTAGATTTACAGTTAAAGAACAGACAGTTAATAGCTCATCTTTTTAGAAACTAAGATTATTAACACAGGTAGCAGTTGTGACACAAAGTGCTACCATAATCTAACTTTCACAAGTTGATATTTTGAATTTTAAAATAACCTAATTTATAACTTAACTCACTGAGCTTATAATAGTTTTTTCCTCTTCCCATGAAGAAGTAAAAAATATGAAGGTTGTTTTACAAAGGTTTTTCTACACAATTAAACTGATAGTGTTATTAAAAATTATTTTAAAGGTTTGTACTTTTCTAAAACTATCAACATCTTAGGGAGTGTGTGCAGCACAGAGCTTCTATGCAAGAAAGAAAGTTTGTAGATTCATAAGCTACATCTTGAATTAAATGTTACTCAAAAGGAAAGATGGTGTATAAGACTGCAGCAAATATTGAGGCAAAGTTGTTGTGTCATAAAATGAAGATTTGGGAAAGGATTTGGATGAGAGAGAATTAGAGAAGTGATAAAAAAAAAGGGTAAAACAGTCTGGCAGATCAACAACATGACATGCACATATTAACAGGGCTGATTGTAGATTTCATCAGGAAAAAAGGAAATGACTTGTACACAGTATTCATTGACCTAGAAGAAAGGTTATGACTGAGTGTCAAAAGAGTTAATATGGTTGTAGGAAAGAACCAGTTCTGTATATCAGACTCATCCAGAATATGTCTAAAGAAAGGAAAAGGTTTGTAAAACGTATGTTAAAAGATTGAGAGATTTCTAGCAAATGTAAGATTTAATCAAGGAAGGGTGGAAAGTCTGCAAAAAGTAACAAACAGAAATACATTTTCAATATAAGCAAAGTATAATTTCCAATATGGTATTTTCCTCAACTTAGAAGATTAACCAGGATTTCACATCAAGTGGTGAGACCAGTGTGGGAAAATGACAGAAGAACCCCCCAAAACATCTGGGGAAATGAGAGAGTCAGATCAAAAATCTGATGAGGGGAAATGCATCGTTTATGAATCAGGTATACTCTTCACCCATTTATGAAATGTGTAATGGATAGGAGTGGAGAAGGAAAGAAGTACATCTAATTGTGTGAGAAGCAAGGCAAAATAATGACCCTATTCATGTAAATATATCTTTAACTCAATCCCACAAAGTATAAAAGTGGGTAAAACATTGGATGTACCATAGGTGTACAGTTGCTTAAGTGCAATTGGCTGTGCTCAGTAAGTCAACTATATCTAAAACTCATGCTATTTGAAACTGAAATTCACATGAGGGTAGGATGAGAAAAATATCATATTTGCCTAAAGTCCAAGAAACAAGGTGATATAGAACCATTCTTACTCCTGAGCTTGACAAATGTTGGCTTTGATCTAAGACTAAACATCCAGTAATGAAATGATATCTCTGTAATATAAATCAACCTCCCAGCAGCAAAACTGGGTGAAACTATATAAAAGGGAATAATGTACTCAGATAAAGATACAAAAAGGACAGAACCAGAACATTCCCCCTTACCTCCACTGTGACCCACAACACAAAAATATGAATTAGAGAGGAATACAGATAACTATAAACATCTTTGAGGACTTATGTTCATAGATACTTCTCTAAATATAAAACCTAGCCACTGATATCTATAAAGGGGTGAATTGCATTTTGACATTTCACTTCTTTGTGTGTGCTGCATACTGGAAGATATCATGACATCTACATCAGCAGCATATCACTTCCCTATTCTGCACTAAATGGTTATAGCCATCTTTGTGAAAAATCCATTTAGCAGAGTGCTTACACAGTCAATCACCTTAACTGCTTGGAACTGGATATTGGTAAGTACTTCCATACTCTACGAAAGGGGGTGAGAACACATTGGAGAGTTTGAAGGAGTATCATCACCTAAAACAGTGCAATATGTGACCATGAAACCTATTCTGAAAAGCAGATCATACTGATTTATTCAATAAAAAGCATGGCAGGGATGGTTAACAATCCCCTTCTGCTTTATTCATGTAGTGTATGGGTGTTGTGGTCTAAGACAGGCAAGTTTTTGAAGCAACTACGTCATGTGATTATTTATCTGCAAGCATTCTCATGGAACACTTCACCCCTCTCTAAAGTGAGCATTGCAAAGCAATGGAAGATAAAATGCAAATCAGCATGGTTTTACAGTGCAGATTTCAACTGAAAGAATACTTGGTCAGGCAACATTCAATGAAAATCAAGATCTATACAATGAGAAAATGAAGTAAGGGCTCCTGAGAGGAAAAGAAAGCATGAATTAAAACTTAACCAGTCAACATTGCACCAAAGCCTGAAGAACAGCCCAGGTGGAAGACGAAAACCAGTGAAGATGAAGTTGTGATATGGTATCAGTAATGGGAGACAAACATATTAGATGAAGTCTACAAGCCCAACTGTAGGACTTCCTCCAAGGGCTGATGAAAATAAGATGCTAGGAAAAAGGTGAAGTGTTGAATCTGATGAGAAGACATCTAGAACAAATTCTGCAAAAAAAAGACAAGGAGGAGTAAGCCAACCAAATCAAAAGTCAACCTCAATTATTAAGGGTAGAATAGGAAAAATGCTGAACAGAGGAAGATTGCCAATGAATAAATGGTTGGGAACAGGTATCATGGAAGGAAGCCATGCATGCAGTATAACAACAAAAAGTACAGATCAGACATAGAAGTCTATCTGGGTCACGATAAGGGTAGAGATGAGGAACAGAGGGAAGGAAAATGGACAAGAAAGAAGTTACTTTCACTAGCCGCTGATTTCTTTGGGCAGAAGAAACAGTTCTGATAAAGGTGAAAATAGAAAAGGTGGTAAAGCATATGTGAAACCTCATTGACAAATAAATCGTACCTTTGACATCCACAGGCTAAGAGGAGAAGGGAATAACTTTTAAGATTAAGGTGAAACATGGAACATGAGGAAAGTGAATAGTTGGAGTACGACATTCATGTCTCAGTTTGAAAGAATACGTTGTTTAGGAGAGAAGGCAAACAACAAATTCAGAAAGAATGCATTAACATAGTAAGGACAGGAAGATCTAAAACTTGATAGCACAGAAAAATTGAAAGGTATGGAATAAGACAGCCCAATAATCCAAGAATGAGGAGATAGAATATTCCCAATTGAAAAGCCATATGGGAATATCCATCACTTGAGCCACAGTAGATCAATCATCTAGGAATCCTAGAGTGCAAACCACCTGCAGAACGCTTTTGATTTGTGCTGATATATAACCCATTGAAAAAGAATGTATGGAATGAATTAGAAGAGAAGCTACTGAATGAGAGAAACTTGATCTCTTTTTCAAGGATCAGGTAAAAGCTGGGCAAAAAGATGAAGGACAGGAACAGCTGGATGTAGAATGGTGGTTGAGGTTGATAAAGAAAAAAGGAAGACAAAGGAAGAGTTACTGTTGTAATCATGGAAACCACAGTTGAACTGGCCAATAAGATGTAATCAGAAGGACTTAATTAACATGAAGTGTTTATGGATGTGAGAAATCATCTAATAAGGTAATCAGATAAGAGAAGGAACTCATATGACCAATACTGGCTGAAGGCATCAGCAGTCACAGCCTAAGAATAAGATAATGGGGATTAAAAGAAGGGTAACTTATGACTGAAGTATGTCAAATCATTTACATGGGGAAAAACCCCACCAACTGTGAAGCCATCAGAAAATGAGGGGATCTAAGGACCACTTCATCAGATATAGTTTGTCAGGACAGGAGGGAAAGATGATCCACTAAAACATTGAAAACACCTAGAATGTGACACATAATGAGATGAATATGGTGCTTTTGAGTAAATCTAACATTTGAAAACAAGGAGATCTTGACTGGGTGCCCCATTGGTGATTGGTATGTGCTACCTTAGTAGAATTGTTGGTATAAATCATCACCAGACAATGTCTAGTAAGAGGAAGGAAGTGATTCAAAGCCTGACAGGCTAAAAGGAGCTCAAGAACACTGATACCCAAATACCTTTTGTCTACAGACCAATGACCTAAAGCCTCCTGATGATTCATCCAGATGCCCCAGTCTTGAAGAGATGCATCTGTGAAAAAATGTAAATCTTTATGAGGAGGAGGAAGTGGGACATCTGCCAACATATGGGCCTTGTAAAACCATTAATGATGATCATTTGTCAGGGTAGGAGAAAGAGTAACGGGAGCCAAAAAGAGATCCTGAGCAAGTTTATATTGACTGTGAAGAGCCCATTGAAGAGATCACATATGCTCATGACCAAGGGAGACCAGTAATGTCATAAAAAACTACAATACCAAAAGTGTTAGAAACTTGTGAAAGAAAGGGCATGACAAACTAACAATTCCATGGAACAAAGTTGAAGAGGAGAAGGTTGGGATTCACTGAGGTAAGTGTCAAAAAGGACACCCAAGTGGATAAGATATTAGGTGAGCCAGAGAAAAAAACTTCCCCAAACTGATGAACCAGCCCAACTGAGTAGTCACTAGAAGAAGCAGACAAATATGGCTGGCCAACTTCAGTTTAGATTAAACCAGAAGAAGTTAGCTCTCCAGATAATGGTGGAATCACAACCTCAGAGCATGAAGATGACAAGCAAAATCTCTGACCACCTCATAAAAAACAAAAGGGGCTGAAGAAAATCCAAAAAGTAGGGTTCAAATTGATAAATCACCACATAATGGATGACCCAAATATACGAATGAGACCATCGTGATTTTAGAGATGAGTAGATAAACATTTGCAACATCCATTTCATTCATCCATAAGCCTGGAGAAAATACTCACTGAGGGGCATGAAATGACTCTGTGGTAAAATGGGGCAGTTGAATGAAGTGATTGAGGTGGGACAAATCAAAACAGGTCTCCATTTTCTGGTTTTTCTGAAAACAACAAAGAATATGGAATAAAAACCTGGTTAAGGATATATATCAGGTTTGATGGATTGCTGAGATATTAGTTCCTCAACTACCTCCAAAAAATACTGGCTGGTCATGGATATTCCAAGGGGGAGGGAAGTAAATGGGTATAGGATAAGAGACATGGGAGGTGGCTAAAAAATAGTAACATGAATCCTTTCAATAAAATCTGAAAAAAACTCAATGATCTCCAATGAAAAGATGCTAGTGATGAATCAAAACTGGAAAGCTGGATTCAAATTGGACCAGAACCCACCTGATAGTCACCAGCACTATTGGCAATATGACATGCACCTAGATAAAGGTACAGGTAAAAGATGGGAAGTGGAGGGATGATAAAATATAACAGATGCCATATTGAACTCTGGCTAAGACAAATAGGCAACAAGTTTACAAATAACAGACTGTTGCTGTACCAAAGAAATTTGTGATTCCATATACTTAGGAATCATGTTGAAGATGTATTGTTGTAGAAATGGGGCCAAATGTAAATTCTGAAAAATAAGATGATAAATGGATGTGACCTAGAAGGTCCCAACATAAGAGAAACCATTTATACAAAGCCAGAGCTGAAGACGACAAAAGAGCCAATCTGAGGAAAAATGGAAAGGATGTCCTTATAAAATTACTCAGGATTTTGATGGACTGCCTCAGAGAGAAGATGGATGATTGAGAGATATCATAAAAGAATTGTGGGAATAAGATAGAGGTGGGAAAGTTGGGCACTGGTCAGATTTATAGAAGATTTAGGAGTCACATTTCATAATGGCAAAATTGAACCTAACAATTGCGAATCTACAAAAGAACTGTCTGCATGATGATATGCAAGAGCAAATTGATCTATGGAAGAATGATTCATAGGAAATAGGTGAAATACAGAAAATGTCACATACCTGAGAAACAAAATACAAACAGAGTGTATGAGACACAAATGACTCCTCAAGCAGAACGTGAGGGGGGAAAGGGTTGTGGCAGATGTGAACAGAAAACAATGCAGACAGATGGCATTACTGGATGAGAATAACTAATTTTCTAAGTGGAAGGAAGTACAACACTGGGAAAAGAATGCATCAGGAATGAAATCATTATGTAGAAAGCAACTGTAGAATCAGTTATAAAGAATATGAAAGAAGCTCATCTTAAATGGCTTGGTCATGTAGAGTAAAATGGAGTATATTGGTAAGAGAGTGATGAATACAACAGTGGAAAGGTAATAGACAAGAGAAAGACTAAATAAAATGTGGAAGGACGAAGTAAGAAAGGACAGGAGAAATTTTAATTTGAATGCATCTCTGACATAGAAGAAGAAGTGTAGAGCAAAGTCCATAAGAATGGAGTCCAAGTAACTTGTACAAATACTAATAATATATTAAACCAATTTTTTTTATTAATCCAATAAATCAATAGTTAAAATTGCTCAAGTTTAGAAACAATATAAATCAATACTGTACTTAATGTACATGAAAATATTACAACAGTTTGTAGTGAGACTATTAATTGAAAATTTCCTGCAAAGATGTTTCCTAAAATAACATTCATTAACAAGCTACTTGTTTTAAAAATTGCACAAGTATAACAAACTTTACTTTGTCAACTCTAACTGAAACTGAATCCTAAGAATACAGATTTCAATATTCCTACTAAGAGTTAAAAACAAAATATTTTCAGTCTTTCAAGAACAATTAAAAAGAATCAATAAATATTTGCTATACCTTTAACACATCCCACAATGCCACATTATTGTCAGTATCCTTTGTGAGAATATGTCTTTTGTCGTTTAGTACATTGTAATGTCTGATACTGGGGCTCCCTTGAAACATTAAAATATTCATTTAAATAAAATACATGAGTATCACAAAAAGATTAAACCAAAATAAAATCAGTAATCCATGGAAGAGATCAAATGAAGAATAACAGTTATTTCTCAAATCAACCAATTTTCATTTTATTATTAAATAATGCATATCATACTTTTTAGTTCTTATACAGACCTAATAAAATGGTCTAAGAATTTGATTTGAAGCAAACAACTGAGTCAAAACAATATAATCTAACCACTTCATTCAATTATGTTATTTTAAAATTAACTACAACATTGAGATTAAATAACATAAAATGTGCAATACTAGGCCAATAATATTTTTGTTTTAGTTTGCATTTCTGCAAATACATAAAAAAAATGTTTGGCTTTGCAATTTAGTAGTTACAAAAGAGTAAGACATTTTTTTTTTCTTTTTCCGCAGACACAAAGGACATTATACAGACATTAAGTGAGAATTAGCAGCAATAATTCTTAATTTTAAAAATCTTAAGAAAAATTACATTTTTGTCACAAAATGTATGTTTTCAATTGTTAACTTTTACATTAACCCATGTAACATTTTTGATACATGGAGGCCAATTCAAGAAAGAGGAAATTTATTTGAAACCTTATGTACCCACTTAAAATTAATTTTCAAAATGAAGAAAAATTTACTGCAATATAAAAGAACAGTGTTTCTTCTAAATCTCTTCAACAGCATTTACAAATCTTGAAGTAAATGCATATATCAAGAAACATAAATCACATTCAACTGAGAAATGCTTTTCTTTTTTTTTCAATATAACAATTTCTATATGTTTAAAATGTTTCATTTGATATATTATTGTTTTCTGGTTAATGTTTTGTATTTTCAGATTTCATACTGTTTTTTAAGGAAGTGTATGTTTCTGTTAGAATTAACAGCTTTTTAAGCTTTAGTCATTTACAAATACTTAATTCCTCAGAATGGGTAAGTCAAAGTACATGTAATGACTTTTTATACTTAAATTCAAAATTTAATTGATCTACTTTATTATAATTGTATAAAAATAAATTTAGTATCAAAATGAAATTAATAAATCAAATTTTAGCTCTCTCAATCACAGGCTTGGTTGAATTAACTGACAATGTGACCTCTTTGAACTCCTTTAAAGTCTTTATAGGTTTGATCTACTAATTCTTAATATAGTAGGTATATCTTCACAAAAATTGTCAGTGTTCTGGTAAATGATATATGACTTTCATATACGAAAAATCATATTTTTAGTAAAATATGTTAAGTAAACTATAAAAAGACTTTTCCATGAATATGTTGAGTATTTATTTCAAATAGTTCACATGCAAAGTGATTTTCATGTCAAGATTAAAAATACTTTTCTTCATATCAAAAATTTTATGTGATATCAAAAACTTGTATTTTGTTATTTCTCTACCCTAACTCCATACAAGGATGGTCAATTTAACCATCTTAACACATATCAAAAGAAAGAAAAAATTAAAATAAATCTAAAATACTCTTCACCTTTCTAAAATGACTTCAGTTTGTAATATGAAACTATAATCATTTATCTTGAGTAGCTTTAAACTTGTAACAGTATATATCTATTTACAATTAAATTGTATTGTTTTATTGCCTGTTGAACCATATCTAACTACTACTGGCATCATAAGTTGCAAGTCACTTAGGGACCAAGGAGCTCATGTTATGCAATTGAATGATATTACCAATATATGCTGCTCGCATGCATGCCTCATGAAACATTATTATATAACTATTTATTTTACCTCATCTTACCTTAACTAACCTACAAAGATCCCTAATTTTACATTTTTGTAACTTTTACGATAATAAATAGAGAATAAACATTTAAAAAACTTGAAATAAAGTACTTACCTCAACACTCTTTTCTTTTGCTGTTGATGACACTTAACCCTACTTTTTATACTAATGGAGGTAATGCACTAACTAATTTTTATTCAACTAAAAATGCATCAAAGAACAGAGAATAATAAAATGCAAAAGGCAGACAATTTCCTTTGATTATCACAATTTTTCTGGCTTTCTAGTTGTAAGACGAGAGGCATTACCAATTCATCTAGTGTAATTGTTATCCTTCCTCTGGGAAAAAAGCTTGTGCTAATATGGAAATTGACAATTTTCCCTTCAGAAAAACAACATAATATAATCCACAGTTGGATAAATAAAAATTTTGGCTTGCTATTAATTAAAGATAATATAAAATTAATTATTAGAGAGAATCATTAAAGAATGCTGGAAAAAGAATGTGACAGATGAGTGTGGAAAAAAAGAGTGACACTATGGGAATTCAGGATTTTTTAAAAATACTGTCTTTGAAACTTTTATTTTACAACAATTGATATAGCATAAATGAAAAATAGTTCAATAGAATTCTGAATGTAAATCACCAAAACCTCATGACCAGCTCATTAAATGATGACCTGACAGATACAATTAATTTCATGTTCTTAATTTTGTAAAGCCATATTTTAAAAAGTCTCTTATTGCATTGTTACAAAACCAAAATAATTATGACAGTTACAAGACACTACATTTTTGTATTATTCTGTTTTCTTAAGTATTTAATTTAGTAGTATCATTAGTATAAAAATTAGATTTAAGTATCATCAACACCCAACAGCAAAAAAATAAAAATAAACAACACGTATCACAGTAAAGGAATTTTTATTTTAACATTACTTTGTAAAATGAAGAACTTAAAACTCATGTACTACTGATATATGGATTATTAGTTGAGATGTTGCACTATACTAAATAGAAATGTAGATGTTTTTCATATGCATTGTTTTTTTTTTTGTCTTTTGTTCATAAAACTAAAATGTAAATATTAGAAACTTATTAACATAGATAACAAAAAAAAAGATCATAAAAATTATTGGTGAGGTATTCTTATGCATTATGTAATTAAACACAGAAACATGAGCTGATGTTCACTAAGTGCTTTACAACTTGTGAGCTGGGATTATCAGTTATACACAGTTGAAAGGGCAATAAAATAATAAACTTTAAGTTGAAACAAATACACACTGTTAAGAGCTTAAAGCTATTTAGGATAAACAACTGTAGTTTCCTCTTATAATTTGCAATCATTCTATCACGTCATCCCACAAGTAATTCCCAAAAATTTAATACAGAAAGTGCATCATCATTTCTGTCTTTGAATAAAGTTTTAATGACTAAAATGTGTAATAGGACATGTATAAAAATGTTCAGACAAATTAAAGAAACTAACCCATCTCCACACTTTCAGATCATTAATCAAATAAACCCTCATGAAGATGGACACTTGCATTTCTCTGCACTCTGTGAACATAGTTCACCTTTTTTGGACAGGTTAGTGACTAGAGATTAAAAATGGAAATTTTATAAAGATGTTAAGTGCTACAGACAATGGCTCAGTGCAGGTAAACTGGCTAAAATGCAACCCAAAATGGAACTCCACCCTAGGAAAGTCTTGTTAAGCATTTGGTGGTATATTATTGGTGTGATCATGTTTGAGTTGCTGTCATTCAATGTGATGAATACATCAGACTTCTATTGTGAACAGTTAAAGTGCTTGAATGTTACACTGAAAGAAAAGAGGTCTGCTTTGATCAGTTGTAAAGGTGTTGTGTTATACCAGGACAATGCACTTCCCCATACAACAAGGATTACATCTGCAAAGACTGAAGAACTAGAAGTTAAACCTCTCTAAAAACAGAATGATAAGCTACAACATAATCATATCCATAGTTAATTTGTTTTATAACAAGGAGTTATCCTAAGTATTCTTATTATTAAAAAATAAACCTCTTCAGTCACATAGAAAACCAACTTGCTGAAACATTGCATACCTTTGATCATGGTTTCTGGATGTGTGTTTAAAGGTGGAAGTAAGTCCAAATCATATTCATCCAGCTGAGAAATTCTGTTGTTGATTGGCTATAAATAAAACTAAAGTGAGAACATTTCATTTTGCTGCATAAAAATGCCAAATGCTTTGAAACATAAATTTAGGAATAATTGTAAAAATGAAAATATTTACAAAACTGCATAACATAAAAACTGTAACAAACTTTCCAAGAAAAAAACACATTGAATTATGAATTAAGATAAAATTCTGAAAAATAACAAAGTGAAGTTTACCCAGTTTTTAATACTGGAGTCTGTGGTTGCAACCCACAGGGAAGAATGACCAGGCATCAAGATCATCTGTCAAAACAAAATTAATCATTATTCTTTTTACATATTTTTAACTACACCTAAAAGTAAATAATTCTATTAATTAAGTTCTTACTCTTTGAGATATTACATATAACTTCTGAAGAAAGACTGATAAGATTCTGAAGTCAATAAGCAGATTACAATAAAGCAAACTATGAAGATTACACTATTGCTGGAAACCACTGTCTTATAACTAAAGATCTACAGCAGATAAAAACATTCTAGTTTATAACAAGTTCTGCAATATTTATGTAACTGCAAAATTATAAACTATTTTGCATTAAGATGAAGAAATGTCATTATGAAGTAAAAAAATCTATAAATTTTGAAATTCCTTAATATTTCTCAAAAATGTGTAACAAAATGACCACACCTTCTTCTTTTACCTAACCCAAAATAACAACTAAGATAAAATACATTTTCTGTTTCTAAGTTCAAAAGAGTTATACCTGCAATATAGCAACTAATATTCTGAACTGCTTAATTTATCTAATAAATCTACATCTTCAAAAAAGATGAATACAAATCTTATTATTATAACTTAAATATAGGTATAAATTAAAATTAATCAGAAAAATGGCACTTCTACAGATATCAACACCATTACATGATTATATAAATAAATTTTATTTTTTCTTTATTTGGTTTTCTGTTTTTTATGACAAGTTTAACTTCATTATTTTGAATGTTGTGTTTGTACTATAACTTACAAAAAAAAAAGTGTGTGAACACATGCATGAAGGGGTCAACTGCTACTGCCCCATCCGCTGTAATCTTACCCACACTTGCTTATTTATTTAATGATAAATTTTACTCTAAAAATTCCATTTTTAATATTATTTATTCTCAGCTATTCTAATGAAACATTTTTTTATCTATGGCATGATATTTTTGTTCTGTAATAAATTACTCAAAGGAATGGAAGACTAAATAACAACAAATAGTTGTGTTATGAGACTGTCATTTTAAACAACGATACATAGTTTTTATCATTAGCATAGCAGTACTGAATAATGACAGATAGTTTTGTCAGAATCATGTCATATTGAATAATGGCATGAATCTGTCAGAAACCTGTAAAACTGAAATAGCAGGTAGTTATGTAGAAGGATCACAACATTAAATAATGACATACTTTTGTAAGTGGCTTTGTAATTTTGACTGTTTGTTTAGTTGTTGTTAAGGGCAAAGCCACAGAATAAGCTATCAGTGCCATGCCTACCATGGGTACTGAAGCCTGACCGTTAGCATTATAACTTACTGCTAGGTTACTGGAAAACCAATTATAATATTAAATAATTGCATAGTTTCATCGGTAACCTGCAATATGGGACAATGACATGTAGTTGTGTCAGAAGAAGTACTGTAAAACTGAATAATGAGTATTTATTCAGAGGCTATTAACCCTACCAAGATGGGTCTTACTACTGTTAGAGGTCAATGGCCATGTGATTGTATATGTAGATTCACATTCAAAATTTTATTGTGCTACTATTTTATGAATATATTAATAAGTCTAATGTCAAACTGTATATTGTAATTCAATTTTTTGTATTATGCATTAGTTAATTTCTTAATTTAAAAGCAAATTAAAAACACACCTACTGCATCATTTATTTTTGTGTGCCATGTGGTATGTTGAATGAGTTTAAAATAATATTTCTGAAGACTTAAATACACCTTAATTACCAAGCTTCATAAATTATAGTAGAATTCTGTGGTATTGATATATTAATTTATGACTTTTTACTTCAAAATGCATATGCAAAATGTAAAAAAAATATTTTGTTTTAGATCTAAAATTTGATAAGGCTTAACAACTTATGGTAAGCAGCAAATGAGTACAAAAGTTATAACGAGAAGAGATAACCATTTTCTATATTTCTTTATTTATTGTTCTATGTTTTAAGACAAGTAACTGAAAATTAAGAACTCATTTGTAAATAGTACTAATATACATACATACACACAAACAGTTGGTAGTTATGCTACATAATGGAATATCTGTGGTCTGCCCACCACAAGCATCAAAACTTGACTTCTAGCATTGTAAGTCTGTAGAAATACTGCTGTGTCATCAGTAAAAAAAACACATAAATACACATGCAGATAACATAAATTATAATGGAAATGAGTATAATTTACAAAGTAGTGGCTCACTACATCACAGGCAAGGTCAATTTGTAAAGACCAATTTTATAGTCTTGGATAAAGTAACAAGTGAATGTCATGCATGTCTGAAAAGTGAATAGAATGAAAATTATATGTATATAAAGTGATGAGATTTAAACTATTTAGACTAAATACTTGTACTTTTGCATTGCAATCTGTAGTCTATTTAGAACGAAAAAGCATAATTTATTTTTTAATTTTTTTTCATGTTGGTTACAAGATCAGTCAAATTAACTAAACTTGTTAAGAAATACAAAAGTGAAAATAACAGATAAATTATAATAGCATATAGTTTTATCACCAGCCATTACTATCAAATAGCAAATTTTATAAATGCACAGTAATGTTAAATAATGACACTTTTGTCAGTAGCACTGTCATAGTGAACAAGTTTTTTCAGGAGTCTAATATTAAATAGTGACATTTTTTGCAGAAGTACATAACATTCAATAACATATAATTTTGTTATCTGCCTGTAATACAAAATGAATAAATTGTATTATGTTATCAACCTTAATTCTGGTTTGTGACTTCAGTAAAATTTATAACTAAAATTTGTATACTTAAGCTAATACTTACAAAAAAATTATTGTTCATGAAACAGATGATATAACTGGCAATTAGACCACTACCATGTCTGTTATATCTCAACTAGTGTGATAAGCTCTGATACTGTGCAAAAATTTTCATCAGCATGTGGTATTATAAAATAGTCAAGTTGATGATATGATATTAAATATTCTTCTTTCCTTTCATTGATAAGATGTTACAGTGACACATGATTTTGTTAGAATCCTTTAATACTGAACAATGACACCATTTTGTCAGATGTCTTCAAAACTGAATAATGATGGTTTTGTCAGAAGCTTTTAATACTAAATGACATAATTTTGTCAGAAGTCCTTAATACTAAATAACGACATAGTTTTGTTAGAATCCTTCAATACTGAATAATTATATGGTTTTGTCACATCTCTAATACTGAACAATGACATGGTTTTGTCAGAACCCTTTAACATGAAGTAATGACAGTTTTGTCACAAGCCTTTAATATTGAACAATGAAATCATTTTTTTAGATCCTTTAATAATGAACAAGGACATGTAGATTTGTCTGTAATATTGAATAAATTTCTCACTTTAAGAATTGGGGCAGTTTCTTCACAAATTAAAACTCTCTTCTCAGGTGATCTCAGATCAGTCATGATGATTTTTCTGTCTCGACCTCCAGAAAACACTGAAGTGAATAAGTCATTGGCCTATATTCAAAAGAAAAAACTCAATTATTATAATACACTGTAATAGATGACTCAGGTTATCACATTACTAACCTACACATGATCAAATTGAGCTCAGTTATATAATAGCAAAAATACTGGGATTGATTTGTCATTGACTCACAATCACAAACAAGTAGACCTCAGTTACTTAACCAGTAATAATAATAAAAAATCAGGTTATATTTTTACGGGCCTACAGACATAAGATATGATAGATCAATTATATATATTAGCAAGTATATCTTGATTATTAAAATAGATAAAATATATCCTGGTGGACTCATCACTGGCCAACAATGGCAAATATAAGTAGAATTCAGTTATTGTAATATACTGTCAGAAAGCACTGATACAAAGTTACTGTTACTTTATAGGCAGGAAGGGTAAATATGTTTTATTTCACTTTATACAAAATATGTATCAGTATCTTTTCTGGTTTTTTTCTCAGTTAATGTTTTAAGAATCCCTTAATATTACTATATATATCAAGTAAACTAATAAGTCTGATGGAATTTTGGGATCCTTCCAAGTCTTAGAAGAAGGTAGGACAATAGCCTGATACAATGCACCAGGAAAATTTTCTCATGTTAGATATGGTTAAAAACTACCAGAAGAGTAGCAAAAGAATAAAAAGAAAGACAGAGCAGCATTTTGTAGTGTATATCATCAGATCAGACCAATGTACTGCTAGACTAATGAAGAGCCAGCTTGAGTTCCAGCAGTGTAAATGGGCAATCACAGTCATAGAGATGATAGTCTGAGAGGAAGGAGGTGATCACTCTCCCAAGTTTTGATGGCTAAAAAGGTGGAAGATGAAGCAGGAGTGCTAGATACCCAGCAAAATCTTTCACAGAGAATATCGGTAATGCTTTGGGTATCAGTAGCTTCTTGGCCACAAGAGAGCAAGATTGAAAGGGGAATAGAATTATACTGCACACTGACCTTCTTGTCCCATATGACCATAGAAGTGGTGGTAGAAGAAATGCTGGTTGCGAATTTAATCCAAGATTCCTTCTGGCTTTTACATCTTACCAGCTGAGCATGTGCATGAGCCCACTGAAAAGTGATGCAGTTCAAAAGTGTGAGATACCTACAAAAGGAATCCCATGTTGAAAATTTTGGAACACATTGAGCAGCTACCTGAATAATACAGTCAGTCAATGCTGCTACACAGTCATCTATCAATGGCTTACAGATGACGGAAGAATCAAGTTCTGTGAGAGCAATGAAAGAGGGCCAAGTTGGTTTGGCCCAGCTTCCACCATGGCATGTGGGTCAGGTGACATTGACCTTGGACATCTCTTTCAAATTGATAGGAAAATGATCACTGTCTCATGGGTTACTGTTAACCCTCCAGGAAAAGTTGCAGAATAGTGAAGGGAGGCAGACTGAGAGATCAACAGCACTAAAATACTAACTATTGAAGAGAGAAAAGTTGTGATCTGAGAGTATACACTCTATGGAATGATCCCTTCCATCAATATCACCACTTCCCAGAAAAAATTATGTCCATTAAAGTCCCCCAAGATTAAAAAGGGAGATGGCATCTGTTCAATGAAAGCATCATGGTCTGATTGATCATAGGAAACAGGTAGAGAGAATGAATAGTGTTGGTACAACCCAAGGAAAAATGGATGGCTATGGCCCCCAAGGGTGTGTTGAGAGACAAAGAAAGGGTGAGTACATGTTGATTGATGTGCAGTGCAACCCCGCTATTAACCTGTCAATTCTGTACACAGAAAACTGCTGAAGGTGTTTGTATTGGCAGGTTTCAAAAATGTTTCATGTATGAAAAGGCACACAGGATGGTAAGAATCAACCAGTACATTTCTTTCATACATATTAGAATGTAAACCTCAACAGTTCTACTGCATCGAACTGGCCATTTTTACTTATGTATAGGCGAACTGGGTAGAGAGCTTTTCTGTTTTTACCATGTCTTTTTTTCTTTACAGTCTTTATTCGAGGGAGGTCTATCAACCTCCATGGATCCTGCCCTGGGTTAACTGGGCAGATCTTTGATGTTAGAAGAAGATTCCAACAACTAAGTGCATAAACAAATGATCATTTTGCATCTCAGAGACAGATATGATGGACCAAAGGAAACATCCAAACTCAGAACCAAAGGAAGTGGATCCGGGGATATACTTAAAGGAATGCTTTGGACAGAGATAGGTGTTGATTGATTAAGTTTCTCAACCATGGAGGGCAAAAGACTTTTCATATGATTTGAGAATGATTTTTTTTGAGGCACAAAGAGATCCATCTGCACTCCCACTGCAGCAGCAGAACAAAGTGCAGCAACATGCACCTGAGATAGAGAGGTTAGAGGTGATGACTTTCAAGCCTCACAGTAAAAAATGTTGTGAACCATTTTCAAATGCTGTTCCTCTTTTTATTCCACCCACTTAGGACATGAAACTAAGATTGGTGAGAGCCACTACAATAAACACAATGAGGATCTATTTCACACTTATAGGCATTATGGTCTTTGCTACCATATAAGCACACATCAAAGAATCATGACTCAATGTCTTTCAATGACTGAGCCACTAATATTGAAAAAATTTGAGAGGGTCTGCAATATACAGCTGTACTTTTAAATTTAGATAAACTGCCTTGATAGTGGCAGGTGGACGTGGGATGTAAACATCAAAATTAGGAGATTGGTCAGCAACATAATTCCATCTTTGCAAGTGGAAATACACCTCACTGCAGAAACCCCTTGGGTAAAGAAACCAGCAAGTATCTCTAACTCGGGGATGTTCTTCAAATCCCTCTTAGAAATAACTTCTCATGATGAATTCAAAGTAGTATGGGGAGTAGCCTTGGTTGGCATATCCTGAAAGGCTCTCAAATGAAAGAGGAGTTCACTGTGTTTAGGAGAGGATATTTTCACCAATATGTTACCAGAACAAAGCTTTCTGACTGACTTAGGAGAATCAGTAAGCCCCTCTAATCTTTTCCAAATAAAAAAGAAACATTTGCTCTAAAAATTTATTTGACAGTGTATGTAATATCAGATAATGTAGTACAGATAGTGGTGAGGTTGAAAACTGCTCCTCAAAGTCTTCAAGATGTGGTCATTCACCTGTGGTCTGTTTTTACTATTTTATTTTTATTTAGGGGATGAATCCATAATAAAGAAAGAATATTTCAATGCCCTTTGACCACACTCACCATGGAGCCCTTCAAAGAGATGCATGGCAATGTCAAACAAGGACACTGTAGTAATACCAAGGTTTCGTGAGCACCTTACCCAAACATCAGCATCAGACACAATGTCCACAAAATCTGTTGAAAACATCCAACACTGGTACTTGGTTGACCACAGCCCAAGTGGACCACCCGACTGACCCTGGGGAATCCACTCCAAGGCTGTCCATCTACAGTAATTCAAGGCCAAAATGGTGTGTTAGGGTTGAACCTCTCAATATTTGGTGCAATGGAATTCAAACTCGCGACCCACAAATTACGAGTCGAGCACTCTTACCACCTCGCTATGTATTTTATCGTGTTGTGGCTTAAGTACTGAATCAAACACTGTGGCTTCATTCAACTCTTTCCATTTTTTTGAAACAGTCCAGTCCCTTATATAATCTTATTACAGTGTATGAGATGTGAATAACCAATCAACAGCTTAGAATGTCTCCTTTGTAGTTTTCTCAGCCATTTTAATCAGAGAAAAGGCTACCACATTCTTTCAAACCAAGATGTCATGAAAGTAGGTTGTAGCTTTAGTCTGCTTGAATTTTATTTTTAAAATCAAAATACATTTAGTTACTATGTTATCTGAATTAAAGTGGAATTCTATGGTATAATTACACTATGTAACACAAATTTTGTTCCTATAGTGTGTGTTATTTCTTAACTGCTTATGTTGTGAAAGTACATAATATGACTATTATTCGCTTCAAACTTTGCTTTTGTGACCTTGATAGTAAAATTTAGAAATTATCCTATTTTCTCTATAAAAACAGGCAAATTTGCACATTTTCATTTACATAAGGTCTGAATAAAACAGCATATGAATCAAGATTTACATGTATTTATACCAAAGGTATACAAAAATATTTAGAAGCAAGTAGTTTTATGAGAATTGTCACTGTAATGTAAATCACTTTCATGTATCAACCCCCATATGTAGTCTTCCATCATGTTTTCATTATATGCTCCTTGGTAGTGACGTTCAAAGTCCAGTATATCTTGGTGGAAATGCTCACCTTGCTCCTCTGAGTTTGCTCCCATGTTCTCTTTGAACTAATATCAAAATGAGTGTCAAGGATATGGACTTTCAGGAACATCCTGCAGCCCATTTTTTCGTAACTCTTCGGCAGAACCTCAACCAGTTCCACATAATTTTTGGCCTTGTGATTGCCCAGGAAGCTCCAAATTACTGCGACAAAGCTACCCCAAGCTTTGTCCCTTCCTACTGAGCTTTTTAGACAATTCTGTGCACTATAGGATCCACTTTATTTTTGGTCCAGTGAAGACACCAGCTTTTTAGAAAAGTCTTGAAGGTATTTGAAGGCTGCAGACTCCTTATCAAGAGCTATGACAAATTGTTTCATAAGTCCAAATTTTATGTGCAATGGTGGGAACAACACTTTCTGGAGGTCCACTAGTGTCTCACACTTGACATTGTGCCTCCCCACAGAGAACTCAGTTCACTGTGGTCAGTGCTTCCTGTTGTAGTGCACTACTGTGCCCCTACTTGGTAAAGCCTCCTTGGAGACCAATCAGGAATGCCACCATTTTAAAGTCTTTGATAACCTCCCAGCCATACTCATCATACTTCTACAACATTCTAGAAAGTTCTTGAAAATTCTTGTAAGTTCAAGAAAAATTCTCTATCAGCTACTCTGCATTGAATAACATGGAATGTTCTGGAAAATAGAAAAATTTGAAATTTTCATTAGCCAGGTCACAAAAGCAAAGTTTGAAGAGAAAAATATGTACTTTCCATTTACTTTAGGTACAAGCAATTGGAAAATAATTTCTGCCCAGTAACAAGAAAAAGTAAAAATTTTGTTACATAGTGTTATAGTTATTTATGATTTTTTTTGGTCATTCAACTGTTAATATAAAATCTATGTTCAGCAGCAACAAAGTTCAAAAGTCATAGTAAAAGAGAGAATTATTTACCTTACTTCTAGATTTATTGTTCTACAGTTTAAGAAAAACAAGTTTAATTATTTATTTCTAAATACTAATAATCTGTATACATATATAATAATTGAAATACGACTGTGTATAACAAAATACTAGTCCACTAAAGCATAGTCAAGACAGGAAAAACAAAAGGTCAATATTATATTATTAGATATGAGTGCATGTGCACCATGTCAGTGCAAGTTATGTAATGTTAGTTTGGCATGACTGGAAGGTCAATATAATAAAAATAATAAATATACATATAAATACATAATATTATGAGACTTAAGCTTCTCAGACTAAACATCTGTATTTTCATGTTATAATATGCAGTAACTGTAGCACAAAGAAATGTATAATTTATTTATATTTACTTCCTAATTTTTTGATGATGGTTATGAGGTTGGTCAAGTGACAGACTCCACATAGTCAAAGTATAAAAAATAACATAAAACATTGTCTTACTCAAAGCAAACATTTGAAATATATTTAGGAGGTTTTAGAGATTATGCAAATAATATTTGAGATTTTTGGGAAGAATAGTTTTCTTAATCATAACACTCAGACTAGTAACAAAACAGAATATTTTCACAAAAATTTTTGCTAAAAATATTCATTAAAAAATCCATTTTTTTGAGTACAAAATATTTGTAATCTTTACTAAAAGTCCACCAAATTTTGTGAAGATACACATGCTATATCAAAGGTAATAGTGCAAATAGTTACCATGTGCAAATGTGTAGTGAAAGGGTTAAAAAAGCAAACATTTTATCAAATAAATTACTAAACATTTTATTTGATAAAATTAAAAAAATATGTGTTAATAATAAGAAACAGATAATTTGGATAATAAAAATAATCAACCCATTTCAAAATATCTTACAAACTCTGAACAACTAAAGAATGTTTGGACACTCGATTTTACCAAACTGTATATCACAATTCCATTAAAAGATTTAATATTTGTTTTGAATTCATTAAAAAAAACAATTCTGTTGTCCTTTCATAGTACTGGAAGAAAAAAAAATAGCTCTAAAAGTGTAAAAGATAAATTAATAATTATACATCTTTCAATAATCAGGTATTTAAACAAGTTATAGGAGTTTCAAAGGAAGCTAACTATTTTACTTGTATTGCAAAGTTATAATTATTTTTATGAGAACAGGTTTATTGAAAATTACATAAACCAGGACATTTTTGTGTTAATATATATATGTGATTTAATTATAATAAATATTTCTGAGATTAACATATACTGTTCTAAGTATTATTTATAACTTCACATTTATTCACATTTTGTAAAAATTGTGATAAACTAAAATATTTTATTACTGATGTTGAAATATTCGTGAAAAATTAACATTTAATGGATTTAATAAAGAAACTCTAAATAAAATTATTAAAATATTCTGTGATCTAATATAATAATACATTAAATAAATATAAAGAGGTAAAAATTAAGGAAATTTTACTAGAAATTTCTGACAAGTATATTTAATTGATAATAAGGTCACTAAAACAACTTGTAACTACTGTGTGGATAAATGAACACCTTATCACATATAAAGGTTTATTTTGTCTGAAAATTGGTAGTTATACTAGTTACTTTAGATAACTGGTTGGAACCCTGTATACTTGTATAAATTGTCTTTTGGGTTACACATTTGTACCTTACCACCATATTGAGGAGGGAATGCCAACTTCAAGAGGTAGGCTTATCTAACTTACTCCTATGTGATATAGTGCATTATTATTTTTACTTTTTCTTTTTTTTTCCTCTTCTTTACTTTGGAGGGCAGTCACCTTCCCACAACAGTCTGCAAGCAATGAAGGGTAATAGAGATGTTGGATATTGTGAGCTTGAGCATCCAAACCTTGCTCTCCCAATTTCTGTTTCTTTTGATTACTTTATTATTATTCATGAATTTGTTCATATGAGACTAGCAAACAGAGGTTAAGACTGGTAGATGGTGTATCACCACAGCAATGTAGGTACTAATTCCACAGTTGGTTGGTTTGGCATGTTATGGAGCAAAACAACTAGCTATTTGAGCCAAACTAGTGGTAAAAAATTAAAAGTAAAGTAAAATTTTTAATATTTGTAAAAAGGAATCAAGATAAAACAAAACAAAGTTTAATTTTCGAATTCAAAATTTAAATAGCATTAAATCAAAGTTTTAAACCTAGTTTACTGCAGTAAGAGAAAAAGTAAAGTGATAGAAGTTTTAAAAGGCTTTCTGTAGCATAATTTTAATTATTATAATTTGCCAGGATGACTAACAGGTAAGTTCAAACATCAGCATTAGTCACCTGAAGTTCGCCTTTCAAGTCTTGGTTTCGAGTTACTTTACGTTATGGCCATTTTCTAATTTCATATTGAAGTAATTGTACTTCAATTTATAAAAAAAGAATCACATTAAAAAAATCAGTCTAATTTATGAATTAAAAACTTAAATAACATTAGAAAGGCCAATGGCCTTTAAAAAACTAAAAACATTTGTAAGGTGGACAGTCACCATCAGCAATGACACTGTCCAACATTAGGGACAAATTTTGCTACAATATATGTCTAAAATGGCACCATCATTGAGAGTCATAATCTAATCTACTTAGGACAATTTCCTCTTTCTAATCCTTATGAAAACAAGATGGCCAAAGTCCAGAAGAGGGTTTCATTTGGAAAAGCTTGTTTTCACATTGCTCGCTTGAAGCCGACTGCAAACTAGCACAGAGTCGAGCCCTGAATACAGAACCATAGTCTATGTATGGAAGAGGCACAGAAGTAATAGCACCAGAGTAGACAGACTTAGCTATGGTATCAGGAACCTCATTACCATGAATACCAATGTGGCTGGTATAAAAAAAAACTGAAAAAATGTAGATGTTAACGAGAAACGAGCCAGTTGGTTTTTAATATCTGCAAGAACAGAGTGACAACAAACATGAAGTGATTCCAGAGCTAGTAGAGAACAAACCAAGTCAGTATAAATAGTGCAATTCAAACACTGCTTAGCTTCTACGTGATCCAGGACTAGAAAAATGGGAAAAACTGAAGAGGGGATTTTGTGTGCAACCATGAACCACAAAAAATCATCGAAGAGCCCACAGAGTCACCTGATTTCAAACAATCCATATCAATGGGAATGGAACGATGGGTTGAAAGATGTTCAGCAAATAAAAGATGATACTTCCAATCGAGAGTATCTGCTTTTCTCAGATGATTAAAAAAAAGGTCACATTTATGGATTGTAATAGGCCATGGTGGGATGAGCTGACCATTGGATACAGCAATGTCATCCATGGATAGACCAAATTCATCCAACTGCATCTGGATACGAAGGCCAAAAGTAACAATGGCAAATCATCTGTTCTGAAAAAGTATGGCCCACTGAGGAAGGAAAAACAACCCCAGATGGGATACTGTGGTAAGAATCAAAATTTTGAAGCATAAAGTAAAGGCAGTTGTAAACAGCAGAAGTGCAAAGAAGGTTCATGAGATTCTGTGTATAAACCCTGGACTGGAGAAAGCCAGAAAATTCCCACACACAGCTAAAAACCATTTGCTGTGGTCCACTTCAGTAAAGGATTGAGGGCAATTTGTAGCTGCTGTTCAACAAACTTCATGTTCAATGATTGACATGAGATGTAAAAGTCTTTGACATAGAATCCACTTGAAACACTAAGAGGCACTTGTTCAGTTATGGCATTAATCTTTGTATTAAAAATTTTGACAATTAAAATACAGCAATGAGGGTCTCCTAGTTCCTGTTGAAAAGAACAGAAAAAGATTAAACATACATGAACTTGGTATTGCCTGCTCATTAAAATATTTTTAATAAAAACAGGAAAATGGCCAGCCATGTAACCAGATATGTGGAGGTCTCACAAAATGCCATACCTCTATGTAGTATCATAAGCCTTCTCATGGTCAAAGAATAGACATAAGATGTTGTCGTTTGATAAAAACTTCTCTGATGGAAGTTTCAATTTGAATCAAGTGGTCCATGGTGGAGTGTAGTTATAGGAACCATGCTAGGTGGGCAAGAGGTTATTTGGCTAGATGTGAAAGTCATCAACATGGAGCTCATTTGCAACAGTAAGAGGGAGATGTTTAGTTCTTCTTACAGAGACAACTTGTCAAAGCAATTGGATGTTAGTTTGATGGAATTTTAAAATCCTTCCCAGACTTAGAGAAAACTAGGACAATAGCTTGGTATCAGAAAAAGCATTCCTCTAACAGATACAGTTAAAAACAAACAGAAGACAGCAAGAAAGGCAATAGAATGAAGTCACAGCATCCTGTAGTGAATACTGTCAGGTCTGACTGATGCACTGCCAGGCCAATGAAAAGTGAGCACGAGTTCCACCAGTGTAAAGGGGTTATTACAGTCATAGATACAATCAGCCCAAAAGGAAAGAGGCTACTGTTCTGCCTGTGTCATGATGGCTAAAAAGGTGGGGGTTGAAGTAGAAGTGCTAAATGCATGAGAACAGCTTTTACCAAGAGTATCAGTAATGCACTGAGCATCAGCAACTTCCTGGCCATCAGAGAGAAAATCGAAAGGGGGGCAGGAATATACTATCCACTGATCTTTCAAATCTTGTCACATATGAATTTGGAACTGGTGGTAAAAAGAGATGTGTATTTAATCTAAGATTCCTTTTGGCTTTGATGTGTGATGTGCCAATCATCTGCATGGGCCTGCTGAAAAGCAATTCAGTTTAAGTGTTAATATCTACAAAAGGTGTCCAAGGCCTGATTTTGAGTCTTCTACGCATGTGATAGGCAGAATTTCAACATGGATGAGGTTATTCTGGAAAACATGTCAGGATTTTAGGAACACATTGAGCAGCTGCCTGGACAATACAGTCAGTAACTGTTGCCAATACAGTCATCTATCAATGGCAGGATTAAGTTCAGAGAGTGCTATGAAAGAGGGCCAGTTGGCTTGGTCCAACTTTCATCAAGGAATGCTGGTGGTCATTGCTACCCAACCTGCAGTCTCTCTCAAAATGACAGAAAAATTATCATAGTCCTGTGGGTTACTATCAACCCTCCAAAAAAAGTAAGAGAAAAGTAAAGGGGAGCAAAAAGAGATCAATAGCAGTAAAACAACAGACTAGGTGCACAAAACTAAGTATAATAACCAGCATTGAAAAGAGAAAGGTTGCGATCTAAAAGTATACATTCTATACAGCAACACCCCAGAGAAAATTATGTCCATTAAAATCCCCTAGGATTAAAAAGGGAGATGTGAACTGTTCAATGATGGTATCAAAGTCTGACTTACCATAAGCCTCTTCAGGAGCTACATAGAGAGAACAAATAGTGATAGTACAACCAAAGGAAAGATAGATGGTTACGGCCTCCAAGGGTGCAACAAGTGGCAAAGATAAGGTGGATATACGCTGAATGACCAGTTGTGCCACCCCTCCATGCACTCATCCATCACATAACCTATCATTTCTGTACAAAGAAAACTGTTGAAGGGTGGCTGTATCAGTATGTTTTAGAAATGCTTCCTGTAAAGAGACACACACACACAGGATTGTAAGAATCAATCAAATCCTTTATGTCATATATATTTGAATAAAAACCCAGACAGCTACACTGTATAACAGTGTCCATTTTAATTTATGTGGAAGAGAATGGGGCAGAGAGCCCTTCTGTTTTTGACCATGTTTTCTTTATTGGACAGAGGTCTTTCAACCTCCACAATCTTGCCCTGGGTTGAGTAGGCAGGTCTCTGTCTGTGAATGAAGATACCAGTGACTGAAAATGTGAACAAATAATTGTTTTGCATTTTGGAGCTGCAGAAGAGGATGGACCTGACGAACCTCCCAAAGCCAAAGGAAGTAGACTCGGATAGTCACTGGAGTTGTGGGAACAGAGATAGAAGCAGATGTAGGTTTGTTGACTCTTTTAATCATGTAGGGCAAAAGACTCTTCAGATGTTCTGGAAATTACTCTGTTAGAGGCATGGAGAGATCTGTCTACACTCCCACTGTGGTAGTGGAATGAAGTGCATCAGCATATGTCCAAGATGGAGTAACCTCTGGGTAAAACATATTGTTTACAGTTTTCAGGCATGGCACCTCTTTCTCATTCACTTACTAAGGGCAAGAAATAGAGTAAGAAAGGTGTGAGCGATTACAGTTAATACAGTGAGGTTCCAGTTTGCACTCATAATCATCATGGTCTTTGCTACCAAAATGAGCACATTAAAGAATCACGGCATGATATCTTTCAAGTGACAGAACAACTGACACTGGAAACGTATGAGAGCTTGGAATGTATGGCAACATCTCACAGTTCAGATAATTTGCTTTGACTGTGGCAGGAGGACGTGGTGATGTAACCGTAAATATCAGAACATTAGTAAGCATCATAATTCTGTCTTTGAGAGTGGAGATTTGGCAGACTGCATAAATGCCTTAGCTTGAGAAATCAGTGAGGATTTCTGATTTGGATAGGTTCTTTAAATCTCTCTCAACTTTAACTCCTCTGGAGGAATTAAAAGTTGCATGGGAATTAATTAACCTTAATGGGTATATCCCCAATGGACTTCGCTTTCAAGAGGGGATTGGTATGTTGTGGTGGTGATGTTCCCACCAAAATGTCTCCATAGCATTATTTTTTTTTACTGACTTGGGAAGCCAGCAAGCCTCTCTAATCTCTTTTAAAGAAAAAAAGGAAGACATTTGTCTTAAGGCTTTCTTGGATAAGGAATGCATAATTATGAATTGAGATACAGAATCTGAATGGTGGCTGTACAATAATATTATTTTCCAATAATCTGACTTTTATTTTTTTCATGAGTGGGGGTATCCAGAATAAAGGCAATACATTTCAGTGCCCACTGACTCCACTCACCATGAAGCCCTACGAGGGGATGTGCTACAATGCCAAACAAGGACACTGAAGCAACACCAAAGTTTTGTGAGCACTACACCCAAACACCAGCATTAGACATCCATTGAGAATGTCAAACACTGGTACTTGGTTGACCCCAGTCTAGGTGAACTAGCCAAATGACCCTTGGTCGGCTATCTTAAGGACACTCATCTACAGGAATTCAAGGCCAAAGTGGAATGTTAGGGTTGGACCCATCAACTATCAGGATCCTCTTTTCCTGCACAGCAAACACATGGATGGATGTTTAGATTCCAGAGGAGGTAAGCTAAAAATACAGAACCTTCTCTGGGAGGTCCACTCACCACATACAGAATTCCATCTCAAGGAGACCAAGAAAGGCCTACTCAACAAATGCCATCAGTAGGAACAACCCCAACAATGGCATTTCAAAAGTTAAAGAAAATGTTTGAAAGTTTGCCAATACTCGGAATGCCAGATTTCAATACACTTTCATCACTCATGTCAATGCTTCAGACATTGGAATCAAAGCAGTACTCCTACAAAAAAGATGGATCGTTTCCAGTAATGTTTGTAAGGAAAGAGCTGTTAAGTTATGAAAAGAACTATTTTGTGTTTGAATAAGTGTGTCTGGTCATCATATTTGCCACCCAGAAGTTTCAGAGCTACATGTATGGGAAAGATTTATCATTCAGACAGGCCATCAGCCACCTGCATCCAGAAGTGCAAAATCAAAAGTGCAACGATCATAAAGTGGGTGTTGTACCTCCAGAACTACAGGTTCCATATTGAAAACAATTTTTTTTTATCAAAGCATAAAAAAAATCATTTCCCACTCAGTAAGACAACAGACTTGAAATTTTCATAATGAAATATTTTGTAAAAATACTTCATTAAAATCTGATCTCATATACACAAAAACTTGCAATCTTTATTAAAAGTCTATCAAATTTTGTGAAGACATACATGCTGCATCAAAGTTATGGCATAAATACATTATATGTGCAAATGTGTTTATAAACTCATGTATATTGTACTGAGTCTGTCACAAAAGGGTTAAATCAGGAATTAAAAAGCAATAATTTACATACTTCTAAATTAGTAAGTAAAAATTATTGCAATTTTAGTTTCCAAAGTACTAGAAAACAGATATAACAAATTCTATGCTTTTTAAAGATATATTATATATATTATACCAAACACAGTGAGGAATAATTAAATAAATTATCAATTGTATGCTTTAATTTTAATTACTTTAAACACACTAATCAATTTTTAACTGTATATCTACTTTTGGGCTACCCTATACATATAAATGCATATATACAAGGCATATGCACACATACAAACACAACATGAAGATTGTCTTTCACTGCAAATAAATGTAAGTACAGCACCTGTAAAGCCCAAACTCCCTCTTCATGAACACGCAATGTAGCTATGCACCTCTGTTGACCAATAGACCAAAGTCTGATTGTTCCATCAGAGCTTCCTGAAAGAACCTGAAACATAATTTTGATTGTAACATTAACAACTTTTAAGATAACACTATACTTGTTTCAAATTTAAGGTTTGTGGATTTTCTTGTTTGAAGTCTCACACGATCTAAAACTGGTCTTAACCAGTATGAGTTTGGAAAATACTTTCTATACTAACAAAGAATAGTTAGCAGACATTTTCAGTGCAACAAGTGTTTCAGTAATCAATAATACTGACCAGTTCTTCCATACGTATTCCAATATATCTTTGAGGATAATTTTTGTCATCCCCAGCATGAGGGCTATAAAGTTACCCATATAGTTTTGTTGCACTGAAATCTGTTTACTTGAAATATAATACTAGTTTTGAAGTCAATGTAATTTTTAAACAAAAATCTTATACAAATTTCAAAAAGTTGGCCATGGATTACAAAAACTGAAAAATAAGCTATGTTCTGTAATTTTGAAATCTGTTTTCCACAAATTTACTTGCTATGTAAACAATTTCAATGAAAAAACTCCCACTGAAATTTTGCTATAGATTTATGATAAGTTCATACAATTTTTATGTCTTTTTAGGAGATGTGGACACAAGAAGATTTCTTGCAGATGCTTAATGGTAGGATTGATCCATGCAGTAAATCACACAATACAACAAATATTCTCAAATATTTGAGAACCCAGCATCTTAGAAGTGATTGCTTTTGATTCAGAATGCAATTCTGTTCTACTGGCTCTTAGAGTGTTGTATTTTGTAATGTAAACCACAGCATCATAGACCACTATACTGGTTTAATATTTAATGCACAAAAATATCAATTCTGCTTCTCTATTGCATGTTACAGTTTGCTAAAAAAAATGTAGCATTATTTCTCAAGTTATGGGTCAAATCACAAAAATATACACATAAATTCTGAACTAAATGAAAAATTTAAATTCCTCAGTATAAGAATTGGCTAAATTGTTTAAACCAATTCAGTGTGTTGTTATATGTTACACAAAAATTATCTTGGTTGGAGGACTGGCTTTTTCAAAAACCACTGTTTTAGTTTTTTTATGTTGTTTCTATCATCATACCTTTGGACCACATAGTTCTTCCAGGTAGTGTCATTACTTGTGCCTATTAGAAGCAAAAACCTAAGAATTGTGTGAAATATAGATGAGTAAAATTAGGTAATCCTTGTATAACTAACTCCAGTCAACATAAGTCTGAATCCTTTTGGACAGCAACTGAGCAAGGTATTGACCTCATTCCAACATAACTGCCTGAAACGTGTGTGACAGCAACTGAATCAATCAGCTCATTCTGAAAGTTCTTCACTACAAAATATGGTGTTAATTCTTCTAAGAGGCTTTCATGACAGGATTAAATCCAATCAAATATTAAAAAAAATTCAGGAAAGGTTCATTCTTTTAAACTTCCACCATGAGAAATATTTTCAGAAGTTAAATGCAAAATTGTTGATGCTTCAACTCATTTAAATGGATTCAGATTTTTTCTATCAACTGCTTTGATTACTTTCGACTGAAAGTAAAATGTTTCCAGGTAATCTGTTGACTTTATGCCAAATTTTACATTAAAAGTACAGACAACTATTTCCTGTCCTTTGTTCATTTATGGACAGAATAGATGTGCTAAAAATCTTGAACTGAAAAACAAAACACTTGGTACAACTTTTCCACTGACAGGTCAATGTGTGTAATAATATTTAAGGAATTCCCTTCATTTAGAAAGTCAAATGTTTACACCCAACAACTTTCATATATTTGTATCGGTTATTGTCCATTTTGTACATTCATCCAACAAACACACACACCCACATTTTCAATACTTTTCTTCTACAGAACTATCTATGTAATGAGGAGTTTCTCTGGTATTTATGACTTATGAAGTAAGAACTATCTAATGATGTTTTTACTACTATTAGCAGCAGTTCTTTCATCCATGTTAATGGTAATCTTTTAAATTTCTTTTAATGTATAACAATGCAAAAACTTTAAAAACACTGCTTTTGCTTTTCCAAATGTGCTTCATTTTTTTCTTTGTGAACATATAGCAACAGGATGTTGACTTACATTATTTTTTTCTATTTAAGTTATCTGTTTAAATACCTTTGAATTATCACTTTTTTACTTATTATTTTGTAAGAATACTTTACTTTTTACAAACAAAAAATAATTTGATAAGAACATTGCTTACTCCACATACTTCCCAAATATAAGAATTCCTATTTCACACAGAAGGAAAATGATTGCTTTCCCTCTGCTCTACCACTTGCTACTTGCAGCACATGTGCTTCACCAAAGAAGATGGTCACAAAAAGAAAAATTATTTTATAAATACAGTGGCTTTCATACATTAATTCATCTGATAATGCAGGTCCTGCTCTAAAAATTTGGAGAACCACATTTCAGAATATGCAACATTCAGGAAACAAAACCAGAGTTTGTTTTTCTGAAATTCATTGTGTTATCCTTCAATTTCTGAAAAAATACTTCTTACAGTTTTTCAAAATATATTTTGCATATTCAAACAACACAGTTAACTATAAGATTGCTTATTTCAACAGTATCAAATAACATTTAAGTACTGATTTTCAAATTCATGAGAAAAGGAAAAGGATATTACAAGTCATAAATTTAGAATAATCAGAAATGGGTACTTCATTATTACTATCAATAAAGAAACAATCTTTACCTGAGTTCCATCCCTATTTACAAGCAGAGCTTTAACATTATCTGAATGTCCTTTAAGTTTCATCAGTTTCTGGCATGTTCTTGGATCCCACAGTCGGAGGACTTTCTCTGTTGATCCAGAAACAATAATTGTTCCAGCGGGGTTCATTGCTAAGCTATAAATGCTGTCTTTGTTTCCAACTAATGATGAGGCTTTTCATAAAGAAAATATATTATTAGTTCATTTTGAAAATGAGAAAAATGTATATATAAACAAACACCACAGAAAAGTTAAGCAAGACAATAAAAAGGAAACAATGTACAACAAATCTTTCAGTCTACACTGAAAAAAAAGTTTTCATAAAAAAAAATTTGAAGTTTAAAATCCAGATCTAAAAAACAACCATTAATTAAAAATATTAGAAGTTAGAAATAAGATACTTAAAATGAAGTACTACTTGCCAAGTTCAAAAATAAAATGATTCAAAACTAAGTTCTTAATCATGATATAAATAAAATTTATTCATGATACATGCTTGATAATTATGGAAAAGTACTTTGGTAACCGATAATTAAACATTGATATTTATCCAGTGGTTTTAATTCACCTAGTTGTGTTACTATCAGAATAAAAAACTGTCTTTACTCATGCATATGTATCATTATAATGCAATTAATTAATAAGTAGTTAATAATAAGTTAATAAAAAACAAAAACAACACAGCAACAAAGTGATTAAAAGCTATTAATGTAAATAATTTATAAGTAGTTGATAATGAGTGAAGAAAAAACAAAAGCAACACAGCAACAAAGTGATTAAAGACTATTAAGGTAATCAGGCAAATGTACATTCAATGATTAATTATTAAAAAGCCTAAAGAACTACTACTAGTCAGCTATGTACAGTCAGATAGGTTAAACTTTTTCATAGCAAAAAAGTGTCATAAAAATCCTCTGATTTTTCCTTCCCACACAGTGGAAATACTTTCACACAAGAAAATTTCCATAGTTTAAACAAATATAATTCAACACACATTTTTTAAATAAGAAGAACAGGTAAAGAAATTGTAAAGAAAAACAACAACCCAGATCTACGATTTGTTCTTAAATGTTCAAAACGTGCTATTAAATATTTTGTTTTTTTCTACATGAGGTAGAGCTTGTTACTTTCCCATAAAATCATAAATTACTTCTCACACCACTTTACAAATTCACTAATTTAAATTGTTTACAATATGCTCATTCCAATGATAATTCAACTTTGCCTGTAGCTATTTTCAAAGCTGAAAGTTCTTAATAGGGTTAAGGGCTGTATTAATAAAGCCAGAGAAACAAAAGGAAAATAACATGAGAAAGAAAATTATATTCTCAAAGGATGATAGTTTATCAGAAAATATAATCCCATGTATGATTTTGGATAGGGAGAAAAATTCTAATGAAATCAGTGAGTTGTTTATATCTGAAACTCATTGGAGTGGTGCAGTACTCAAGTTTAAAAATGTTTTTAATCTTCTTTGCAAAGTATACTAAATACATTTTAAAATACAAAAAATATCACTTCTAAAATATTCTGGTGGAAAGAAATTAAGATAAATTTGAAATCTATTTTTTATTTAAATTTTATTATGCATGTTTGCTCATAATGATCTGCATGTGGTTATTACCAGAATAAATCTCTCTCAAATGCTACATACATAAATGTGTGTGTTTAAAGTACAACTTTTATGAAGGTCAAACAAAGGTTATAATCTTCCTATACTACAAATATATTTTTGATTTTTACTTATCTCTACTCACAAGATTAAGTATCATCATTCAGTGTTGCCCTCCATATGTAAACCTTTTCATTACAGGACCCTTTGAAGACCTCCAAATCAAGAAAAAATGCATGAGCATGATTAGAACAGGAGAAATGAAAACCCTACGGTATTGGAAAGAATGGAAGCTATGATACAAGGCCACCCAAAATCCAGAAAACAAGGAGACTGAAAAACCAGATGAGAAATTGTACCATATGACCATGAAAGATTTGTCTGCAGGAAATCCTCTGTTAGAAAATCAACAATGGAAGACTTTCAACTTATGCTGCTACACTTTCATGCAAGATAGCGAAAAGGAACTAGCCAATGAGGAGGAGATTCAGTGTATGAAACCAGATCATCTTACTATGGACGACACAAAAGCCATGTGTGAAGATGCAGAATGTGGGATTGAGGTTGACAAAGTGAGGGAGAAAGTGTAAGAAGGCCAGGTGGTGATTGAAGCAGATGTTAGAACCTAGGAAATCAAAGGTACACTGTCAAATAAGGTGCAATCAGGTGGACTCAACAAGGAATAGCGTGGGTAAGAGAAATTACCTGATGAGGCAAATGAATGAGAGGGTACACATAAAGGTATCTATGTGATGAAATCTGGCTGATGATACCAACAGACAATGCTTGTGGATGCAGTAGAGGTGACCAAACGAAGGACAAGTTGGTAATGAAGCTTGTGGCAAAAGCATCCAATTGAGAATAACACCATCAATGCCAAGGGTTAATCGAAAATTACATAAACCAGGACACTTTTATGTTATCTTACAGATAAAGATAATTTAATTATTGTGAATAATCCTGAGATTAACCTTATTTATCCAGTAGAATTAAAAATTGAAAATACTTCAATTTCTAATGTAGAGGCATATTATTTAGATTTATATTAATCATAATATAATAACTCTCCTGGATACTTTTGTTGTTATGATCTCGATGGACTACACTCAACTTGTAATGAAGCAGTTAAGAGATGATGCACAATGATTTGCATGAGTGACATGTTGGAATATAGTAATCCCAACAATGGGAGAACACAAGGCTGGTGGCATGAGTGAAAAAAATGATCGCATATTGAGGGCAACACTGAACAAAAATAGCTAATCTTGTGTGAGCGGCATGTGCCATATCCTAATTACTTGAACACTGTTATGTAAATGTCATGTAAATATTTTGTAAACGACAACATGCAAAAACATACATGCACAGATTACTCTGTCGAATTTCCGGTGAATGTTCGAGAAAAGAGTCCTACAAATATATAAACAGTCGAAGATGCGAGAGGTCCCGGGTTTAGATCCCAGACGAGCCCCCAATTTTCTGTTACGTATTTTTTTTTGTTTTATGTAGACTGAACGCAACAGAAAGACACAGATAACAGCTTATATAATTAACGTTATATCTGTTATATATATATATTTAGTTTATTGTAATAAATTATACAAGCTGTTATCTGTGTCTTTCTGTTGCGTTCAGTCTATATAAAACAAAAAAAATACGTAACAACACATTATGTACAAATATGTGGAAGACACAACAAAATGTGTTTTCCTCACAGCAAAGCCACATTAAGCTATCTGCCAAGTCCACAGAAAAGAATCAAACCCCTGTTTTTAGCATTGTAAATTCATAGACTTACAGCTGTATCAGCAGGGGACACATAACAAAATGAATCAATTAGAAAAAAGTAAAGCATTCAATGTTGGTTGTTTACAGTGATTTCACTCTATTTTTACTTACTTGTCACTGTATTATTAGATGCTGTAAGAGCAGTTAAGGTGTTGACATCCCACAGGAATATAGCTCGATCAAGTCCAGCAGAGGCTACTTGTTCCCTGTCTTTTGCATATGCCAAAGCTTTGACATAATCCTACAAGAAATAAAATAGCATTAAAACTAACAAAGATTTTTTATCACTTTCCATAATCTTGTCAAAGCTTCAAACCCAAGAAAGAAATATTATAATACTATGTAATATAACTATTATTTCTTTCACCTCATGCAACACTAGCAAGTAAGAAAAACATGAGAGGAACCATAAAGAACTTATTTTCCCATACTTTGGGTTCATATACTCCTTATAAGTTGTGTTATCATGTTGAATGTTTTAAATTATAATACTGTTTTTTTTAAATTTAGTTAAAATTTAACTGCTAATATTTAGACACCAAAAATAAAGAAAACAATTACTTTGTGAGTTCTAAGAGTTGACATACAAAATCCTTTATGAGCATTCCAAACTTTTACTGTGGTATCACTTGAAGCAGATATCACTGTAAAGAAAAACGGGTTTACTCCTCTTTATTTTAAGTTTTATAAATTAGTAGCAAACTTTTATATAATTCAATCTGAATTTTAGATATTTATATTGTTAAGAATTATTAACAATAAATATAACTGAAAATATAAGACTATGGCTTATGATAAGCATGTAATTATATGTTTAAAATCATACATGTACAATTAATGCATTATAATTATCAAATAGTTTTCATTAATTTCTTTCTTTGATTGGTTATAACTGATTGCCTATCCATCTCTCTGACTTACTTAATCACCAAGTTCTGTTAATAACTTTAACAATAACATTTAGTGATATTAGATTCTTTGTAAGTTATGCCAAAATCATGCAAACTATATGGTAAGTTTATTGTTTATTTTTTAAAATGAAAGCATGTTTTATTGCATCAAAAAACAAATTACTTACAGTTTTTGCCTCCACAACACAAAACAATGTCATTGGTCCAGTCTGTATGATGTTCCATAGACTGGAGATAAGGATCCTAAAATAATAGAAGTGCTACTAGAAAGTAATAATTCCATCAAAGTAAAAAACAAAAATATGAATAATTGTATTCTAATTATACAGAATAAAAACAAAATTGTCTAATTAACACATCCATAAATTGCTTTTTTTTTATCTACATATTTTCATAAAAGAATGGTGAAAATTATCTAAATGACCTTGTACATTTCTACACAATGAATTTTTGTCACATTTACTCCAATGCAAAGTTCTAAAAGTGGTAAATCATGAAATATATTATCTCTAGAATTGCCTTAATAATTTAGATATTTCATGAATATTTGTATGTATAGAAATAAAAGACAGTACTGTATACACTTTACCTTTACATTTTTAACGTTCCAAATTCGAATAATTGAGTCACGTCCAGCAGAATAGAGTCTGTTCAGTAGAGGGTCAAACTGAAGAGAGTTCACTCCTGATCTATGATATTTTTCAACTTCATCACGAATCACATATGAAACCTAGTTAAGAAAGCAATGATTTAAATATTTACAAAGCTCTCTACTTTAAACACATACTTAAATACCTTCAGACAACTTTGATAAGTGATAGATAACAAGGGATTGGTAAAGCTTTATTACACCACACTCATCTGTAGTAACAATTTTTGCAACAGTAGACATTATTCATCAGACCTATTTTATAGCATTGTTCAAGATATGATTTGGTAAAAATACAAAATGAATGCCTTTCATAAAAATGATGCATAAAACTTTGGGTATTATACATTTATTGCCATAAACATCTACTAGCAATATCATTTCTAAAGTGAAGCCTAAAATATCAGGTCTTGAATTAATTCACTATAATTACTTTTTTTCTTGCACATATCTAAAAGTGAATTAATTCACTATAATTTCTTTTTTTCTTGCACATATCTAAAAGCCTTTCTCATATATTTTAAGCTAATTTCTAATAGGACAAATAACAAACAAACACACATGAAAAATTAGCTTGTAGTCAAGACTAGTACTGACATGGTAGCTTAATTGTCAGGCATATTTACATCTTACAAGAGTTAAATCAAATTCACTAACCATACATTAATGAGACACTGAAAATTAGTTGTACTTACAGAAGAAACAGGTCTAAATGAAAAAACAAACAAATGTGGTTGTAGTGTTTTTTTTATCAAGATCTGAGGAAGACCAATGAAATACTGACATCTGTTAAAAATAAATCTAGAATATATTTTATTAAGACATTTTCGAAAAAGTTCAATCACATCTACAATTTACTCTACAGCAACAAGCAAAAACTATTTAGAGAAAGAAAAAAAAAATTGCCCTTGCTTCTGTTTCCAACTATGCACTATTGACAACTCAATTTTATTAATACTTCTTTGTTTCTTTGGATGTCAAATTTTATACAAAGCTAATAGTCTTCCCTAATTCTGAAGCGATATACTAGACAAAAGGCAATCTATTAATCAAACACAACAACCATCAAATTTTGATTTTTTTTTCCATACATACATATTAAAATTTCAAACAAAAATGAAAGAAAGTATGCATTCTAACTATTATACAACCTGGACCACACCAGTCATAGATGTTTGAATTAATATGCAGGATGTGAAATTTGTAGATTTTGTTTGAATTTGTTTTGAATTTTGTGCAAAGCTACTCAAGGGCTACCAGCACTAGCTGTACGTAATTTAACAGTGTAAGACTAGAAGGAAAGCAGCTCGTCATCAACACTCACCATCAACTCTTAGAGTACTTTCTTATCAACAAATAGTGGGATTGACTGTCACATTATAACACCCCCATGACTGAAAGAGCAAACACATTTGGTGTGACAGGGATTTGAACCTGTAACCCTCAGATTATGAGTCGAATGTTTTAACCCACCTGGCCATGCCAAGCCTTGTTGATTTTGCTAATCAATTAGCTATAAGGGCTATTTAATGAATTACACTCAACTGATTGATTACTCTGACATGAAAGTTGCATAGTTCGAATATTCAAAATTAGTAATAATCAGAAACACTAATTTTGATTAGTTGATAATTTTTATTGGTTGCAACACTATTTGTTTAAGGTGAACAACCTTGAATTACTCAGTTATAATAATTTATAATCATAATAGCAATATTTTGGTTACTTGGACAGCTAGAATAACTAAAAACTGATATTTTTTATGAGTTCATTATTTTCTTGACACTAATCAATTTAATAATAATGTTGATTGACTAATTATTTTGTGATTCTAATCTCTGTAATTAACTGTGTTAATCACCCACTTCTTAAGCTAAAAGTTTTTTAATTATCATAATGTAAAACATCTGAAGTAGAATGCTACAGAACATTGCTATTTCTTCATTTAGTGAAAGTTCTGAAAGTTAAACACAATTAGTTTAAAACAAAGTAATACAAAACAAATATAATATCTTCTTTTCAACAGACGCATGAATATAACAGTAGGGATATTCAAAGATAATGAAATTAATGAATTCATGCAATATTTCTCATGGCTGTGATAGCCTCAGGAGTAAATATATTTTGAAATGCACTTTTGTTCTGTTTTATTAAGCACTTGACAGGATCCAGGTTCATTATTTATTACTGTTAGCATTATTCTTTCATTGTAGTGAGTAAGCAACATGAAACCTTCTTTTTGTGCTTATGAATTACGTATATAAGACTTTATCAAATGTCACTAGCTGCAATTTTTTTAATATTTGATGCTCTTATCACTGCAAAATGTTGTGTTTCCCCATTCTCATTCTTTATTGTAAATGGCACATATTACTATACATGCATCCTTGCAGTTGTAAAAAGTAACAATTCATTCAGATACACTTGTTATTCCATGAAAAGTGTGAGAACGCACGCCTCTCTGGTTCTTGAACACCTTTTCAATCTTAATTTCAGACACAAGTCATAAGCAAATATTTGTGAGTCATAAATCAGTCAAAATTATTCAGAATAGAAATCTATGGATACCAATCTTCTAAACTACTAATATCATTTCATTACAATTATCATAAAATTGTATTCCAGCCAGTGTCTACAAGATACACACAGTGTTAGCATGTAAATAAATATTCCTATCCTGGTTGCAACAATGTAATGCATTAATGTTACACCATCTCAAATTATGTAAAACAATGCTAACCCAGATCTTGGGAACAAAAAAATAACAATAAATAACTCTGTACCTAGTGTGGTGGGTGTTTAGCTTATATATTGAGTTGCCATCAGCAATAATAGCAGGAAGAACTTTACAAGAATTTAAAAGAAGTGTCAATGATTTTCAGTGAAATAAAAAGTGGGTTTAATTTTGTACTTTGTTGTTGGTGTATTACTAACATCCTACTCTATACAACACACAGAGGACCCTTTTTCCTACATTCAGTTCTGATCTTTAACATATTCATTCAGTCTCTCTTTAAACTTATTTGATGCTATACTTGTTATCACAACTAGATGCCAACTACTCTATTATGAAAGTAACACTGATTTAAACAAAGATATGTTTGAGATTTCCATGTTTCAAAATTTGTGTCGTTTACTCTTACAGCCTCCTGAATTTTTATTTAAACTTCAATTATCTTAAAAACCCCATAGTCATTTTTCCCAACAAAACATGACAAGATTGGAAGTTAGTTTCTCATACCCCTCCCCAAAGAAGACAAATTTGGAAACCTCCAGGTAGCTCTTCTCTGAACCTTCTGTAACATCTTTCTTTCATATAATAACCAAAATTGAGCACATTCCAATGGTAAATCACTTTAATCCACAACGACTTCACCCCAAATAACAAATTCTAAACCTTCTAAGTTTTAGTTGTACTAACCATCAAATTCTTAACTAATTTAACTAGCTTATGTATTACTCCGAAATCAGCAAGAAATGCAACCTTCATAAGAAATCTCTAACTTTACATGTCACCTTCTGACAACCCAAGTACACCACAGGCTAAATTCACTGTTGTACTTATGTAGGATTCTTTGGATTAAAATTTAAATCAATCACTGTAAGATTTTCAAAAAACAAATAAGCAAATTCATAAGACAAAAATCATATATTTCTAGATGTATGCTAACTATCTAGGATAATTTAATATAAAATTTATCTTTTAGAAGGGTTTAATTAATTATACTGAGTTTGGTTATTCCACAACCGCTAAAGTCTCGAATTACGACTACTCTGTAATTGGTTAAAAATTACTTAAATATTTTGAAGATTATGCATCTTTTTCGCTTCAGAAATCGAATTCCTAATCTTCAATCATCAGTCACCTCCACCACTTCTGACACTTACTGTATGGCTTGCACTGTACGTTACATTTATAATTATAGATAGTTATAACTAACCTATGACGAAGATGAGTACTACATACTACGAGTTACAACAAAATTGATAATGTTGTTCCCAGGATAGTAATACTAGTTATTAAGCTAGTACTACTGACACTATGTTAATATTAATATTACTATTGTCAGTATTATTAATAAAATAATACTAATGCCACTAGCATTAGTAGTGTATTATTAGCATTAGGATAACAAATACACTAATAGGAGTAACAACAAAGTATTTCAAGAAATTTTCAACACATTTGAAAAGAAATATGTTATGAATAAAAACAAGTATTTTTAATAACCAAAACAACATTAGTAAACCTGAACTTTTTTCCGGCCCCCATGTGCACTCGTCTGTCGATGGTGCACCGCCATTACCGTTTATATTTTATCAATTTGCCTCTAGAGAACGTCTATAATTAGCGAAAAACATTTCTTTAGTCCTTCCGTTTCACTAAACTCAAATATTTAATTTATACTTTGTATAGTAGGGTTTTTCACATACAAGTACAAAATTTTATTTAAATTTTCAGTACTTCATAGTATGCTCTTCAGAAATAGTCATAGTTTTCGATTATAGTCTATCGACAACATAAGACAGTTTCATTAAAAATCTGTAAGCCCTTGTAAATTCAAATACCATAATCATTGGACCCGGCATGGCCAGGTGGGTTAAGGTGTTCGACTCGTAATCTGAGTGTCGCGGGTTCGCATCCCCGTCGCACCAAACATGCTAGCCATTTCAGCCGTGGGGGCGTTATAATGTTACGGTAAATCCCACTATTCGATGGTAAAAAGTAGCCCAAGAGTTGGCGGTGGGTGGTGATGACTAGCTGCCTTCTCTCTATTCTTACACTACTAAATTAGAGACGGCTAGCGCAGAAAGCCTTCGAGTTGCTTTGCGCAAAATTCAAAAAACAAACAAAAGAAACCATAATCATTGGGTTAACCTTATATGAATTGTAATTAAAGAACCTTGAAACTAAAGCTCACACTTTACTTCCTGAAGGTTACTATTTTGATTTTCGTATAAAATGTAGTCTATTCTATTTTTTTTTTTGGTATCATTACAGTAAAACGTACAACACACACTGTGTGTAATTCTTTGAGCCCCAGAACTTCCTTCTCAATGATGTAAACGTCGTGAATACATCAATGTTCCAAAGCAGAAGGTATAAGTTGTTAATTAATAAACTCGATATCAACACGGGTAATTTATTTCCAATTGATAGCCATTTTCTCTTTTTTGTATTAATAATTTATCATATATTTAATACCTGGTGCATTCTAGTTTACCAGCCTCGTGATTAGCATTAAAACAATGTATATTTTGCTGTTCTTCAACACAAGCCACAGAACTAACCAAGTGTGCTGTTCCAACAGGAGCGACAAAGTCTGATTTTTAGCATTATAAGCCCTCAGGATTTCTATTGAGCCAACGAGGTGAGGAGAGAATATGCAAACTATATTTAGACTTAGGTGTTGTCATTATTCATATTTATATTTGTTTTTGTTTGTAACTAGGCACAAAGCTACACAATAGGTTATTTGTGCTTTGCCCACCACATATATCTTAAGTCGGTTTCTGGCGGTGTAAGTCCGTAAACATGCCGCTGTACCGCTAGGGGGCCTTTATACATGTAAATTAAAATTATTTTTATGACAAAAATATCAGTTGTTTTAGTAACAAGAGCTATCTATCTTTATTCTTTACATCGCAGGGAGTCAAATCCTAGATTTTGGTTATGCAAATTCATCACCTTACATTTAGCTTTCTGGAGAAAATGTAATAGTCACAAATTAACGATCATATAAAAAATATTTTTGTTAACTATATGCTACACCTTTGCAAAATATTTTTGTGGGGGTAAAAGCTACATTCCTCATTAAAGATAGTGAACCCACACAAGATTCCCATGCAGTTATACTCGAACTTTGAATGAGAACAAAATGTTATTAACATTTGTTCCTGGATAGTAAATGATGTAATGTGAGATAAAAACTAAAATAGCTGATAATATTTTCAGTGGAATATTTTAGTTGTTTTTATTGAGTACAAAATTGTACAAAGAGCTATCTATGCTTTGCCCACCAGAGGTATCATAAGAAAAGAGAAAACTAATAGGAATATTATACTGAGATTTTTCATATAGTTGTATATGAAATATAGTAAGTTTGCTAAAAACTGGGTTTTAATACCCATATTGGACACAGCAAAGATAACTCACAAAGTAGCTTTGTGTTTAACTGGAGATAAAGTTGTCGTAGTTGAAGTAGTTAGTAATTTCATCCTGACATATCTGATTGATTTACTCATATAATTTGTGACATTTAATTGATAAAAAGTCATATATTATTTAAATCATAATTATTCATTTTTGCAAAAAAGTATATTTGCTATAAGTTTCTACCACATTTATTTGGTTCATCATCAGGCAGTTTGAGAACAATCCAAACAAATATGATAGAAATGTGTAACAAAATATCCTTTTTTAGACATGTTAAGAATTTTTTTCCCTTTAGATGTTGTTTGAAACAACCGGCGATGTTTGCAGCTTAGAATTATTTAGATATATTTGCCACTGTTTTAACACTTGATACAATGGCACTGCGTCAGATTTCGTTTTTTTATATTTGTACCTACTTCTTGTAGCTCTTGAGCTCCACTTCTGAGATAAACAGCTTGTTAGGTTTTTGATAGGGTTGCGATTCTTTACAGTAAATGTCTTTCACTTGTTGGTGATAAATGTCAAGAATAAACTTGTTTTCTAAGTTAAATAAGTTAAACGTATGTACAAACTTCTTTGCACTCTAATATATTACATTTCTTTTGAAAACACGAAATAATTTTTGTTAACATTTCACACAAGCTAGTTCAGTTATTTTAGAACTCAACTGAAAATACGAATAATTTTCTCTACTCAGTTTCTTATTGCACAATCTGTGATGGAATCACCTTCGTTACTTCATGAATTACCACAGTTGTGTCCATAACTTCAAATAATTGTGTCCTTTTCGTCAGTGTCCACACATTAGATTTAATCACTTTAAAACACCCTTCGACAAGACAAATATTTTCCTTATTACTATTGAGCTTTGAAACACTTCACAGATATCACTTGTTATAGTTAAACTAGAAATCACGCAGAAAAATTTTATTTTCACTATTTTAACATTTAATAACTTCCTTTCTTACATTGAATTACATGATAAACTAACTAAATGCTCTTACACTAAATAGTTTTGTTTATCTAACTGTAAGCCCTTTTGAAGAAAAATATTCACAATATATTTTCAACATTATATAAAATATTATTCTCGTTTCATAAATAAAGTCTACTCAAACAGCCTGCTCCAACATTTATAGCTCCTATGATGGCTTTAATACGGAATCCATTGTTATGGAGGTACAATGCTCGCTTCATGATCCTCGCACTGTCGGTTTTGCACATTTGGATGTATGCAAGTGATTGATGGCCCGTCTAAATGATAAATTCCTTCTCATACACGTTCTTCTAAGACTTTTGGGTGGCAAATATGATGGCCAAACACACATTTTTGAAAACAGGATAATTCCTTCCATCTCTCAATAGCTCTTCCCTTATATATATTACTGGAAACGGTCCATCTTCAAGTTTTTGTAGAAGCACTGTTCGAATTACATCTACGTAAATGATGAACAGTGCAGTTAAGTTTGTCAATTTTAGCATTGGCGAATTTTCCAACATTTTCTTTATCTTCTGAAATTCCATCTTTGGGGTTATTCCAACTTCACTTTGATTAGAAGACATTTTTTGGTCAATGGTTTAGCAACTTCGTTGTAGTTTGGGATGAAATTCCTATTGTATGTCGCTAAACTCGCCATGTGATTATCAGAGCTGGTGCAGCTTATATGCAGGTTATCTTCTCTTTTTCCAGGACTATCTGTTGATCGTCCATCTTATGTCCAACAAATTCTAGCAAAGAAAAGCCAAAGTAGCATTTAAGCGATCTTATGGTTTGTTTGTTTTTGAATTTCACGCAAAGCTACTCAAGGGCAATCTGCATTAGCCGTCCCTAATTTAGCAGTGTAAGACTAGAGATAAGGTATCTAGTCATCACCATCCACCGCCAACTGCAGGGATACTTTTAGGTTTGTTTTTTGAAATTTGCACAAAGCTACTTGAGAGGAATCTGTGATAGTCATCCCTAATTTAGCAGTGTTAGACGAGAGGGAAGAGAGCTAATCATCACCACCCACCGCCAACTCTTGAGCTACTCTTTTACCAACAAATAGTAGGATTGACCGTCACATTATAACGCTCCCACGGCTGGGAGGGCGAGCATGTTTGGCGCGATGGGGATGCGAACCCGCGACCCTCAGATTATGAATCGAATACTATAACCCACCTGGCTATGCCGGGCCCGATCTTATGGTCAGAGCTGTTATCCTCACTCACTCCCTCTATGTACCTGCATATATTTATTACATGTCATAAAAAAATCTTGAAACATCTAGCTCCCATGTAATAACATTATTACATATAACGATAAAAACTTAGAAGCTTCGAGTAAGGTGGCATCAAAAATATTGTAAAAGCCTCATAGTGAGAAGAAATCACTTGACGTAAAATGTATCTCAGGATGGCTAGTATGGGTACCAAAATAAAGCAGAAAAGAATGTTTCGACCTTCTAGGTCATCTTCTGGTTAATAAATCTCTTCAGGGTTTATAATAACACGATATAAACATTATTTATTAAATACAATGCAACAACTGCTACAACTTTTATTTAGGAGAAACAAGCAGAAAAAATGGAAAACAGATTCAAAGAACACACACAAAAACATCTTCACACGTTTTTGAACACTGCATATCAAATAAACACAACATAACCATAGAAAACACCCAAATATTAAGCAAAGAAACAAACATAAACAAAAGCAAAATCAAAGAACCCCTATTTATACAATAATGAAATCAAAATTACACAAATATAAAAAAAACACCTTTATACCTATACTAATAAATAACTTAACATCTAACTGCAACGCTCCCTACAATCCCGTATCGGTTTGCACTCACGTTCCTGAAACGTTTCCGGCAACGATCAGTTCCAAACACTTTGTTTACCGAAAGATGGCCTAAAAGGTCAAAATATTGTTCTCCTGTTTACTTGGGTAAAAATGTTGATGCCGATACCAGGCATTCTGAGATACATTGCAAAAGCCTATTAAAACAATGAAACTGCATACACAATGTACGAGTGGTACAAAGTTATGTAATGAATCTTACCATAACTGTCTCTTTTAAAACAATTAACTTGTTATGAAAATCTAAATACTAATTAAATACACTGCAGAACAATTTTCTTGAAAAGTTTTTGCTGATTGTGACAAGTACCTGGTGGGTATGCACAAATATAGTTTTGATTTTGCTTCATCACATAGAAACTCGGTGAAATAGACAGCTAACTGTTTACCGGCAATGGCGTATCTAATTGTGTTTATGTTTCTAATACACCATTAAGTTCAGCATAATTAAAAGTGTTTTGCTCCCGATTTTCGTTTGTATTCAGTGTCAGGTGCATTACGTTGTAATGTCCAACAGTTATCAGCAAGTATTGACGGATTACAGTTGCTCTTATATCGTTTTTCCATTGTAGCAATGTCCTGGTGAAAACTGAAGATTTCGATGAAATTACGTGATGGACAAATTTGGATGTGATTTTCGTGATCAGCAGCCAAAAATCTATAATTAACACGCAACAGTGGTCAAGAAGCAAAATCTTTGTTGTGCAGTGACATTAAACCACTAAATAAACTAAATCATAACTCTTATACTAAACAGTCTTCTATATTTAGCACAGCTTTAGCTCTTAGAAATTGAAGATAACTCAAAAATATATGCCAGTGTTATGTATATATGAGCTGAATTCTTTACAACAAATCTGTGTCTTGTCGGTGATAAATTTCAACAATAAATAAACAGCACATAGTACACTTGTTTCAAAATAATAAATTAAAACAAGTGAAACGTATATAGAAATTTTCCTTAAGTTGTTGGTTATCATAACTTTAAATTATTGAATCTTTTTCAACAAATTCTGGGCAGGATAGTTCAATTACTTTATAACACTATTTTCCAAGATGAAGTACTTATCTCTCCTCTCTTATCAAAACACAATATGTAATAGCTTTACTATAAAAATCGCCATCATAACTGTTTGTTACCACAATTGAGTCCAGGACTTTATATAACTGTCTCTTTATGTGAAATTCCACACAGACTAGTTCAATTACCTCAGAACGTAATCTACAAGATAAATTACTTATTTTCTGCTTTTGTATTAGAATACCTCTCTGATAATTTCACTTTAGAAATAGTCATTGTACTCTCTTTACGGTTAAACCTGCAGTTGCACAGTCTCTAATAATCTATCCCTATAAATATATATCTAATTAACAAGAACTACAATTTGGACACGTATTTGTAGCCTGACAAAGGCCTAGAATTTTCCACACGCTATTATGATACAGTGATATTCCATTAAAATCGTGAATAAAATTTAGAAAATTTTAATAACATGCAATAATATAACAATCTCCAATTCACAACAATTAAATTACGTAACAAATGATTTGTAAACAGTTATGTAAACAAATATGAGATAAACTAGTGCTTCTAAAAATAACAATACAACACTCGTGCTGTAATTAAAACAGTCATATATACCTAAGAATTAGTTTTTCTTCAAGAAATATGTTTATAATATAGAAAGACTGTTTTCAATTCATGTACAAAGCTTACTGAAACATATTTGCACCAGCGTTTGCAGTCTCCTTGATGGCTTAAGTATGGAAATGGTAGTTCTGGAGGCACAATGACCATTTTAGGGATTTTGCATTGCCCATTTTACGTCTCTGAATGAGTGCAAGTGTCTGATGATTCATCTGAGTTATGAACACAGAGCAGTTTTTCTTACTACTCAACAACACTCGATTAATGTGCTTTACGAGAAACATTCTATTTTTCAAAAGCACTGCTCCAATTCTAAAGTCTGAAATATTGGTCTGAACAAGGAACGGTTTGTTAAAGCCTGACATTTTACAGATTGGCGAACTTTATAACATGTTATTCAACTTTCCTGAATGCCATCTGCTGTAAGTGTTTTTACTTTACCCAGTTGGGTTGACCTTTTTTTGACCAGGTCAGCCATTGGCGCAGCAACTTTAATTAGTGATTAACTTTCTATAATGTTACACTAGTCTAGAAAGTTTCTACAATGAAGAATTTTTCTTCTGTATCTTCTTCAGTTCCCATAGACCCATATTCGGGATGTACCATTTAGAGACTTGCAAGAGCTTAAGGTCTTGTTTGTCTATGGTGATACCTCATCACTTTTTCTTTTTCTGATTTTGTCAAACGTTCACCGCCTGGTATATTGGCAATCTTTAAGCCATAGAAGAGTGCCCTCACACAATAGCTTTAAGGTCTTCTATGAAGTACGTTGTGTCCATTGCTATGGGAGCTTTCTCATTGTCCTACTAACCAGCAAACACACATATATATCTTGCCCATTATTTGGCTATTAAATACTAGATTGGTTCACACTGCTGCACTACTGAACCCAGTGTCTCATAGAATTTTCACTTTCTTGTCTTTAACATGGCCTTCACCTTCTGGGATGTTGTGATTTGTTGGCGCCTCTTGATGTTTATGATATGTTCTGATCAACACTGGCACTGTTGACCCATTTGCTAGCTTCAGCTAACCATCAGTTATGCACTTTTTGTCACGGTGATAGCACTTCCTTCTTGTGACTCCTTCTCACGAGTTTTTTCTATTCTGTTTCACCTGGCAGCAGCATCCATGGTGAAAGTTCTTCTTTTTTGTTTCTTGCCAGCACCATCTTTGTATGTAGCTCCAAATGGTTTGTGTTAAGACTTTCTTATTGCTTAATAGCGACAAACTTGAACTCAACTGCAACGTACCCCATATAACTAATATAGCATCTCATCTCCCTTTTGTCTGTTGACTTCTTATCACCTTTGGTGGCATATCGTTTCTTGCCAGCTACGCCTGGTTTCAACTTTGACTGGTTTTTCTTGTACTTACCAGTTACTCTCCTTCCATGGGCTTTCACATATTTTTACTCCCATTTTATCATCTCGTTCACGTCTTTTTGTGCACTCTTTTAAAAACAGTAACAAATTAGTGAATAACATAATCATGAACGTTTCACGTATTAATAAATCTGCCAGGCCTTCAAACTTAACCATCTCGGACCACTTTGTGAAGTACAGCCAAAGAAGTGACACAAAGTAAAATACAGCTTTTTTAGTTTGAGATTTTACTTCTCTGAAGTTCCATTAAAACTCTTTTTCAGTAAATTCGTACCATTTAAGCAATTCTCTTTTAACTTTATGTAGTTCATGGCATCTTTTGATGCCATACCTGCATATACTTGTAGGCATTTTTATGTAAGAAGAGGATGGAACACAGTGCCCAGTCGACTTTGTTCCTTTTCTAGTTTTGAGTTAATCTTTCACATCTGAGTATAAAGCCATCCATGTCATCTTTCTGTTACCATATTTCGGCAGCTTGTACCAACTGGTCCTGACCCCATTGTCATTCTTGTGTCTTACATCTTTCTGTTTGATAAGCTTGGCAATTTCAGTTTTTATTCATAGTTTCTTTTATTTCTAGTGTCTTCTCTCTCTTTATCGCTTCTTTTCTCCCCTTTTCTCTGTTGATACGCTTCTATTTTTAGGTTTTGTTGTTGTTTAATAAACTTTTAGTGATTAACATCTTAGAACCTAATTTTCTCGTCTTTCTCTATCCACTTATGAAAGTGAATCGTCATGGTTATATAGTGTGGTTGTGCCTTCTGCGGCATTTTCGTCATCATTACAGCTGTGCATATATAGGCCTATTTGTCAATTTTTTGAATCTACTTCTACCAATATTTACCCTATAAATACTGGCTGGCTCATCATTGTCAGGGCTTACGCATTTATGGGTCAGTTTCTCTACAGCAGGTGCATGTGACTTGTTGGCAATATGTTTAAAAACTAAACAAAAAGCACATGGTCCACTGGTTTTAAAATGATAAATTAAAACAAGTTAAACAAATATACAAATGTTATTTAAACTCTTGGTTATAATAATTGTATCCAGAGCTTTAACTAATTGTCTCTTTTTCTTCATATCCCACACAGACTGTTTCAGTCACTTTATAACAAAAATTAACAAGACGAATTAAAATCTCTCTTATTACAATATAGTCTGTGATAAGTTTACTTTAAAATCATCTCTATAACTGTAGGTTACCATAGTTGTATTCAAAGCTTCAAATAATTGTCGCTCATATAGCAAATAAATACTGACTTTGTATTTTTAGTCTTATGCAGCACATAGTTTAAAAGCTCAGGTCAGAATCTTTTGTTTAAGGTAGAACCATCTTAATTTAGAAGTAGCATTCAGAGGAAGAGTAATGTGTCTGAACAATCACTACTTATAAGGATATTCTCAACTGAATAATTGGATTTACTGCCAAAATTACATTGTCCCCATAATTGAAAGTGTGGAGCATTCAGTGGGATATTGTGAGCTGGAACGTGGATTTTTCAATATGCATAAATATATAGTAAAATACACACATCCATGAATAATTTAAACCTATAAATTTAGTTCATTCAATGTCTTAGAATCACCGAAATTGCAATATCACGACGTTATCTGTTAGTTCATAACAAGGCAGCTTTTTGCGTTTTCATATTAATGTCACAAGTTTACAAACACGTCAGTTATGCCTAATTAAACCTATTTAGTTACCACCACGCATGGAAACAAAGGAATACGACGTTTTATTTTCAGTATTATGTAGGTTAAACAGCAACTACCGTCTTAATCAGTGGAAAACAATTTGTTTACAACTACTTCATTTCTAAAAAATGAAAAGATTCTGTAGAATTATCAATAATATAATGGATAAACCATATATTGCCTTACAGTGGTGTAAATAAGCTCATTATAGTAGATTTACTCCATCTGTGGTGTGTCTGCGAACTTACAATGTTAGAAACTAAGTTTCGATACCGGTGATAGCAGAGCATAAATATCCAATTGTGTAGCTTTTTGCTCAACATTAAACATACAAACACTCTCTTGAACTGTCAATTTACAGGTTAGGTGCCAAGGAAGATGTTAAACTTGAGTTTCCTAGCTGTCTATTTGTGTACTACATATTTTGAGGTTTGCTATCAGTTATGTTTTCTTTGTAGTACTTTTTTGCTCCATGCAAATATTAGCCACGTGAGTTGGTTGTAGAACATGCTTTAAGGAACTTACTGTCAGATATATAGTTCACATTACCTCACAAACATACCAGACCTGTCAATAGCATTGCTTTGATAACAAACGTAATTTGCTATGGGAAAGGAAAAACTTGCTCCCTTGATCTTCGGTTGCCTGCTCTTATACTTTTCAGGATATAATATAATATCATTCAAGAAAAAAGTTTTCTTCCCAAATGAATAAAATAAATACTTTTCCAAACACCACTCTTTGTATTTGCAGCATTCCCATTGCATCTGACAGATTATGAATACCATTTCACCAGTACCTCTTTCTGACCAAAAAACCATTGTGTTCATTAGGTAGAAATTGTAATATGTATGTTCAGTAAACCTGTTCTTGAATACCCGAACAAATATCTTCATCCTGAATGAAAGTAAAGCAATACTGATATGGTAGTCAGATGATGAATTGCCTCTTTTTTTAATTTAAATAAGTAGACGATGGATGAATTTGTTACAACTTATCTTACATAAATCATTTGAAGTAATTGTAGCAACCAGGTGATCAGAACCTACTGCCTTTCTTCATGATATTTGTTTATTGGCTGCAAGTATACGCAGGAATCACTGAAAGATCATTTTGTGTACAAAATTGAAGCATTTTGTTAACAATTTCGTTAATGATGTTTTTTAGCAAATCATCGATATTCTCTTACCATATTTTATAGACTTAACCGCTTTTATGTGAGTTAAGAATTACCATTTACACTCTAAAGTGGAGTTGTACTACTAATTTTGAAACACAAATAACATTCAGCTGATTTAAGAAATATTTAGTGTCTTCCTTGTGAGAAGCTCGAGGTTGAGTTACCATTTCAAAATATCAATTTTTATGCTGAAGAATAATACACTCTGTGTTTTCTTGAAGACATTTTCTCTTCTATGCACTGGAAATTTGTTGATTGTCCAGATTTCGTGTTGTCGGGTAAGTAATCCAGAAATGTATCTATTTTACTGTTGTTTTTATCTTACTAATTTTGACTTTATTTCCGTTTTTCTAAAGCCTACAGCATCTGAGTAAAATGTGCAGACAAAGTATTTGAAACAGGACGATTTATGTTCAACGCTGTCCGCAGGATGAATCTTATGACCGAGTACATTATCAACTTTGTATTAAAATAATATCTTATGTTGCTTAATTTGATTTGGAATGTCAAACTTTCTGAGTAGGTCAGTTTTTAGTCTTTGCTACTGTGTACAAACAAACGTCAATATTATGCATCCTTGAAAGTTGTGGTCTGACCTATATGCTGTTTCTTTCAATACATGCATAATCTTGACGTGTTGATAACACAGTTAGTAAAATGTTATTTTTATAGAATGTGTGTATTCCAGCTCTTTTGTGACGTTCTCCTTGCCATAAAACGATGTTGACGATTTCCATGAGCGTACGAGTTAAAAGAATCCAGTGGTTGCATGGTAGGGTTTTAAATTTAATTAGACTTCCGAGATTATGTTTAAAGATGATTTGATATGATTTGATCAAAGACTCTACAGTTCTCGGTTTTTTGGGCTATTGATGATTCCTCACCTTATCAATAACCCAATTGAACTATAACAATGGCGTGAAAGTGAGAAACTTGTAGCAATTACCTACTAACTATTTATGTTTGCTCAGCTTCTAGTCAGTTTGGTGATCACCACATTTTGGAATTAAATTTAATTGAATTTTAAATTTCGTGTAAAGCTACACGATGGCTATCTGTATTAGCCGTTACTAAGTTAGCAGTGTAAGACCAGAGGGAAGGCAGCTAGTCATCACCACCCACCGCCAATTCTTGGGCTACTCTTTTACCAACGAATAGTTGGATTGACTGTCATATTATAATGCCCCCACGGCTGAAAGGGTGAACTTGTTTGGTGCGACCGGGATGCAAACCCGCAGCCCTCAGATTACGAGTCGCACGCCTTAACCCACCTGGCCATGCCGGGCCCCACATTTTGGAAACATTTAAATGTTTTTTTGTTGAAAGTTTGACATGTATCAATGTCAGTATGGATCTCTTTTTTCTTGTTGTGCTCTTGTACATACTTATAAATGAGAACAAAAACAATTAAAGGACACTTTGGGTACACTTTATTCCAGTTATAGCTAGGTACAATTACTAATTTTGCCAAGAATAAAGTGCAACCAAAGTATCCTTTAATTATGTATACGCAAAGTACTTTATAGCCTGATAGTAACAGTAAATAATATGCATTGTCTTGACTAAATACAAAACCTATGGTCATTTATAATGTGAAAATAATGCAATCATTGCTAAACTTATCAGAAATGATAACCTCCACTGCTATTCATGAAATGTGATTTAGATTGTTAACTACAGTATATAAGGTATAAACATAAAGTAGTTTGAAATGGTACAATGGTTAACAGTAAGATACATTTATTAATGCACTTGAGTACTAATATCTCCTGCACGCATATTAAACATTATTTTGTTGTTTCTATGTGTCGTTAACACATGCTTAATAACAATGTGGTAGCGTTTATTGGTGCAAAGTAAAAGTAACTAGGCTATCTACGTCAGAGGGTGTTTATTTTTGAATTTCGCACAAAGCTAGACGAGGTCTGTCTGAGCAAGCCGTCCCTAATTTAGCAGTGCAAGACAAAAGGGAAGGCTGTTAGTTATGATTACCCGCCACGAAACCTTGGGATACTCATTTGCCAGCGAATAGTGGGATTGGCAACAACATCATAACACCCCCACTGTTGAAAGAGCGAACACCTTTGGTTGACAAAGATTCAAACCCGCGACCTTCATATTAAAAGTCGAGTACCTTAACCACTCGGCCATGCCGGGTCTGGGCCAAAAGTTTGTTAAAATGTAAAAGCAAAATGATTATAAATGTAAAAAATAAATCAAGAAAAAGAAACAATGTCCAAAATTAGGATAAATGATCTAAATAGAAGTAAAAAGGACAATGGTTCGTAAAAAAGTAAAAAACATAAGAAAATTGGACAGTGTCACCATCGCTAATGACATTGTCAAACGATAAGGATAAACCCATAAAAAAGTCTTGTCTAAAATGATGCTTTTGCTCTCGATTGTAACGAAGGCACGACAGTAAAATGTGGGCTGTTGTAACTTGAGTGTTACAAAGGCTGCACGTTGGTGAATCAGCCCCAGATAAAACCGTTACCAATGCCTACACTAGTTTGGACAACTTCTTCCTTTTGATCCTTATGCAAACAAGATAACGAAATAACAACATAAGGTTTGATTTGGAAAAGTTTGTTATCATGTTACTCACTCCAAGTCGACTGTTAACTCTCATCACGTCGTGCCTTTAATATATGACTGTAGTACACATACTGTATGGACATAACTGTGATAGCACCAGAACAGACAAATTTAGTTTTAGTGTTAGTGAACTCGTTTCTGTGAATACTGACGTGGCCAGGTATCCATAAAAACAGGGTTGAAACAGGAGATAAAAATAAGTGGGCCATTCGTTTTGGAATATCGACAAAAGCAGGGTAACAACTAACATTAAGCAATTCCAGGGTCTCTAGAAAGCTAAAAGAGTTGGTGTAAACAGTACAGTTGTTGTACTTCATAACTTCCACGTGATTCAGGGCAAACACCTTGGCAGTAAACACGAAAACTGTAGAGGGGTCCCCGTAAGCAACCACCTAGTTACAACAAACCATAAGAAAGTTACCTGATTGCGAATCATCTGCATAAAAAGGAATAAAATAATGGGTCGAAGGATGAAAGATGTTTTGCCAAGAGTAAACAGCACTTCCAGTTGGGAATATCTACCTTCCTCAGACGAATCAGAGAAAGATCGTTGGCGAAGATGGTACTAAGTCACTTCAGGACAGGCTGATCAGTGCAGAAAACAATAGCTTTCAGAGACACACTAAAGTCAGCCGACTGTATATAGATATGAAAGCCAAAAGTAATAACTACAGAACATCTATTCCAAAAAGGCATAGCCCACTGAGGAAAGAAGACACAAACCCAGGTGGAATGCTGTGTTAAAGATCGAAGTTTAATGGCATACTACAAAGAAAGTTGCAAACATCAGAGGTGAAGAGGAGGTTTGTGGGACTCAATGTGCAAACTCTGAATTGGAGGAATGCAAAAAGCCCCAGATGGTGAATGTAGTTAACATCTTTGGTTTATTGTCCAGGGTGTAGCAAAATCATGATAGATCCTAAGCATAGAACATTCATTTGATCCCCATGAGATGGAAGAGAGAACATAGAGAACGTTTAGTGTCCTTATACAATTGACACATAGCTGCCTGATGTGAGGAACAAAAGTTAAGTTATGGCCAAAAATAAGTTCCAAGAACTTTGCTTCAGGAACCACAGAAAAACAACATCATCAAAATGGAGCTCAAGTTCAGGTGTCTGCTCTGTTGGCGGGAAAAGTGCATGGAAACGGTTTTGATGAAAGAAAATGTAAAACTGTTTACTATAGTTCATTTCAATAAGTAATTGAGGGAAGTTTGAAGCTACTACTCAATAAATCTCATGTTTAAAGTGTAATTTTCAACAAATTTAATAATTGCCTTAAAAACTGTACTTTGATTACGGATAATTCCTGTGTAGTTGCCATATTTTTAAACACTTTAGTTTTTGAGTAAAAATTGAAACAAAATATGCGGGCCCTCGATTTCAAGTTCCTCTCGGTGAGACTATTTTTTTTTCTTGATATTACTAGTTTATGTTTATTTTATGATAACATGGTTTACTGCGTTGCTTATGTTCGTAAAAACGGTTCGGTATCGGGCAAAAGCTTCTTTTCGTTTCCGTATAAGGAGAAGAAACTGGCAAGGTGGCGATAGTGGGTGCAGATAGTAAAGAGGAAGAACTGGACTCCTTCACTTTGTCGGATCCCACTGTTTTGGATTCCGTGGGTTTCAAGCCAGGCAGGTTAAGACTGAAAAAACCATCGGCAGTAGACAGGATCGTTCCCACCATATTTCTTTGTGTAGAGCTAAGGACTGATCTCAGCCCTCAGCGTACAGGTTCCCCCCTCTGAAGCCATCCCTTACCATTACGAAAAGAACAAACTTAAAGGTATGTGTGAAGTATAAAGCGATAAACAATAACTAGTGTAATATAATAATTTAAAATGTACAAGTTTTTGAAGAATGTAACTAGACATACACATTTCATGAGAGTGTTTTGCAATTGTGGAACCTAAAAGTCAGTGAAACCATGATTTCCTAGTCTAGACAGTGGACAAATCTATCCCAAATAGAGTATATTCCAAGTTTAAAAGCTGGTAGATCATTCTGTAGATGTTTTTTGTATTATTTTTACATATGGAAAAGTTCGAAGAATACAATTTTTCAAATTTAGCATTTCAAGATCAATTGAAATAAGACTATGTCTTGAACATGTTGCAATAATCAAGTACATGCTATGTATTTTGTAAAAAAAAACATTGTAGACTTGTAAACAATCAAATATAAACTCCTTGACATATCTCCATAACTCATCGTAATAAACTTAGTCTTAACACAGTACTTTGACATTATCGTATTAAATGTAAATCTTATAAACCTCATAAAGCATGTTGTTTTAATATATAATCTTAGTTCTTCAGTATCACTTACAGTTCCGCTACACTCCCTCCTGGAACTGTCCTTACCTCTAGAACTTGTCATATCTATGTCAAAAGTAGCTGTTCCAGGTTTGTTCAGAGTAGATTCGAATTGATATGGCGTTACTTCACACTGTTCAGAACAAAAAGTCAAAACAGACTCCGCCTCTGTCTCTCCGTATGCATTGGCCATGTTTATTTATATTCTACGCGCTGGCGTTGGCGGTTTGTTTGGCAACTACTACGTCACAGTACTTTTCCTAACGGCAAACGTAAAAACTAAAACGTTCGGATTGCCGCTCGGAAAGGGTTCTTTTTCCAACAAGTTCTATGTTTCATTTATTAGCACATATGTTTTATAAAAAAATGTGAATCTGCAAAATTAATCAGTGTGGGTTGTTCTTTTGACTGCAAAGTTTTCTTTTTTCTGTAAAATTCACCTTTAACAACCAACTCAAAATGTGGAAATCATTGACATCGAGCCCATTTACAACAGTTGGAGAAAGTTGTGTTGTGATAGCATAAATTTCGATACTGCAACACTGAAAAATGTAAGACTCAAAATACAGCTCTGAGAGACTCGAAAATCTGATGTAAGAGAATTTGAAAATGTAGAACCAACATGGAGCAGGAAAACCTTCTCAGTTAAAAAGTTTAGATAAAAACAGATAAACCACCATACAACCCATATAATTGGATGTCCCGCAAAATGCCATACCTCCACCTGGTGTTGTAAGTCTTCTCAAGGTCAAAGAACATAAAACAAGACGTCCTCTCTTGAAATATGATTCCCTGATCAACATTTCAAATAAAATCAGATGGTCCATGGTTGTTGGCAAGTGAAGATTGTTTGATTCTAGGAACCAAAGAAGACGATCATTAACCATCCTTTCCAAGATCCTGTAGAAACAACTAGTCGATGAGATTAGGCAATAGTTAGAAGAAGTTTTAGGATTCTTCTCAGGCTTAGGGGAAGAGAAAACAATAGCTCAGAAATAGGCATTAGGAAAATATTCCCCTGTCAGAACTGGTTATAAACGACCAGAAAAATACTAAGAGAGAAAGAAGAAATATGGTGCAGCATCTTATAATTAATATCATCAAGTCTGATCAATGTATTACCAGATCAATGAAGAGCAAGCTTGCGTTCCAATAGTGTAAAAGGGTGATTATATTCTTCAATAAGATCGGCCCCAGAGGAAAGAGGCAAATGCTACGCCACAGACTTGATGGCCAAAAAGTGTCAGGAAAAAACAGAAGTACTGGATGCTTGAGAAAAAATTCACCAAGAACATTAGAAATATGTTTTACTTCATCTACTTCGTGGCTATTGAAAAGCAAGATGGAAAGGGGATGATTTTGAACTGGTGGCTCAAGAAATGCTAATTTTGAAGTTAATTAAAGATTCCTTTAGGCTTTGACGCCTAATATATTAGCATGGGTAGGGGCCCACAGATAAAGGATGCAATTAGAGAGAGAGAGTGATACCATTAGATAAAGTCCCAGGCTCATTTTCGGATCTCAAATACCTCCTGGCAGGCAGAAAACCATCATGAATAAAGATACGTGTCGAGGTCTTAGGAACAGATTGAGCAACAGCCTGAACAACGCAGTCAATCACTGCTTTCATGCAGTCATTTATCAATGTCAGAAAGACGACGGTAGGATTAAGGGAGCCAGTTGGTCTGGTTCAATTTCCGCCAAGACACACGTATCAGGTGACATCAACCAAGGATAATCTCCCTCAATACCACAGGAAAATGATCATTCCCCCATGGGTCACTGCCAATTCTCCAAGAAAAATGAAGGAAAGCAGAAAGATAGATCAATGACAGTAAAATACTGACAATACATATAAATATATGTACAAGATCCACTATTCAAGAAAACATATGCTCTGTGGAATGACCCCTTCGATCAATATTAGCACCATCCCAGAGGGTATTATGTCTACTTAAGGCCCATGATTAAAAAGAGGGATGGTAACTGTTTGACGAGTGCATCAACGTCTAATTTATCATAAGTCTATCCAGGAGACAAGTATAGAGAGCTGAAAGTTACAGTGTTTTGAGATGCAAGGACAGGGTGGGTACCTTCTGATCGATCAGCAGTGCAAATCCTCTATGCACTCATCCATCAAACAACTGTTCATACTGGTTTAAATAAAACTGATAAAAGGTGACTGTATTGGCAAATTTCATAAATGTTTCCTGCAAGGAAAGGAAACCTAGACAGTTCCAGTGTACCAAAGCGGCCATTTTAAGTTAGGTGAATGAGTACTGGGAGGAGAACCCTTCAGCTTACGACCACGTCATTTTTCATTATTAGAAAGAGGTTTGTAAATATCCATTGATTCCACCTTGGCTTGAGTAGGCAACACTCTGTCAATAGATGAAGATTCCAGAGGTTCAGAGTGTAAACGAATAATTGTTCTTCATTTTGAGGTGAAGGAAAGTGAACTTCAGCAGACGCCAGAAGAAGACGTTGATCTTCCAACTCATTTATCCAAAGAGAGCAAAAGACACTTTATATGCTTTAAGAACGACTCTGTTGCAGAACAGAAGAATCTTTTGCACTTCCATTGTAGTAGTGAATTGTAGTGCAACATCACATGTCCAAGATGGAGTAGGGGACAAAACTTTTTAGCTTCGGATTAAGAAATGTTGTTAAATATTTTCACATACTTTACCTCATTCTCCTCCACCCTCCGAGTGTGAGAATGAAAGTAAGATAGGTGGGACCCACTACAGTTAATGCAGTGAGATTCCAATTCGCACTTGTAGGCGTCACGGTCTTTACTACCACAAGAAGCACATGTCAAAGAACCATGGTGTGATACCTCCAAATGACTGAACTGCTGAAAGTGGAAACATCTGAGATAGTTGGGAGTACATGGAAATAACCTTCAGTTCAGATAACCTGTCTTAACTGTGGCAGGTGAATGTCGTAATGTAAACATCAAAATAAGAATGTTGGTAGGAGGCATAAATCCTTACTTACGAGTGGAGATACGTTGTAGTATATAAACTCCTTGGTTGGAGAAATCATCGTGAACCTCTGACTCGGGGATGTTTTTCAAAACCCTCTCAACAATAATTCCTTGTGAAGAATTCAAGGAGCATGGGGAGTTATATCAATTAATATATCTCCAATGGACTTTGAATGTAAATGGAGTTGACTGTGTTGTGGGGTAGATGTTTCCGCGAAGATGTTCCCGAAATGTAGCTTTTTGACTGACTTGGGAGAGCCAACAGGCCCTTCTAATCCCTTCTGAATTAAAAAAGCGAGACATACTCCTAGGGATTGTTCAGATAAAGAAAGAATGATTAAAAGCCTTTCTTTTATATATATATATCGTTCTTAAAGCATATGTATATATATCTGAAAATGGCAGTAATTGTGTAAGAGAATCATCTATACATGGTCGTTTACCTATAAAATGTTTTTTATTATTTTATTTTTATCAAGATTTGAGAGGATTCACTACAATGCCAAACAAAAACACTGCAACAATGCCAGGTATTTTTATGAACACTATACCCAAACATCTGTTGAAAACGTCTAACACTTGCGCTCGTCTGACTCTAGCTCAACAGTCAGTTGATTGTACCGGTGGGAGCCACCCATAGAGCAACTGTCTACAGGAATTCAAGACCAAAATAGTGTGTTGGGGTTGGATCTCTTAATCACCAGGATTCTCGCCCTTCAGGTATCAATACAACATGTGGATGGTCGTTTTGGAGGTAAACTGAAAAGACAGAACCTTTTCTCGAAGATCCTCTTACCACGTTCAGACACCCACATCGAGATATTTTAGTATTATAAGACAGTCAGGGGAAGTTGGGCTGAGATGTTCACCTTAATTTTGAGTCGAAGTTTCACCAAGTAAGAGAAACATTTTGAGTTTTAAATACTTGTAAAATGAACTAAGTTTGTAACTCAAACAAAAGTTGGCCGTACCTTTCTTTCAGACATTAAATAAAATGCATTTCTCATTATTAGGGTCAAAGTTACCTTCAAGTTTTAATATAACAGGCCTCGAAAATGGGGTAATATGCCCTCATGAAATCTATAACAACTGAAATTTAAAATGAGCGCTGCATATCACAGTTAAAGTAAAGTGATCACTGAAATGATCCTGTTAGCGATCAAAAAATCTTGTGTCATGCACAAGTTGCACGCTATCTAGAACAACAGCACAAAAGAATGCGAGTGATAAAGTCATTTAATTACATATCTATACTGTGGTCAAACCCATGGCAGAAATATACATTACTAGCGTGTACAAAATCAACAAAAATTTTCCTTGGGTAAAATTCAGGAGAAGAGGATCTATGTAGTCGATTTTTACAGTTCATATCATTTCCTGTGCTGTTTAAATTAACAATCCCCTTACTACATATGTATGAGAATACTATTAATCTACTAAAACCAAAACTGTGATTTTGTGTCTATATACAACATTCAAAGATAGTGATTAGCAATACTTGTACAGGTCACAAACCTCTTCACCCACTCAGTCTCAGAATGTTCAACTCTGAGATTGTCAGAGCAATTGTTGGTTTTTAATTTCTACCACATATTAGAGGTGAAATCAGGAGATAGATATTGTACATTAACATGAAGGTCCTGGGCCACCAAAATAGCGAATAGAATTGTTGTTGTTTTTAAAGCGCGTTACACAGATCTGTATATAATGTCCATTGCGGGAGACTCAGATCTCAGATTTTAATAGTTTTTGTTTCTGTTTTTTTCTGAATTTTGCGCAAAGCTACACGAGAGCTATTTGCGCTAGCCGTCCATAATTTAGCAGTGTAAGATTAGGGGGAAGGCAGCTAGTCATCGCCACCCAACACCTACTCTTAGACTACTCTTTTACCAACGAATAATAGAATTGATCTTCACATTATAACACCCCCACGGCTGAAAGGACGAGAATGTTTGGTGTGACGGGGATTTGAACCGGCGACCCTCAGATTACGAGTCGAACGTCTTAACACATCTGGCCATTCCGGGCTTAAATTTTAATGTTATAAGTCCATAGACCTACACTGTCTCACTGTAGGATCTGTGGCTCGATTGAAAACCTTTTTTTCATATTTCTTGAGATCCTGAATGAAATTTCTATATGTGAAAAGGTGTTATTTAAGTATTTTCAAGCTTTGTGACCATAAATGCTCTCTAACAGTTGCCTCCATCTGTTTATCACAAACTATTTGTGATCTCGGAAATTACTTTTCTTCTCAACAATGTTTAAATTAAGGTTTTTTAAGAGTAGAAAAGAACAATCTTAAAGACATCTTTCGTCACAAAGGCAAATTTATGACTTAATATCCCCATTATGGCATACTTAACCATCAACTGTAAAATTAAAATAACAGAAAGAGGAGATTCCGTATTTTGTAAATCAAGGTTAAGTAAATTTGACTCACACAAACTCAAATGAGGTTGACGAACAAACGTTTCCCTAAAAGTGACAAGAACTTTATTATTTGGTATAAAAATGTTATAATATAAAACATATTTTTACTTCTAATGTGTATACTTGTTTAAATTGCAACTGAAATTGTTTAAAATATGATCTATCCAAGTAATAGATGGAGAAAAATCCATCTGAAACTTTATATACGAGGGCTATTCAAAAAATACGCGGACTGACGTCATAAAACAAAATGTTTTATTTAGTTGTTGTTGTTTTGGAATTAAGCACAAAGCTACACAATGGGCTATCTGTGCTCTGCCCACCACGGGTATCGAAACCCGGATTTTAGCGTGTAAGTCCGCTGACATACCGCTGAGCCACTGGGAGCACTTTATTTAGAAGTTACAGGTCTTAAACCCCTTCAACGCACACACTCATCCCAACGGTGTTTCCACTTGTTAAACCAGTCCAGGTACGCTTCTTTTGTAACGTCCTCCAGCTCCTTCGTCGCATTTGCCTTAATTTCGGGAATCGTCTCAAATCTTCTTCCTTTCAAGGGTCTTTTGAGTTTGGGGAACAAGAAAAAATCTCAAGGAGTAAGGTCAGGTGAGTATGGGGGTGGGGAAGAACAGTGATCGAGTGTTTGGCCCAAAACTCACGAGTTCTGAGGCACAAATTTCGCAGCAACGCGTTGCATCTTCAATTTTTCGGTCAAAATCTCGTAACAAGATCCAACTGATATCCCACACTCTTCAGCAAGCTCCCTGACAGTCAAACGTCGATTTGCCCGCACCAGAGTGTTGATTTTGTCGACGTGTAGGTCGTCAGTTGACGTGGAAGGACGTCCAGGACGCTCATCATCTTCAATGGACTGTCGACCATCCTTAAATCGTTCATGCCACTTGAAACATGCCGTACGCTTCATAGCAACATCTCCGTAAGCCGTGTTAAGCGTAGCAAAAGTTTCAGTTGCAGATTTTCCAAGTTTAACACAAAATTTCACAGCAAGTCGTTGCTCCTTCAGGTCATTCTGAAATCCGCCAAACGAAAAAATCGCACTTCACTTAAAGCGCCGTAGCTAATACACAAATGAAGATATCTGCAATCGGGAAATGGCGTCGTAATCAGCTGATTTGTGCAAACCTAACGACACCAAGCGGATTCCCCCGGAACCAACTGGAGCTGCGCAATTCAAACAGTCCGCGTATCTTTTTAACAGACCTCGTAGAGATGTTAATATTTAATACACGTGTCTTTTAACCGCTGGTCATACTGACTGCTAAGTGGTACTAAACGAATCGTCTTGGTTTCGAGGTTTTCATCTAATTGTTCAAAAAACATCGGTATCTCGCGAAAATACTTTTACGGGAATTTCACTAAAGAGGATCCTAAATTTGGCATTAATTTAAATTATAACACATAAATAAGTAGGCCTACTAACTACTCTTCGTAACTTCGTTAAGGTAATTAAATTTGCATAACAGCGACAATGATAATTAAACTGAAAAAAGTGCTAAATAGCAGTACAAGTAATACATTTATATAATGGAAACCTCGTAAATGTGGGCCATGGGCTCGCTGTTTCAATAGTTAAAGAAATATCGATAAAATGAACGTTTAGTGGTGTAAAATAGATTTATGATGACACTGTATCAAGACATTAGATACAATAAATATTGTTTAATTTAATAACTTTTACTCTATACAGACTATGTAAGACACTATGAGAATGAAAAGTCTCAATCACTCTGCATGTATACTCGTATCATTTCGTAACAACAGGATGATATCATGGTTTTTTAAATACAAAACAGAATAATTAATTATCACACTCGTGATCTAAAGGTTGTTCGTATTTTAATATATGTAAATTTTCAACCATCTAAGGCAAAGTACAAATAAATTTAAATATAAAAAAATGCTTTGTCTTTACCCAACACAACTGGTTTCACTTTCAAAAAATTTACATAACGTTAAGCAAACGCAAAGTAAGAAAATTTCTAATATGGTGAATAACTGGTGTATTATTGCAAGTAGTCAACAAAATATTAAAAACAGAACAAAATATTTACTTTATGCCCCAATTAAGTGAAAAATAAATCAGTTTATTATCACAATTATCAGAACAAACAATAATCATTATTTTGATTCAGATTTTCATTGAATTTAAAGAGGAAATACAACAACTTTTAACTTGTAACATATTTTCTCATATTTCAATCATTATTGCCAAAAGTATAACTTACGTACTTTTCGGTTTTTTTTTCATACAAAGGTAATATTCATTCTTTCCAAACATTAAATTTTCTATTAGAAAAACAATAACACCGTGTAGATATTCAAGTCAATTTATTTTCGTGAGATATGTAATAATATTTGGCTTTCTATGTTTTGAGAAGTACAGAAATTAGTTTTTCAGCGGTAAAAACATCTCACTGACGAGAATTGCTGGCAACTTAATTTCTGATCTTCAATAGTTCTACATCGACAATGCCTCTAACCTACATCGGAAATATTTTATGGTGATGCGCGGTGGGTTTCAGGAAAGAAAGAGTATAGCCATGAATACACCTGTTAAAGAAAGAAAACAACAGGATAGTTTATTTTGATATAATAACACAAATCAGCTATACGTTATAAAAAGTTCAATACACCAACAACAAGATACCAATATCATATTCAAAAACTTATGGTTCACATTGCTGCCAAATATGTTTCACACTTTCATCTGAAGATGTGTGAGTTTTACTTATAGTCAAGCCATATCGGCCAATCTGCTGTATCTATCGATGGGAATCGAACCCATTATTTTAGCGTCATAAATCTACAGACTTCCCGCGATTTCAGCAGGAGACCAGATGATGCTACTACCTCTTTTTGTTTGTTTTTTCACTCAGATCAGTATTGATAAAGTATGGTTGGCTATATACTTGAAAGCTATAGCTGTATGGTGCAAGAGATGGTTTTTAGTACAGAAACCAATTTTGACAAGTTTCTGAAACTTTAATATCTCCAGTTAATACTTTTTTAAAAGGTAGATAACCCAAACGAGCCGTTTTTGTATATAAAAAACGGGAGAAAGATTAACCCTCGAACAGACACCACGGTTCACAATGTATATAAAAATAAAAGCTACTTTGTTTCAAGATATACTAAGAAATTTTTATTTCTATTTCATTTTCAGCAGGAGAATGAAATTGTGACAACAAAATGATTATAGTTGGCAATCTTATGTTTTCTTAAAATGCACAATGTGTGATAAAATGCGCTCGATAACTGTTCTTTCTTTCACGAGTTAAGAGCCACGTGACAGAATTTATATATTCATCTGAACACGAGGGATATGCATATATATATTTAGATGACGAACATATTTATAACTGAAATTAATTTTTGCGCTAGATTTAAATTTTAATCAGATTTCAGCCAACAGATATTCATATCTACGGTTAAATCTAATTTCTTTCATTGTTGTGAAGGTTCTTCTAAACATTTTAATACTACTAGAACTGGTTACTTTGGTACAACAAACTTTTGAACTTTAGGAAAAGTGAACAAATTTAACATTTCGTTGATATTTCTGTAAATGAAACTTCTATCGAAGTCATAAAATTTCAAAAACGGTTTAATGCGATTTGTTTTATCATGTAACATAAAATAACTAATTATATTCCTTTAAGCACACTTGACAAGTTGTTCAACTGTATTTCCTTGAAATATCCGTGGCCCCTCCAGTGGCACAGTGGTGTGTGTGTGTGTGCGGACTTAAAACGCAAGAAACCGGATTTCGATATTTATCGTGGGCAGACCACAGAGAGCCCGCTGTGTGGCTTTGTGCGTAACTAAAAACAAAGAAACAAGACTATTATTGGATCAAAACTTCTAAAATGGCATAATAGAATGTTGATAATTCTGGTTTAAGATATATACTTACTTCACAATAATCATGTCATTTATATACCAAAGTATCAGTTTATAACAAACTAGATTCCTGTTCACTTTCAACTGTAAAAGATAATATTTTGAACTCTAAAACTATAAAATTAGGAATAGTTATAGAAAATAAGTATTAGTAAAGCCGAGCGTAATTATTTTAATGAGATTAGTTTGCATCAGACATTTTTTGCTTTTATTATTTCAATCACATTTATATTAAACATTACTTTATACACAGAGTTCGGCGGCCATATTTATCGTATTTATTTTGATAAGTAAACAAAGCATCAAGTAACATTTACAAAGTATGGTGAATATGCTTAAATAGTCATCTATATCTTTGCAAATCATTTTGTTGTGTTAAATTATTCGAAATACTTTGTACTTTAAAGTTAACGTTATGATAACAGAGCATTGAGGTCAAGCATTGAGTTATGAGTTATACCATATTACCACCTAGAAATTATAGGTATATTTATCTTACATCGGTTGTAAGAAAACTTTTAGAAAGTCTAATAGGAGATGCGTTGCAAAGTCATTTAATATTGTAAAGATTTTTTTGGATAATCATCTGCTTTCAGTGAGGGAAAATCTTGCGAAATTTCTGAATGTTCAAAAACTTAAGATTAAATATATCTTTTAATTCTGCTTACGATATTGTTAGTAATTATTCTATGTTTCGTGATAAAATAAATCGCATTTAACAGTTTTTGAAATTCATTGAATTTACAATTGATGACAATGTCAGCGAAATGTTTCACCGCTCCAAAGTTCTGATAACTGACGATCAAAATCAACCAACAGTAATACCATAAGACTAAGGACAACATTTACTGCATTCATCAAAAACGTTAACTTTACGTTATTTAGAGCTCGTCTACATGTTTACATAGGATGACTATTTTAAGAACAAATTTAAGTTTAATATTGATGATATCATACATTACAATTAAACTATCGTTAATATAATCAGTGATGTCGAGAAACCCACTTGTTGAGAATTTTATATGCAAAAACGGCTCGTTTGGGTTGAGAAAATATTTCAAATAGAAGAGCGAACAACGTTTCGACCTTCTTCGGTCATCGTCAGGTTCACAAAGAAAGAGGTAACTGACCACATGTTTGAAAGGGGTTGTGTAACTGAGTGTCGTAATGTAGAGGGCGGGGTTAGATGTTTGAATATATAATTTTATCTATAATATTAATATAGGTATAATGGCGTTCCTTTATATTGGTTTATTTTGGGTTTTAGTTGTTGTATAAGTAAGGCTTCTTTAATTTTGCGTTTGTTTATGTTTGTTTCTTTATTTAGTATTTTAGTGTTTTCTATGGTTATGTTGTGTTCATTTGACTTGCAGTCTTCGAAAACGTGTGAAGGTGACCTTTTATGTTCTTTGATTCTGGTTTCCATTTTTCTACTTGTTTCTCCAATATAGAAGTCGTGGCAGTTATCACATTGTATTTTATTAATAATGTTGGTGTGGTGTTTGTCAGTGTAGTTTTTACATAGTATAGACCTCAGTTTTGTGCCTGGTTTTTGAATAAATTTAGTATTAACTGGAATGTTATATTTTGTTACTAGTTTTTGCCAAATGTTGGTTATTTGTTTGCTGATGTCAGGAATATATGGTATACAGCAGTATATGGTTTCGTGATTTTTTGATTCGTGAGATATATTTACTTTTGTAGGTTGATTTTGCTTTCTGTCTAGGTGTGTGCGTATAATGTTTTCTACGGTTTGTGGAGGAAACTTATTGATGTTGATGAAGTATTGTTTTATTTTGTCTAATTCACCGTTAATTTTATCTGGTGAGCATAGTTTTATGGCTGTGTTTATCTGGTTTCTTAGTATGTTGAGTTTTTGTTTTTTTTCATGTGCTGAGTCCCAAGGAATGTATAGTCCAGTATGGGTGATTTTTCGGTGGATTTCGGTTTTGAATTGTGTGTCGCTTCTTTTTTGCATATAAAATTATCGTTAATATAAATTTGGATGTATCGATTATTTCAAGTAATATGTAAGATCTACTCTCAGGTGGTTATCAATTTATATAAACAAACATATTTCTCATAAATATGAATTCATCAAAAACTAAACGATGTATTTAGACAAAACATAGGCAAGGCATGGTCAAGTGTGTTAAGGCGTTCGACTCGTACTCCGAGAGTCGCGGGTTCAAATCCCGGTTGCACCAAACATACTCGTCTTCCCAGCCATGGTGGCGTTATAATGTGACGACCAATCCCACTATTCTTTGGTAAAAGAGTATCCCAAGAGTGGTCGGTGGGTGGTGATGACTAGCTGCCTTCCCTCTAGTCTTACACTGCTAAATTAGGGACGGTTAGCACAGATAGCTCTCGAGTAGCTTTGTGCGAAATTCAAAAAACAAAGTGACAAAACGTAATATCGCTGTCGCTAATGGTAATATCATGAAGTAAGTCGGAATAACAATTGTGAATATTTGACAGTTTTGCAATTGAAAATAGGAAATAAACGTTAGCTGATAAACTGCATTCCTATTTTGTTATTTATATTATGTTAATTAATAAGTGTTCAATATCGGATTGTGCTTACCTCTATAGGAGTAACTAAGACGGGACCGTAGCAAAAAATATATCCAAAGGAATAAACCACTCCATAAGTGATAACTGTAGCTGCTAAACTATGTTGTGTACTCCAGTACGTCACAGCTATGCCAAAACTAACAAATAAATATTACAAATGAGCAAACGTTTTATATAGAACTTTAAGGATCCGAATATACCTCAATTTCAAGTTTAACTAAATTCTTTATAACGTACAGAGTAGAAGAGAGGAAATCATCTAATGTGTGTGTGAGCGTCGGAATCTATTGACAGAAATGTGTCACATGAGTATTATGAAAACCAAAATAAAAGTTTGATTAAATATTATGCACCTCGTAAAAATTCGATTATTAATAATTATTATTTATCTTTATATTCAGCATTGCATGAGAAAAAAATATTCTGTAAGCATAAAAATATGCCACACTTTAGGCCGATGGAAAGCTATATAGGGCAGAAGCTTTACTTAATGACTTCGGTAACTGTTTTAAACTTAATATAGACCGAGTAAGATATTTAACTTAAGTTTCTTTTTTGATAAATGTTTAACTGTACCGTGTTTCGAAGGTTCATTACGACATAATATGTGGATGTTCTTTAGTAGTTAACACATTTTGCTTCTAAGTTAAACGATAATTACGACAAGCGGATTTTGTTTCGTCCAGCATTTTTTGTATGTGCGAAAATAATGCAATCAAACACCGGAGTTTTTAAATGTTTCTAAATGAGTGCTCGCAACAAAATGTTGTTGTTTTCTTTGTTCGGACAATATTGTTGTCACAGTACAGAGATTTAGTCAAACTTTTCTTCCTGGTGAAAATTTCAAAGATGTTTTCTACATCGTTTCTTTGAAACTTGATAGTTTATGGATAGACTGGTGATGAAAGCTAAATAGTAATCTTACAATATTTTTTTTCGCTACGAAAAGGTTAACGGACTTCTCGATTGTAGTTAAACTTTGCAAACATAAGTGTCAGTTACTTTACTTATTTTGCTACAAGAACATTATCATTTTACGTTATAATTATTCATATACATGATTTTCATTACACACTGCCATTATTTCGATGTTTTTAATTACTAACGTGATAAAATCATCATCTTACCTGATGGTACAAGAACCAGTAATAATGCTCCATCGACGTCCAATCACCTGATTTATTTTGCCTCCAAAGTAAAGAAAGGAACACGAACAGTAATATGCATAAAATATCCAGCTAGTATCTTCGTATGTTGTGTTTATGTCAGTTTGTTGTCTTAGGTATGAAGTTAAATAAGAGGTGAGGTTTCCAAACGTTAATATTACACCAAGACAGAAATATATCAAAAAACAGCTTCCAACTGATAAATATGGTCGAATATCCATTTTCTCAAGTTACCCGAATGTATATGTTTAGACTGTTATTTATTCAATGTGCACTGGAAAATAACAGAATGTATGATTATCCAGAAAATCAGTTAGATCAAGCGATTATGTTCCTGGTGTCTAACAGATATTTTGTATTATTTGCACAATTATTTCGGTATTTCATAATGAATCTGAGGAAAGAAGTCAAACAAAAACTTATGAATTTCAAAAGCTGCAAGTAATATTTATATAAACACGTTCAAGTATCTCCTAAATATATATAAAACACGAATAAATCTGTGTGTCTGTCTGTTTGTCCGTTATCTAACTGGTTTTAGATCGCAGGTCCGATCTTAAACAAACTACGTTAGATGATAGTTTGGAACAAGTGGCAAGCTAGCGGTGGATTCACAATCCTTCCACTCCCTGTTATTGCGCATTTAGTATGTTTCAAATAATTTAAAGTTGAATAAAGTCATAAATGACGGTACCTCCATAAACCAAATCTTCAAAATATATCTGTAAAACAGCATGCAAACAATGTGGAGGAGAGCACACAAACGATTTATAGACGATGTCCGCAAAGTTCTGCTTCGGGTTTAAATTATATTACAACAAAATCAAAAGAACTAGGATTATTCAGTTTCAGCATCTTTGTGCTTAACTAACGTTTTTTCTTGATTTATAGCTTGTAATCGAAATGTCCAGTTACTAATTATTGAAGTTTGAACAGAGATTACAACTACAGAGAAAAAGTTCAATGTGACCAAGGCAGTAGTTAGAGTGCTCGACTCTAATCTGTAGATCACAGGTTGGAGTTCTCGTGAAACCAAACATGCTTGCTCTTTCAACCGAGGGGCATTATAATGTGACGATCAATCCGACTATTTGTTTGTAAAAGAGTAGCTCAAGAGTTGTTTGTGGGTGATAATGACTAGCTGCCTTCCCTCTAGGCTTTCACTGCTACATTAGGGGCGGCTGGCGCAGATAGCCCAGATTTGCACAAAATTCCAAACAAACAAACGAGGACATTGTTGTTTTACGGCATAATTATTGGTGTACATGATTTTCATATCACATTGTCATACATTTTTTTTATTATTTACTAACTTCATAAAATGTGCAATTCGCCTGATCATACAAGAATTACAGTGATACTTAATAGACTTACAGTCGCATAACATGTTTTCCTTCCAAAGCAAAGGAATGAACACGAACAGTGATACCGTTATAAATTAGAGGACAGATTTTAAAACTTTAGTAGCGTACCAGGAGCAACATGTATCAGAAAAACATTCCCTGACTGATAAAAAGAGTAGAAGTTTCCCTTTTCTGAAGTTTCTCAAGTGTATAGCCCCTACCCCCAGCAGCACAGCGGTATGTCTGCGGACTCACACCACTATATACTGTCGGTAGGCAGAACATTTTGAACTTTCTCGTTAATTTAAAAACAGTCTACTGTTTTAGATAATTTCACTTAGTTAAAAAATCCAAAAGTGATTTAATATTAAGGGAGTAAACAAAAATTATTATCACAAGTGTTACCTAAGCAAGAGGGAAAATTTATTTATCTTGAGCATTAAGATTATTATTTTTTTCCTTTTTGTAGATGCCAATAATTTATTTATTAGCAAGGTATTTGAATTATCAATCAGCAAATTATAGATACAATTGTAATAAATGAAATTATTTATGTGGGATACTTGTTCATAATATCCCAATAACTTACTAGGTAATTTTAGTGTTAGATTAATCTACAAACCGTCTATTTTTTTATTTAAATATAGCATTTTTGTGTGGGTATGTTGGAAACAGAGAGTAATAACTTGTAATCTTCAAGCTTATTATGGTTAGAAGCACTTAATGGTAGTTGAAGTAAAATTAATAGGATGCGAAGGATGGGTGAATTAAGTTGCGTTTGAGAATTGTTGGCTACAAGACAGGAACTTGATATAGTTATTGTTAAGGTTGTTTCGGGAAATGTTGGGAATGGGAATGAAGCTTACAAATGGTAAAATATTAAATCCATAGAGATGAAAATATTCACTGCTCATATACTATGTGTTAACACATTTGTAACTTTAGCTGTTTGCGAACAGGAGCGAGATGAGCAATAGATTTACACAGATTTACCAAAGGTAAATACGCTATACTCAGTGCTTCGTACATTTGATTTCTAATATTTTTCTGAACTAGGTACATAACAAATGACCTTATTCAACAATTTTTAGAAATATTTTGTACAAGTCTATTCTGAATAAACACTTGTTAAAAATATTTATTTATGGTCACATATGACACACACATATACTACACATCAGCAAAACATATAAAAATAACATAGTAATTAAATAAGATATATAAGTTGCAATATATACATGTATAGTAAAAACACTATAAACATGACGAATAATGCATTGTAACATGTCATTTTAAAATATCTTTCTTTGTTATAGGTGGCATAATTACCAATCGACAGTGGTTAACAAGACTCGCAGACTTAGAGTTTTCCCTATTCCTAGCGGTGTCGGTGATCCAATATTGTAGTTGTAGAGACACTTTAACATCTGTCTGCATTACCATGCCCAAAGCAAAATCTAAAACTTGTGGTGGTGGCACTGATTCTGGTGATGGTGATGGTCCAGATAAAAAACAATCATGCCTGCCAGTTTGTATTATACACACTGATGGCATCAAAAATGCAGAGAACATGACTTTGATTTCTAGCCTTTCAGATCCACAAAGGAATTACAATGAAATGTGTAACATAAGGGACAGGCGGTTGCTGCTTCTAAAAGATTCACCAGAAAGGAGAGAGTCGGCATGTTCCCTCATCCCAGAAATTCTCCAAGATCACCATGGGTATCACAGAAATTGCAACCAGCGATTCACTAATCATCTGGACCAACTTTCCTTGCTTGATCCTATCAGTGTATCACAAAGCACCGCACGTCAAGACTCTGTGCAAGGCACATCAAATCCTTCTCGTAGATTCTTCACACAGGAAGATCACATTCTGTTCAAGAAAGACTGTATATTCTGCAACAAAATTGGGCGTATCAAAGTCAAGATTGCAGGAAATTGGGAACAGCAGTCCACGTCAACGTTCGAGTATGGTGGCGGTCAAACTGTTATTGATATTGCCACAAGCCGCAATGATGACAAACTTCTAACACGCATACATGAGCAAGACCTCTTTGCTTGTGAAGCCCAGTATCACCCGAATTGCAGAAATAAGAATACATCAAACCCTGCGCTATGAAACAGCAAAAACCCTGAGAACATCAAACAACAAGCAGGTCTGGAGGAGGCACAGGAGAATGCCCTGCAGAAAGTTGTCAATTGTGTTTCGAACACCATAATGTCAAAATTCCATATTTTGGTCCAATTTGTGCTTTATACATAAGTGAATAACAACAATTTAAATATTATAGGCCAAGTGGATGCAATTAATGATCATTTCATATATATTGTGTAATTTTACGATTTTCGGTGGCGGCCATTTTGAAAAGGGCCCGAAAACCCCCATGTACCATGAAAGCGCAACCGGAAACATACTTAATCTTCAAAAGTATCCTAAAAACTTTCAAACAAAGTTGGTTTCAGAGGATCATGGGGGTGGGGGGGTTGGCAGACCTATTATACATGTCCGACTAGTGAATTATATTGTAGAGATAGGCAAGTCGAACAGTAAGATTTTGGAGGATACTTAAGCATATTAAGCAAAATAGGTTAAACTAAACGTATATAGTACTGACGAAGTTTGTTAAAACTATAAATTAGCAAAGTTTTAGTATAAATGGGACAAGACCAGACATAAAATATGAAATTTATGGCACAAAATTTATAATGTTTTCAAAATTAGTTTACTGGAGTAAAAGATAAACACGATAGTTTGAAGGTTATTCTTAGATTAGGGGAGTAAGAAAACAATTGACGAATTCAATATTTTAAGTGAGCTGGAATATTATGAAATAACAGAAATTCAAAGAGTTTTGTTAAACTTGGAGAACGTTGATAATATAAATGATATGACGTTTCAAGCGTAGAAAATTTAAATTACAATTGATATGGGCCACCTAAAAAGTACATCATACCAATAACAAATTTTGTAACGATATCAGTGTTGACCTAATAATTATAGAACACTGACCTGAAACAGATTTTATAGAGTCAAACAGTGAGTGAGAACGATTTATTGAAGTGAATCGTGGTTCATTACACAGAAATACAATTTGTTGTTTTTTAAATTTCCCACAAAGCTACTCGAGGACTATCTGTGCTAGCCGTCACTAATTTAGCTGTGTAAGACTAAAGGGAAGGCAGCTTGTCATCACCACTCATCGACAACGCTTGGGCTACTCTTTTACCAACGAATAGTGGGACTAACTGTCACATTATAACGTTCCCATGGCTGAGATGGGAAAGGGCGAGTATGTTTGGTGCGACCGGGATTCGAACCCGTGACCTTCAGATCGCGAGTCGAACCTGGCCATGTCGGGCAAGATACAACTTGAAGGATGCTATTTTACATTTATTGTTTACCACTAATGAAGATATGGCTTCAAGATTGAACCATGGAAAAAATTGAGAAGAGGGATCATTGTATGATAAGTTTGATGTTTTTTACATTTTATATATGAAATAATAAATACAATTTTCACTCCTTCTTTTCAGAAACTTATTTTTACTTATGAGAAAGATTAATCATAGTTTAATTCATTCAATAAATTAAAAGGTGAGGTGAAACAAACATGATATTTGTTTTGAATAAATTCAAGATCTGCGTGTTCCAAGACATGGATGATGAAAAACGGCTGGCTTGCTAAAGGCGCGACTAAGAGAATCAGATATAAGAACTTTAAATATAAGCAATATATACAGGTTGAAATATTTTCAAAACTATCTAAAGGCTAAACATTTGAGTAAAAAGAAATTAGAAAATACGAAAGGACTTTGAGAAACAGGTGAATGATAATTCTAACAATACAAGCAAGAATCTTATAAACAAGTTAAATGTAATAAGAATATTAAAGGATATTTATTGCAATGTATTCGTTAGAGAACATGAAATAATTAAGCTACAAATTTATACTGTTCTTTTACGAGAAGATCTTAGAAATATTTCTGAGCCTGAACATTCTGCAAGAAATAGTATAACGTATGTTTTATGTTATCTTACCAAGGTTTAGGCTTTCTTATTGGATGAGCGATGACGAAACGTCAGTAATCAAACATCACGAATAAGCGTTTCTGAAATTCTCTACCGAAAACGTTTTATCTTTATTCAAAGCTACACATATGTGAAACAAACCTTTACATTTGATTTTAGGATAAAAATGTTAAAACCAGCTGTTCAAGTTAATGCTTATGGCAAACAGAAAATAATATACAATTATTCAGCAAGTATTTCGTGTGTGTTTGCACAGTAGAATATATTTACCTAACTTTTTGAAAAATAACACAAAAAATATTTTATGTTTACGCATTTATCAAAAACAACTTGTTATATGTACGGTATTTCAAATTTAGTATAAATCGTAATACTGTGTACCCTCACATACGTTATTGTTTACACACCCAAGTCAACTTCCTAAGTTTCAAAAGCCCCCGCTAGTACACCAGTATGTCTCCGGACTTACAACGCTAAAATCAGAGGCTCGATTCCCCTCGGTGTGCTGAGCAGATAGCCCTTTGTGGCTTTGCTATACGAAAAACACACAAACAAGTTTCAAAAATTGATATATTTCTCTATGCTATGTTACAAATGTACTGTTATACATTTATATGAAGCCAACACTTGCCTTTGTATAGTTTTATTTTTGCATATGACGTATATTCCTGACTGTGTGTTGCGCATGTACCACCTGTTCTTAAAATTAAAATCTGTAGAACGTTTTTCGTGTAAAATTCAACAGTAAGCTATGTATGTATGTAATTGGCAGTATTGTTGCAAGCAAACTTTGGTGAATGTTCTGAAGAATTGCGTGATTCCTATAAAAAGTGGCAAGCCGATAGATGGAAAGAGATTATTGTTGTGCAGCTACAGACAGTGTGATTTTGGCGTAGCAAATTTAATGATTAACGCCTATTAATAGCAAAACTACAGACTTTGACCAGGAACGTTTATAGATTTTGAACACAACACGCCGAGGAACTGTATTGACTTACTTCAGACGTTACTATTCTTACGAGGACATTAAATATTTTCATCATAAAGTAGTGAACCAGCGAGAAGCAAAACAAACAAGCTAGCTCAAGCGAGTTGCAACAATATCAACTCATATTAAATCTGATCGTCGTGGACTTGAATTGTTGATAAAATATTCAGTTATAGACAAGATACAAGTCTTACTATTGTCTGTGACTTTGTAAAGGCCTGGCATGGCCGAGCGCGTTAAGGCGTGCACTCGTAATCCGAGGGTCGCGGGTTCGCGCCCGCGTCGCGCTAAACATGCTCGCCCTCCCAGCCGTGGGGGTGTATAATGTGACGGTCAATCACACTATTCGTTCGTAAAAGAGTAGCCCAAGAGTTGGCGGTGGGTGGTGATGACTAGCTGCCTTCCCTCTAGTCTTACACTGCAAAATTAGGGACGGCTAGCACAGATAGCCCTCGAGAAGCTTTGTGCGAATTCCTAAAACAAACAAACAAAGACTTTGTAAAACTGTTGTATATATACTATCATACGTAATAACTGCCATTATAAAGTGTATTGTTTTTGTTATTTCTGTGTTAAAATATATTTCAGTTTAAAAAATTGTATCAATTTTGTTGGCAAATAACATAAATTTAGTACACATTAACATTGAATTAACTGCTAAATTGAAATTGAAATTATTTGAAATAGTAATACATAACGTACGTAGTATAGTGAATCAAAAACTCGTCTGTTGTTTTGAATTAAGCACAAAGCTACACAATGGGCTATCTGTGCTTTGCCCACCACGGATATCGAAACTTGGTTTGTAGTGTTTTAAGTCCGCAGACATACCGCTGAGCCACTATGGTACAAACTCATCTGACAAAAATTATAACATCTAACATAATAAATAAAAGGCTCGTGTCCGAGATTTGAATAAGAAAAAAAATTGAAATAAATTCAAATCTTAATTTAATTTATATTTATCAGTGCCAACAAGAGTTGATCATGTCTGATTATCAAAGTTTTCTTGAATCACACCCTCAAAAAACTAGATATATATAACAAAAGTGAATTGATTCAAATTTTAGAATTACAGGTAAAAAAATCAATGAAAAAAATGAAATTCAAAGTGTGTAGTTAAAATACTAGTTGATGATAATTTATTGTTTGGTGAAACATTAGGAGGATTCTCTAGTGTCTCACTAGCCAACCAGAGTTGAGTGAAAAAGATAAGATTGTTGTTGTTGTTGTTTTGAATTAAGCACAAAGCTACACAATGGGCTATCTGTGCTCTGCCCACCACGGGTATCGAAACTCGGATTTTAGCGTGTAAGTCCGCAGACATACCGTTGAACAAGACTGCATCGAAGCCCAGAAAGAGGAATCCCATATCGAAGCGGAGAGAGGAAGCAAACTCTCCGAGGCCAAGCAAGCACGTATCGAAACGGGAAGTGGACATCTCAAAAAGGAATTAGGGTGAAAAATAGAAATTTGACTCAACTTCGATCGAACAAGGCCAAATGACAACTTTGAACTCAATTTATATATTAAGGTACCACAATCTAATAGAAATTGTTGTAAAACATTTCCCAATGTTGCCCAAACCATGGAATGGCCAACCGAAAATTGTCATTATTGTAACAAGGTATTTAGACTGGTGAAGCAAAATAATTTTCTGCATCATTTATGTTAAGGTTAAAACAGCTGTTCTTGAAGTATATGAGTTAGTACGAGAAACTTATCAATTAAAAGTCTTGAGGTTATTACAAGAGAGATAGTCAAACGTATATATAATTTGTTCACTAAGAAGAAGTTTAATCGATGGTACAATTCTGTGTATAATGGCATCTGTTTCGATAAATTGCAACAATTATGCCTAATTGAGGAATTTAAACAATGTACAAGTGGCGAACTCAAACTTATTTCAATGAAAAAAAATTGAAACACTGCAGGAGACAGCTTTTCTTTCTTTTATATGCAAAAACGGCTCTTCTGGGCCCAGAAGAGCCGTTTTTGCATATAAAAGTTCTCAACAAGTGGGTTTCTCGACATCACTGATAGCTTTTCTTTCTGTTGATTACCTTTTAACTCATAAAACCATTTTTCATAAAAAGAAACGTTTTCCATCTCAGCAAAAAAACAGTATCTGTCCAATCCACTGAAGTTGACAAATCATCTATTTGTGATCGAAATCTCTGGACAGTCATGATAAAACTTTATCAAAACTGTCAAAGCCTATCTATCGTATTTGTAAAAGGCCTTGCCATGTTATGCCCGATTGATGGAATTTCAAAAGAAAAAGAAAGAGGGCAATACCCTGTCCGTTTGTGTCAATATATAGACGTAGTTTCAAGAGATTGGCATGGCCTAGTGCGTTAAGGGGTGCGCTTCGTAATCTTAGGGTCGCGGATTCGTGCCCGAGTCGTACCAAACATGCTCGTCTTCCCAGCCGTGGGGTCGTTATAATGTCACAGTCAATCCCACTATTCGTTGACAAAAGAGTAGCCCAAGAGTTGGCGGTGAGTGGTGATGACTAGCTGCCGTCCCTCTAGTCTTACACTGCTAAATTAGGGACGGCTAGCACAGATAGCCCTCGAGTAGCTATCTAGAGATTACTTGAAACCACTGATAAAAATGTTGATGTAGTTAGGGATAAATTTAGACCTTTTTCTTCTGTTGGTTCTACATATGGAACTGCTATTGACACACACATAAATACATTCAGTCTACACTTGATTAGGTAAACCTATTTAGTATCGCGAAGAGCCCCATTTTGCCTCCAGAACAACCTGAATTATTTGCGGCATGTATTAAACAAGGTGCTGGAAACATTTCCCATGGATTTTTATCCATGAAAACTCAATTGTATTGCAGATACGTCGGTAAACATTCATGCTCTCCTTCCACCTAATCCTAAAGGTACTCCATTAAATTGAAATCTGGGGTCTGTGCGGGCCATTGTAGTTCACTGAAGTAACTAAATATTCGTGAAGCCAATTTGGGATGATGTATGCTTTGTGACATATTGCATTATCCTGCTGAAAGTAGTCATTGAAAAACAGGTAAACTGTGGCCCCGAATGGATGCACATGGTCAGCAGCAATAATCAGGTACGCTTTGACATTCAAATGATGCTCAATTGGTGTTAAGAGTCGTAATATGTGTCAATAAAAAATTCCCCACAACATTACATCGCCATCAATAGCCTCTATCGTTGACACAAGGGAAGATAAATCCATAAATTCATGCTGTTTACACCAAATTTTGACCCTATTATCTGCGTGTCGCAGCAGAAATTGAGATTCATCAGACCAGGTGACGTTTCACCAATCTCCAATCGTCCAGTTTTAATCATATCATGCCTACTGCAGCCTCCTCTTCCACTTCTTGGATGAAAAGAGTGAAACTCGGTGTCTTCTTCTGCTACTGTAGCCTGTCCGCTTCAAGGTTTTGTGTATTCACAAATTCCCTTCTTCATAATACTGTTTTAAAGACCGTTTATTTGAGAATTCGTGGCTTTCCTGTCAACTCGAACGAGTCTAGCCAGTCTTCTCTGACCTCTCTCATTAACAAAGTGTTTTCACTTGATGAATTACTGCTTACAAGATGTTTTTATTTTTCATACCATTCTCTGTAAACTTTATAAATTGTAGTGCGTGAAAATTCCAGGAGATCAGCAGTTTCTGAGATCTTGAAATCACCACGCCTGGCACCAACTATCACTTTATGGTCAAAGTCGTTTAGATCACGTATTTTCCCCGTTCTGATGTTCTAACAACAATTGAACCTCTTAACCATAGGTGTATGCTTATATATTGAGTTGCAGCCATATAACTCGCTGTTTGGCTATTTGAACTAAAGAGAAGGTGTAACTAATAAATTGGTCACTGAATATATGTTATCCGATCTTAGGAACAATAGAAATAAGTTTAAGTGTGAAAGGTTTGGTGAACTCATCATCAGAGTGGTCATGACTGTTCTTCAGAGATTCTGAATTACATCTGGTTATGGCTGCAACTCAAAGAGAACTAACTATCTTTGAGCTCAAGAATAACTTACTTTTAGTTTTATGCCGTCTTGAAAATATATTTATACTCTTTCTCCTATTTTTATGATCTTTCAAATGATGTACGCAGCTACCCGTGAGTAGATCTGACACTTAATTGACTATTTTTCCCTAATCACTAGGGCCCGGCATGGCCTAGTGCGTTAAGGCTTGCGCTCGTAATCTGAGGGTCGCGGGTTCGCGCCCGAGTCGCACCAAACATGCTCGCCCTCCCAGCCGTGGGGACGTTATGATGTGACGGTCAATCCCACTATTTGTTGGTAAAAGAGTAGCCCAATAGTTGGCGGTGGGTGGTGATGACTAGATGCCTTCCCTCTAGTCTTACACTCCTAAATTAGGGAAGGCTAGAACAGATAGCCCTCGAGTAGCTTTGTGCGAAATTCCAAAAACCAAACCAAACCTAATCACTTCACAATATTCAGAAACAAAACCGTTTACTTATTGGATATAGATATTATTAGTAAATTGACAGTCTCCTCATTTTTATCCGTACGCACACTATTTTGAAATACAGGGTGTTCCGAAAGTCACTGTGCAGTTTTATAACAGCATTAATTCGGTCTGTTTCAAGCCAGCAACTGATAGCAGTGTTTAGAAACAAAATAAGAAGGATCCAAGCCTGTATTGATGCCAACGGGGATCACTTTCAACATTGTTTATAATTGTCATTCATATTTACCTCCTGTATTCTATATTGAAACATGTCTGTTAATAAATATATAAGTGCACAGTGACTTTCCAAACACCCTGTATCTGTTAAAAATTCAGACTATAGATGCTTTATTGTTTGTAAAAGAGTCTCGAGTGTAAGAATCAGCAATATATGTGAACATAAACATTAGTGTATCGTCTATATTGTCGAATAAACTGAAGTTTCAAGAAACTTCCCTCAAGCTTTCAAATATATTCAACACTATACACCAAGAAACAGTGCATAAAACTGATTTGCTACAGTTGGTATACTATAAATCTTGAAAGCTATAACTGTAGTTAACGATTATTAATTGGGAACTCTGTATATTTGACCAGAAACGTTTATAAATTTAAAACATTCCACACTAATTAACTTCAGGAGATTAAGATCAGATGTTAATATTCTTATGTCACATTACCTAACCTAATCAGTGGAACATCTCGACTTGTGACTCGTAAAAAAGAAAAGTATAGAACTAGATAACTTCCCATCAAGATAACAGTACTGTATTAAGTCAAATTGTATTATCGTTTGTGTATTAAAATATATTTCTACCTAAAAAGAAAAAAAAAAAGCGGGTATCAGTCTTGCTGTCAAATATTATAAATTGGATACATATCGACAATTATCAGTGAACCTGACGATGACCGAAGAAGGTCGAAACGTTGTTCGCTCTTCTATTTGAAGTGTTTTCTGGGCCCAGAACAGCCGTTTTTGCATATAAAAATATCGACAATTAATTAACTTCTAAACCTAAATTATCATTTAACTCAGTTTCAAGTTGTGTTACGTAATGTTGTAATTCTGACGGAGGTTTCCACACAAACCAACCAAGTTTTAAAATTCATATTCACTTTCTACCCACGTAAGGTGGTAGATGTAGATGGTACACCACTCACCATATCAAACATCATCTTCACTTAACATACTCTTGGAAAATAGGGGCCTAAAACTATAATTGTCTGTCCATGTGGTAAAACAATCCTTTACTAAAATATATTTCACAATATAAAAACCACCTCTGCAGAATGTTTCACTTCCCTTGTGGCTTACTTTCCATCAGATGAAATAACAACACTTCCGATTAGCATATATCAAAGCATCAATCAACACAACCTCTCGACACAATTCTGGTCATGTCACTTTTCTTTGTGACTGTTCTGATGTGGATATGTTCATAGCCATTTCTGATGCTTTGAACTGGTCAAATATCTCTTGTTTTTTATGAATAAGTGTTTATCACAGTTATAGCTTGCGAGGTTTATAGTATACTAATTGTAGCAAAAACTCTCATAAAACTCTCTCTAACTGTTGTGCTTGTTACCTTTGATAAGCTTGAAAGGAAACTGTCTAAATATTTCGGCTAAAACAACAATACTGGTATGTTGCATAAACACATAGTACGTTGTTGATTGTTACGATCGAAAATCTGTTACAAATTTAGAGAAAAGGTGTACTCTTACAATACATATTTAACTATGAGTTACATGAACCTAATGGCCCGGCATTGCCAAGCGTGTTAAGGCGTGCGACTCGTAATCCGAAGGTCGCGCCAAACATACTCGCCCTTTCCCATCTCAGCTATTGGAACGTTATAATGTGACAGTCAGTCCCACAATTCGCTGGTAAAAGAGTAGCCCAGGAGTTGGCGGTGGGTGGTGATGACTAGCTGCCTTCCCTCTAGTCTTACACTGCTAAATTATGGACGGCTAGCACAGATAGCCCTCGAGTAGCCTTGTGCGAAATTTAAAAACAATAAACCAACTATAGCAAACCAGTAATATACATACTTTCCCTTGGCGCGTTGTTCATTGGTTATATTTATAGGCATTTCAACATGCACTACAATATATACGATACACTAGTGTTTATATATTCACATGTCTTGTTGATTTTTATACTCAAGAATCTTTTAGAATTTCTGTGAAGAGACGAGAATTTCGCAATATAAATTTAACAGTATAAGTTAAGAATATTTCCAAATGTACATTAAACTTAAATAAACATCAACAAGTTATGACGCCATCGATGTGTAGATTTAATCATATGAATTCAAAGTTGTAGTAAAATCACTATTTTAATGACATAACCTTTTTTACATAGTGTATTACATATGCCAGTTTTTATCACACATACTGTTTTAATTTACAAATCAGTTGAATGAAACAAATCCTACAGCATATCCAATAATTAACCTTACATAATTTTATGATTATTTGTCATGAAAGGATTTTATCATACCTGATGTTTTTTTTTCATAAGCCCCCCAGTGGCTCAGCGGTATGTCTGCGGATTTACACGCTAAAATCCGGGTTTCAATACCCGTGGTGGGCAGAGCACAGATAGCCCATTGTGCAGCTTTGTGCTTAATTCTGAACAACAAAAATATTTTTCATAAATATTAAGCGACACACTGACATTATTTTTCCACAACTGACTGTGTTTATTTTATAGCTTAGTTCACATTTAATATGTCATTTAGTTTTCTATCTATATTTGATGTGCAAACCATAATTTTTACTATCATTATCCTCAAAAGAAGATTTTTTCACGATAGCATCATTACTTAAATCTCTAGATGAGATGCATTCACTTTACATACAAATGTAATGTTTTACTTTACCGTTTAACCAACCATTATTTAATTTATTTAAAGCAGTAACATTTAATATTTTCTGTACAGCATTCACTTATAGTGCATTACACACTGTACAATTAAAATTCATAAAACTTTGTGGTTTTAGAGCACGACTTATAAAACTACTTTCTTTATGTATAATTCAAAGAGTCTACAATAATTATCTTGCACAGATTTCTAACTCACACAAATGTTTAAAATGTCCAACTCAAATGGCATTGATAAATTTTAATTTTTAGTAAATACAAAGAGCAGGAAAGGTCGTCGTGTGTTTAAAACAACCAGTTTCCTCTTAAAAACTGAATTGGAGTTTAGCATTGACAGGTCTGGAACTAAAACATTTCTAAAGCAAACAAAGATAAACAACTTTAAGAATAAAAACTGCTAATTTAGTTTGTTTGATAAGCACGAGGGGTGGATGGACGATTTATTAGCTCAAATAAGCAGTTTTAAGTATCAAACGCGCTGAAAGATTTGACTACTGATTAAACTTGAGATATTTATACAAACTCGTGTTCGAGAACATTCTACAACACACGTAGCATAGTCAGTACCATACAAAATATTCTACAGTAAACCAAAGCTATTCCAACTTGGCCAAATGTTTCGGATCATTACGGTCTGTATTTGTTAATGACAGGCCAAACCATTTGTAATGAATAACGCAAGAAATTTCTCACGGCAACACTAGATGAAGTAAGAATCAATTCACTTGATATTTTATAGGCTACCTGTGTGGTTGATGAGCAGTACTAAGAACTAATTGCGTTATTAAATCTCTTAGCAACGTATCTGCAGCTCAGATTTGCTGCGGCAGAATATTTGAGGTTATTCATAACTGGTATAATCATGGAAATGCACAACAATAGAGAAATGAGATGACAGTAATTCACTTCAAGACGATGTAACTTGTTTCAAAAATATATCTTCACATGCACCTTACAGCTCAAATTGCAACTACTTTTTCATAGTGGGCTGCTATAATCGAAATAATATGGCCAGTCCAATTATATTTCTCTCACGACTAACCTCATAAACAGGTTTAGATTATAGCCCATTAGCCTTCTCCCTTATAAATGAAGATAAAGCTTTCGCTTCTGAACTCTACTTGCCTCCCTGGGCCGCCAATGTAATGGCCTTTAAAATTACAACTTAAAATAGTAAAAGTTTAGAACATTAATTTAATTCATTAGCTATTCAGAAACTCGTGAAAATATTATATGGGATTGCAGCCATCACAAATAGTGAGTATGAAGAACTTCAAATTTGTTACTTAAAACAGTTAAATACACAAACAATAATTCATTTCTTGATTTCATTTGTATTCAGAAATCCTTGAGAAATTTTAGTAAAATAAAATTTCCAAGAAAGTTATAAATTCAGAGTAGTAAATGCTTTCCAGACAAGAGTATACACTTTGAATTATTTCGTATTTTCAAATAGCATAAACAACAGACTTTCAAATTAGTCAATTATCCAAAGAAGAATAAATTAATTGATTTCCTAGATATATAGAAACTGATCTGAGAAAAAGAGTGGCACAAAATTTCCAACGAAATCTGTAAACTCAGTCATACCACAGTGCAACCAATCATAAATAATGGATTATAACAGATTTAAACTAAAGTGGCATTCAGTAGAGCACATACCTTTATCATACAGCGTTGATCGTTTTCAACTCTCAAAAGATACGAAAAATGTTCGTCGTTATTAACAGACACTGACCGTTTTTGGCAGGACTGGTTGTTGGATACATTACGACCTCCCCCACCCTTTGTATTTATTAACAATCGAGTTTATCAGTGCCGTTTCACTAGGACATTTTAAGTAGAGTTAGTATGAGGTAATAATCTGTGCAAGATAATAATTGCAGACTCTTTGAGTTATAGCCACCCAATGGCTCTGAGGGCTTACAACGCTAAAAACCATGTTTCGATACCCGTGGTGGGCAGAACACAGACAGCCTATTGTGTAGTTTTGTGCTTAATTCAAAACAACAACAATTGATACTTGCTGTAAGTTTACTCGCGAATTGGGTTAGTATAATGGATTATACTAATACTGACAAAATGGTTACTATTCATTATAATTTCCACATTCTTAGCACAATTAATGTTAACTTTAATTTATGCACAGAGAAAGTAATTTCATAAGTTGTTCTCTCAAACCACAAATGTTTGTAAATTTTAATTGTTCAATATTTTTTGTACTTCCAATGAATGTTCCAGAGAAAAGAATAAATGTTGCTGTTTAAATAATTTATATAAGAGTGGTTGTTTAAACGGTAAAGTGAAATAGTAAGTTTATATGTAAAACTACTGCATCTTATTTGAAACATAAATAATTAGGTTGTCGTGAACAAATCGTCCTTTGATGATAATTGTAAAAAGTATGCCATGCCAATTAAATATATTAGGTTGTTTGAAAAATAATGATGTATTTAAAATTTTAACTGTAATGAGAAGAAAAAAAATTCAAAAACAATTTTGCTAATCAAAATATGACCCAGTGAATGTGTATATATATATATGGGGGGGGAGTCGGCCGAGCCCGCGAAGTGGCGAGGGAACACTGTAACTTCACCTTTGACTGAATACTTAAAGGTATGTTTTGCATCTTTTATCCTTTAATGTACTTCTTCAGTGATAGGTAAAATCATCTCAGGTGAGAAAAGATCCTTATTCTGTAAGTATGTTTTTGTTGGTTTTTCCAATAATCTGAGTAAACACAGACTCTAACCTTATCTTTACATTCTATATGTTGCGCTGTATCGCCAAATGTGTTTTTAATGTTCTTATTGAGAGTCCTCATAATGTTTATGACTCCGTGTGTTTAGGATCAATTGATATATTATATATAGTAGGTGTTTTATTACACATTTTAGCTCTCTTATTTACAGGCTTTCTAATGATAAAATCATCTTCCAGTGGGGAAGTTTAGCAGGTTCCTGTAAAAGTCATATAAAAATGTATTAATAAACATAATTTGCACAGAACAATAATTTGAGATATGTGAATAATGTATAACTTTTGAAAACGTGCTTATTCTTACATGCTATACAATCAATTAAAACCTCAGGAAGTTTGGTTATCTTCATTGTTGAGTGTCTGTAAAAGAAAGAAATGAATGAATTCATGTATAGAAATTCGTATTAATCAATACAAACAATATGAAAACAACTTCCAATAGCTAGAGCTTTCAACCTTTTCAACAATTAACACAAGGGAGCAGATTTTCCTAATTGTTAACACGACAGTACCGTTAATAACACGACAATAAGCTATGAAATTTGATCTATGACAGTACATATTTCATTTATTTCAAAAATATACCGTATTTTCCGGTTAATAAGCCGAGGCCAATTTTCAGCTCTGAAAATGGGGGTTTTTGCTTATTACCGCCCAATAAGCCAAGGAGAGATGGAATCCATATGTCATTCGTTATTGGCTCCACTCACTGTAATTAGGTAACCAATGAAATTCCAGAATTTTAAAACTCAGTAATTAAAATCACTTACCCAGGGTATAAATACCAGGGGTATGTAGTGAGAGTTTATCATTGTACCGTCAAAAGCCAAAGATGTCTATACCTGCAAAAAAAAGAATGAGTTATGATGCTGCTTTTAAACTGAAAGTAGTAGAGCTAGCCTTAAAAACCTCAAATATGAATGCCGCTCGCCATTACTGTGTGAATGAAAAACAGGTCCGTGAATGGAAGAAAGCAGAATGTGTGCTAAAAGAAATGTCGAAAACAAGTAAATGTAACCAGAAAAATCAACCGAAGTGGCCAAAACTGGAAGAAGATGTAATGACATGGGTGAATGAAAACCGGCAGAGTGGCCTGACTGTCACGCGTGCCCAGATCCGTATTTTTGCACTAAAGTGGGCTGGTCGAAATAAAGAAAATTCAAGAGACTTTAAGGCAACCAACAGCTGGTGTACCCGCTTCATGAAGCGACACAGCCTTGTACTTCGAGAGAAAACTATGATGATGAATTTGATGGATTTTAATAAATTACTGAGATTAAAATGTGTATGTTTTTGTGAATTTTGTTATTTCTATGAATACATGTCATTCGTAATGTATAGACCTTTCTCTATTAATAAATACAGTTTATTCAACTGAAATAACTCTGCCGTAACTGTGAGATCAAAGGTATGATTTTGGGGCCGATTTTGGTCTTCGGTATTTTTTGGTCCAAAGCTGGTGATCGGCCAATAAGCCGACCCCGAAAAATCAGGTCCAAAATTTAGGGCCAGAAATTCGGCTTATTAGGCGGAAAATACGATATTTAAAAAGTACACTACATCACTTGAGTTCCCTATGGTTATCACCAGTTGAACTATAAGATCCAATAATCACATGAGTTTAATATGATTTTAGACTGATTGACAGCTGTTCATATATGGACGAGCTATCGAGTTAGGCTGTATATTGCAAAATGTATTTGGTTAACTCAGAAGCGACTTTGTGATTTGTGTCAATGGCCCATTCTATGTGATGTTTTGTCTGAGTATATGGCTTCACTATTTCAAAATATTTTTTCTTAAAATGGCCCATAATAAAATACGCCTTATCGTAACCAAATAGGGTTTTTGTCTCGTTACACTAGACAACAAAAATCTGTATCAAATTGGTTAATTTGATGGTGCTGATTTTTAAAATGTAGTCATAATTTGTTCGTCAATTCCTGATTTTGTGTTACCTTAATATTTAAATATTTTATCAACACCAGGCAATAGCTCGGTAAAAATAGTTTTATTCTGTGAAAGTAAATTTTCTTGGACAGTTTAATGGATAAAAGGCATTCATTTTTTCATAAATTCAAATATGGAGTACATTGATGTAAAGTTCAAAACATATTATTCATATATTATTTGTTCTCGATATAATTTTCATGAATTGTCACACTTTTGTTTTCTTCCCCACTAACTTGCTCTGATTAGGCATCACGAAACTCTCATATGCTCAGTTTGCTAAAACATTCGAGAATTCTCTCTCAACTTCCTGTAAGAGAGGTAGAGTCATACACCTTTCTCTCATCGATTCCTGTTGCTTACATTGTAAACGTGAAAGAAACTTATCAAAGCATGGAGATTTATATTTGAGGCCATCATATATGATCTCTATGCGTGGAGCATTGTGGTGATATAAACGTTACTGCTTAGCCTGCAGAAAGTTACTTTTGTGTTTCTGAGACAGCCAAGATGACATAAAAAGACGGAATAGTCAGTAAGAGAAAATTACATACCAGGGAAACAAAATATCGAGTATCAACCCTAGGCAAATCTTCAAAATATGTTTCTACACCAACTTAATATCAAACGGGAATTCATGAAGAATTTTGTAAAAGCAATGAACAAAGGCGGTAAGAGTGTCAGGTATCTGTCTGACAAGTTTCCAAAACTAGTGAAGCAAAAATGAAAGGAGGTATCTTTTATGACCTACAGATTTGGTATGATGATTTGGAAATATTACTCAATCAGATAAAACTTTAGTTCAAGAAATCATTCAAACTAGTGGTCAGAAATTTCTTACAAAATCACAGAGATGAAAACTATGCTGTCATGATTAATGATATGCTTGAGAATTACAAGAATATAAGATGTAAGACATCACTAAAAATGCATTCTTACACTTACGCTTACTTATTTTCAAATGATACAGGTGCAGTGAGAGATAAGCATGATGAGAGCTTCTACCAAGATAATTCAATAATAAAACAATGACATCAATGATAAAATTCTGTGTTGGTAGTAGATTACTATTGTTTCTTAAATCTGGAAACTGAGAACATTCACATAAGATTTACATCTCTTGCAGGTATTTTGTAATAAAACTGATACAAAGATAAAAGTTTTGAGCACTGTCTTAATATTTTTATCTGTGTATAATATCACTATTATCCTTGCTTTTATGAACTAGTATTGTCATTATGTATTGTTTATAGAACATTTCTAAATGCATTTTTATTGAATATATATTGATATATAAGAATATTTTGAATAAATCTGTCATAACTTAAAAGTCATGGGTAATACAAAATTTTCAACATGCATTTTTAGAATCAGCTTCGTTAGAAACAGTTGCAATATTCCAATTAGCAGAGAAAGTGTTTTTTGTTGCCTTGTGTTAACGGCATATATAAATGATGTCTCAAATAAGACTGTATATTGTGATCCAATCTGTTTAACGAATCCCTTTATTGAGAAAGTCCTTGTTGATATCAATATACAAAAGGAATTTATTTTATACTCTTCTTTAAAATCAATAATTTACCAGAAGAAGATGCTCTAGTATAACTTTTTGTCCTTCTCACAATGAAAAAAAATGCCCAGATAAAAAACGCTTAAATTAAGTTATTATCGGCATTTGCTGATTTGTACGCAAAGATAATCTGTCAATAAAATTTACAACAGCATATTTTTAATTAAATAAATAATATCTCCATTATTTACTTTTTCACATGTGCAGGAGTACTTTATTGATAAACAAAAAAATAGAAGTCAGATTGGTTAATTTTTATTTTAATTTATCATAAAGTAAAAACACAATAACATTTTGGAAAGTATATTGTTAAAACGACAAGACAAAAATATGGTACACAATTTAAAATTTATCAAACATAACTTAATTTTATTTTAATGTAATTTTAGGGAAACTTAATATTAATTATTGAAATAGCTCAGGCGTTCTCAGTTGTTGCTCTCATCCTGAAGTATCTTTGAACAAGACACGCCATTAAAATCTGAAACAAAATTAATTCAAATTTTAAGTTTCAACGAACCTAATCTGTAAATTCAAAACAAAATCTGATATAGTACTAATCTTTAACTTAGAATCATTAGCTTAATTTCTTTGACAAAGTTAAATATATACGCTTTCATTAGAGTGATATTTAAGTGAAAGGAAGTGTCTCAAACGTTACGTGGGTTTAAACAAAACAAAAATAAATCCAGTAAGATGTCATTTTGACAAATAATGTTACCATGATAAACAACTTAAACTTGTTCATTTTATAGGTTTTTCTTTCTTTGCTTTGCTGGATTTAAATTTAAGAAAGAAAATGATTTTACAAATAAATGCATACCTGGTAATGTTTCCTATCATAATGATTAACGCTGTTGTATTCATCTCTTACCAAATGTTCACATGGCTGTACAGGAAGATAAATAAATTAAAGAATAACTGATCAATGACCATTTTAAAAGTGTTTTCCAGATCTTAATTTGCTAGTATTTAAAATAAAGTAACATTTCGTGTAATGTTATATTTCGAAAATTTTAAACTTGATTTTTCAAATCTAAGTTACCATTTTTACGAACAGCCCAGCGGATTGTCTTAAGGTTTATTACGCTGAAAAGTGGGTTTCAATACCTTTGGACAGCATTGATTAGACAACCCATTTTGTATTTCTTGGGCTTAACAACAAACAAACAAAATTATTTAAACGTTTTCCTTTCTATAATTCCAATTCTTTTTCGACTGTACCTATAACAATACGTTAAAGACAGTTTTTAGCTTCAATAATTAATAATTTTCTGTTATTAAGCTTTACTGGTTAGTTAAATATTGTTAAGTGACACTCGAAGTAATCATGCCTTATATTTTAAAAAAAGAAATGTTTGATTTTTGTATCTTCTATTATGTTAAGCATGGTTACAATACAGACATTTCACACTTATTTTTATTATACCGGATGTTTTCTATACACATTCTTTTAAAGATAGTCAGGAAAATATTTAGCTTCATGAAAATATAATAGTTTTTAAATTACTCAGTTAATTTTCGATTTCGTGCATTATCGAGTGACAGATCTCACACATTGTGTTCCTGTATTTCAGAAAATGAAAGCCATTGGGCTTATGAAGAAGTATACTTGTCACATTTGTTCTTCAATATCCGTTGCCAAGGGCATCAATATTATTTTCACTCATGTTTTCTAGCAGTATATTTTAGAATGACGAGTGATTTTGGAATAGTTTTCATTGCAATTTTTCATTTACTTTAAAAGAAAGGAGAAACTAAGGAATAACTGGTAAATTACTATATACTGATATTTGTATGAATGTAACTGCTGTTTCAAAACATATCTAATATGTAATTCACATCCAAAAGACCCAATAGCTTCGTGATCCATCCTTCTGGGGGGTCTGCGAATGCGTGGTAGTTCAATAGGCACCAGATCCAGGGAAGTTACATTTTTCTCAGCTTTATCAAATATCTTGTTGTAATTTTCTTTTGTTCGCAATACCCGCAATTACTCAACTGTCATTGCAGATGCTTCAATTATGCTAGATACTGTCGCTGATTTTGCTTGGAATGCACAGTTTAGTTCCTCTAATGCAGCTAATGGATGCTGAGCCATCAACAATCCTAAAACTATCTTTCCTTTGTCAAATCTATCCAGCAGATCACGTGCTTTCACTGCTACATCTGAATTTTCATTTGCTAATTCAGACAAATAACCAACAACATCACTGTAATGATGATTAGCACATGTAATTCAAGATAGGCGGCACAACCAGCGTGTTGGACACAGTGGGTGGATACATTTAACTGAGCCATTGTGGCTGTCTGATGATACAATATTTTCAAAGATTGTCTTGTATTTGCCTGATCCCTGAAGCAAGACACCAAGTTCACCTACCCACTGGATAGAATCTTAAACATATTCACAAGCTTCAACTGCATGTTGCATTATTAAATTATCCTTGTGTGCTCCGCTTTGAAAAAAACAAAGCTGATGGTTGCTTCTCTTTATTTTTGTCTGGCATCCACAGTACGCACCACTCATGTTAGCGGCTCCATCATAAATCTGTGCTCTTAATCCTTGTCAGTGGTAAATTGAGTCTAGTCAGTACATCAAGTACAGTCGAGGATATTGTTTCATCAGTTGTATTGGAAACACTGTACAAATAAAAAAATGTCTCATGGACGTCAAGATTCTCATCTACGTATCGTACACATATTGTTTCCTGTTCGGCACCTATAGCATCTTGAGTACCATCAACCATTAATGCAAATATTTTACTTTGCTGCACTTCGTGTACTATGTTCCTCAGTATTTGATGGCTGAACAACTCCATTATTTCATTTGTAGCCCGGGGTGATGTGAATGTGGTTTTCTTTGACAAGTAGGCCGTCAACTCACGATATTCTTCTTTCAGGAGCTTCATTAATTGCAGGAAGTTCCCCTCCGTATCAGTGTATCCACGTAATTCTAAACCTTGACGCAGTAAGAAACGTAAACTTCTGAATATTTTGGCTAGACTTCTTTTGCATTCTTCCTGTTGCTTCTTTTTTCCATCATGTAACTGGACAGTTTCTAGAGTTACATCAAATGAGCCTTCTAGAGATATAGCGAATCTGTGCTGACAGGAGGATTGGTGTTCGTTGAATTTCTGTTTTGCCTTTTTCCACTTGCAAAAACCGGTGGATATGAAGGTATGCTCCACTGGTGTCTCCAATTTCCCTCTAAAATGGCCTCTATTTTCCGCCTTGGCACAATGAAAGCATATGACTTTTTGAGTCGGATTGTCGAAGTGCAGCCATGAGAACTCATCAAACAACTTGCCCTGGAAGTTGATATTTTGCTTTATGCCGCGGTATTGGTTGTGCGTGTGAATGATATGGCTTTCCACATTGTATCTGTGGAGTGTCAGATTTTTCATTGCTGTACAAACTTGTTTCACAACTATCTGATGGTTCATGATGTGCAATTGTTGCACAAGCATTTTCAGACTCGTCCTCTGATGAACATGGTATTTCCTCTGTATTGCAAGTTTCTATTCCTTTGCTTGAAGTTGTTCGATTATCTACATCTGCATTGTCACTTGTAGTACTAGTAACTGGCTTGCAGAACTGTCTAATGTCGGAAAGTTTCAGACGCTTGCTTGTAATAATTGGAATCTGTTTCCCAGATGACTCAAAAGGCGAAAATACAGTCTTTATCGAAAACCTCTAATGTACAACAAACAAAAATAGAACAGAATGGAAGTGGGACTGAACAAAGTATTTAAGTCGAATTCGCGAAACTTCACAGTGACTTCCGAGCCGACTGACTGCCTGGACAATGCTGGGACAATAATGTGTGCTAGTTACAACACAAGTAATTGCAAGTTTCTCGAAAAATACTTAAACAATCACAAATATATTATATTCCTGTTAACGCTCATCAAACACGTTGTGATATAATGTCTATAAGCATGTCTGTTAAATAAAAAACACCTAAACAAAAACTTGTTGTTGTTGTTTTGAATTAAGCACAAAGCTACACAATGGGCTATCTGTGCTCTGCCCACCACGGGTATCAAAACCCGGATTTTAGCGTGTAAGTCCGCAGACATACCGCTGAGCCACTGAAGGGGTAAACAAAAACTAGCAATACAATTCGGGCAGAGGCTTCAGGCCGTTGAAATCGCTCCTTTTGTGTTTTAATAATATGTTATCTAGTATTTAGGTGCCATAATGAAAGTATCTGATAATAATCAATCTGTTTTATACAAGTTAATTAATACGGAAGGGATGACACAAAAACTAAGAATTTCCAAAGTAAATTATAAACAATAGCACTTTAAAATATTCCATTTTATAAAGTCCATTATAAGACCAACAGTCAAATCAGGCTGTCAAAGAGATCGTGGTGGTGCTATTTTCTAGATGGCTTCCCTTTAGTCTATCAGTTTAATATTGGGAATGCAGCTTTTCGCGCAAATGTGTACAGCATTGATGCATTGACTCCGCATTAATAGTTAAATGTACAACTTACTTTTAATGAGCATTGTATAATCTGAACTTGTTCTCTGGGCAGTTTTCTGTGTTCAGAAATTTTGTTACCAATCAAGTCAACCAGTGGGATGAGGCTCAGTGGAGGAGGAAGAGTTGAGGGATAGTTGATGTATCTTAGCCATAAACGGGTACGAGAAAACTTCCATTCTGTATCTGCATTGTCCTGAGAAAAAAAAATGTGGGAATTATAAATTGTTATCATGTTTAATATTTGAAATATATGGCTATGATAAATATTATACGCATGTTCCAATTAAAATAATAATATTGAGATGAAATAAAACTATGTTTTATCTATCAATAGAAACTATATAATTTTAGTTTTATGGTTTTTCCTTATTTAATATGGATTAGTGAGAACAGTTTTGCGAAACTTACAAATAAAATATATTTCTTTTAATTTTTTTAGACGAGTTGTGACATTAAGCCATATAAGTCAATTGGTAAAACAATATCATAATGAGGGCTCAGACTAACAACACCATTATTAATTTCTACTGTAAACATTATCAGTTGCTTCTATAAATTTCTTAAGTATTGTACAGTAGGATGAGGTTGGAAGTATAAAATACACTTTTTTATTCAAACAGGCATATCATTCAAAAGATTAAATCTTTGTATTGTTCTGTAACTCGTTTTCTAATATAGCATTTACTTTTGATTCTTCTGTTCATAAAACGTTCATGGTTCTGAATGTAAACAAGACATAAAACTTTCAATGGTTCTTGAACTCTCTTACTTTAACAGTTACACACAAAAAGGGTTTAAAATTAAAACTACTTTCAGTCTAATTTTGGTGAATAATTGTTTGTTTGTTTTGGAATTTCGCACAAAGCTACTCGATGGCTATTTGTGCTAGCCGTCCCTAATTTAGCAGTGTAAGACTAGAGGGAAGGCATCTAGTCATCACCACCCACCGCCAACTCTTGGGCTACTCTTTTACCAACGAAAAGTGGGATTGACCGTCACATTATAACGCCCCCACGGCTGGGAGGGCGAGCATGTTTGGCGCGACTCGGGCGCGAACCCGCGAAGTGAATAATTACAGACGACACATGACAAATATATCAAAGATGTGAAGTGAGCAAAAATGAAACGAATAAATGCGTATTTGAAAGTGCTTATGAATTACATTAAAAAAAAATACAAATTACACATATCATTAATAACTTAGGTTTTTTTATATTTGTATACGTAAATGTATCCTGACATTATATTACTGGCTGAGATAAATACAGTGGTGATCAAGATGCTATTCATATCATTGATTCCTTGAAAAACAACTATTTACATCTAAGCTAAAAGCTTTGTTCAATCGTGATTTAATATGGATGTATTTCGCTATTGTATCTTGGTGTGATATATTAATGTATCGTGTGATTCTTCTCCACTTTAGCAATATAAAAAAAATTAAACAATTCAGTTCGTGTGGTCCAGAATATCGTTGAGATTGTTTTCTATACTTGCTTTATTCCAATGGTAAATAATATTTATAGTAACAAATTTACTGTTGTACATTTATTTTAATATCTACGTTTGTTCCAGTTTCATATATGTGACGTATATTCTTGGATGAGTATTGCAAAAGTTCTGCTGGTTCTCTAAATTTGTACAGCATTCTCGACTGTAGGAATCAACAATATATGTTTTAGGAAAACAGGAGCCTATCTTGTAGCCTCTTAGACATTGCCCGTCGATAAAATATTAATTTCCAGACCCGATAGACGACTGAATATTGTTTATGACTTTGTAAATGTTTGTATATAAAAATAATTTGTAATATCTATTTGTACTAACCGTTATTATAAATTGTGTTGTCTTTTTGTGTATTAAAATGTATTAGCGTTCAGAAAGAAATTGTATGTATCAATCTTATTGAAAACAGTATAAATTTTATACATATTAAAGTTCAATTATCTTTTAAATTAAAATTTTCGGCTGTTTGAAATCGTAATACGTAGTATAATAAATTTGTGACTCGTTCGCTGTAAATTATAATACGTAACACTATTCTAATCAAGAGAGTGTTGCAGTAACATACTACATCCGAAATGATAGTATAAAAAGTGTAATATTGTTTGCAGACTGGGTTGAGATTATCTAATTGTAATAGTTGGCCTAAGCTATAAGGAGGGAAAAGTCACACGCTCGATACTGTCAACACGAGAAAGAAACGAAGCGTACTGGTTGATTTCAGAGTTCTACCTAGAGTTTTTCGAATAAAGATATACTTTGGGACCATCGTGTTTAATTCGAGCTTATTCTGAGGGAAAGAAACACAAAATACGAAACCATGCAAATTATAGCTCGAGCACTTCTACTAAATTCGTCCATGTCCGTTACTTTACATTCACGAGGAAGACTCATTTAAGGTACCACATTCAAAATTATATTTTTCTTATTTCCTGAGCGAATCTTTTGTTATTAGAGGGGATAATTATCCGTTACTTGCCAAAACATCAGTTTTGATTTGAAAATATTACACTGATAAGAATATAATGAGAATGATTAGATTAGGAAATGTTAAATTTAGTGTAGCTGGGCATATTTGAACGTTGTCACTACGTCCTGGTAGGATTAATTAAATATTACTAGGATCAGTAATAGTAAGGTTAGTTTAGTATAGTTTATGTATGTCTTCAAGTTCATCTTTACTTCTAATAGATAGCGAGGATTCTTAATTTAGGTAATGTTAGAGGTAGATAAATATAAGCTAGCTATGTCTGCAACTTACCACTACGTCCTGATAAGATGCAGTAAGGATGGCAATAAGTACGTTGATAAGAGCAATACCAATGATGAGATGATACAGGCTGTACAAAAAATGACCAACTCCTTCTGTGAATAGATGGCGTCTGATGATTTTTCCTCCTGTTTCAACGTTAGATATGATTACATCGGCTGCTTCTACTGGGGACATTCCGAATAAGGCCCAAAAAAGAGTTTTTACAGAATAGTCAAACCTAAATTTGGTGTAAAATACAAACTTGTAAACGTATCTTTTACGATTTTATTTAAATCAATCGTAGAGTGTGAGTGTATAAATATATATATATGTATACAGAGAGACAAATAGAGAGATGGGTGGATAGATACATCTGAATTATAATAATATTTTATGACCACTAAATATTATTAATCGTTTCATACTCACTGTACATCATATGACGTTACTGTAGCATTATGAATATTATCATAACATCCACACTCTGATATGTTACGTTGGAGTAAATATACTTTATTCTTTACCTAACGAAAGAGGACAGTTGCACTTTCTTGTTTTTATTTTCATCAATCTGCACCATGCCATTGTAGTACTGGTACAGCCGGGTCATTCCAGTAGCAAAAGATAATATTATAACAAAGGCTACCAACAGGAATGATACAATATCAAAAGACATACGTTCCAGAGATATCTAAAAAATAGTAATTAAATAGTAACATAATTTAAAATGAAACATCCCAAACTCGTATTGTCACAACACATTAATGAATTTTCGTGTAATAATATAATGGACTTTGTTCAAATTAAGTCGTTAAGATATCATTTCAGTGCCCCCCCCCAGTGGCTCAGCGGTATGTCTGTGGATTTACAACGCTAAAACCGGGTTTCGATACCCGTGGCGGGCAGGACACAGACAGCCCATGGTGTGAATTTGTGCTTAATTCAAAACAATAGCAATAATTTCAGTGTATGTGAGAATTATGTAATAAAATCATATCTAATATCTCGATGGACCAGAAGAGGATAAGTAAAGTGTAATCTAAATCTTATTCACTTGAGGTATGTTCGTTAACTGATAGGCCCGGCATGGCCTAGCGCGTTAAGGCATGCGTTACGTAATCTGAGGGTCGCGGGTTCACGCCCGAGTCGCGCCAAACATGCTCGCCCTCCCAGCCGTGGGGGCGTTATAATGTTACGGTCAATCCCAGTTTTCGTTGATAAAAGAGTAGCCCAAAAGTTGGCGGAGGGTGGTGATGACTAGCTGCCTTCCCTCTAGTCTTACACTGCTAAATTAGGGACGGCTAGCACAGATAGCCCTCGAGTAGCTTTGCGCGAAATTAAAAAAAAAACCCAAACCCCCCTCGTTAACTGATTAAGGTTAGTAGCTATTTGAGTATTCCTACGATGTGATAATTTATTATATGTATTGAATTGTGCTATATTTGGAAGTCCACATTGTTAAAATGCAAACACCATTGCCAATGTATTTAATTTTTTTTTCAATTAGAAACTAAAAATATATACTTAGATAAAATATAAAACATAAACTTCTAGCTTAAACAAATGTTATCAAACAATTATGTTTGTAAGTAATGAAATAGTTTTGTTTTGTTTTCAAAATGGATTTGCAAGTTTTGTATGAGTACCTGGTACGGACCAACTGTCGCACTTTGTTGTAAAAAATACAGTATGCGACCAAAGGCCATGACACTGGCGATTGCCAACAACCCTTCATGGATTAAAGTAGAATCAAAACTCGGCCAAGTTTTTCTTTCTTCAATATTAGGATTATGCCAAACATCTAAGTAGGCCTTACCCCAGAAAATAAACGTCGTTAAAAAAACAGCTTGAGTGAGCAGGTCATACCTGTTAAACAAAGAAAGTGGTATCAGTAACAGATCTATGTTATCGATTTTACAAATCTACTGAGAAAACTTGATTTCTTACCAGTTCCAAATGATACTGAAGTAACGACGGGCACCAGTGGACATTAAAGTAATAATACTGTGACAAATGAACCCAATAATCCAGATGATAATTACCCACTCCAGTCCTGCAAGGAAAAGCATCATCATATATTAGATTACTTATATAAACTATTATATGTTTTGTCAAAAATACACTTTTTTGAATTAATTAGGAAACAAAAAACACATTAGATTCTTAGAACCATAGGATAATGCTACAGAGAAATATTTGAAGTGTGTCAAAAAATATGTTGTTGAAATCTACTAACCATAATAGATTAAAGTAAATGATATAACGTTCTTCAGATGTAAAATAAACTCTAAGAGTCTCAATATTATTATTGCGTAAAGATGGCGTACAACTTCAGAACAAAATACTTAATTACTTGTGCCCAACGTTTCGGCCGACTTAAGTTGTGCAGGTATTTAGTTTTAAAGAAAAGATCTTATATTGGGGTGTTCGTCCTGCTCGCGTAAATGTAGGCTTTTGATATGGTCTTGAAGGTTAAAAGCAATTTTTGTATTTACTGGCAAAGAAACATGGCTGGTGACGACGGTGATGATGACAACGTTAAAAACATGAAGCAAGATGACAGTTTTCGACAAAGCATATCTCTATGAGCGCCCCGCTGACAGGGTCACCTAGTGGTCAGGATTTGTAAATCCAATGCTATTGCTTGGATCAAGAAATCCAAGAGTGCCAGTAAATTTGTTGTGGGAGAAAACGAGAGATTCCCGAGAAAATCCACTATCAGAGGACAGGCACCAAATAATCCGTCTGTCTTGTGCCCAGAACCGATAATAAAACAACATAAACGAATTAGAAGAACTTACTGTTAACTTTCTTTTATGGCTTAGTATTCGGTATGTGGGGACATTGTTTTATATGATGTACACAGTCTGGTGGAATTCAAAAGTATTTTAAAGCTGGTGTAACATTTGGAGGGTAATTCATGACTCACTCAAAAGAAGGGAAATTATATTTAAATATAACTTTAACAAACGTTTCAGAAACATTAAAAACTTAAAATCAAATTGGACTAAACCGAAATAAAATTACTCCCCACAGCCAAGTTTCTAGGTGTACAAGTTTCTTACAAGGGCTTAACATTTCAAGTACATTCACAAATCCATTATCAAATACATAACACACTTAAAATTAATTGCAGAAAGAAGGTTAAAAATCACAAAAAAACAATAAAAATTTCACTCAGCCTATATATATCCCATAACGAAGTTTCAGTGTCAAATTGCCTTCAACGTGTCCTGTGGGATTAAATATAAGTTACAAATACAACAGAACAGGGTTCTTACATTAGCTGTAAAACTTCCAAAATTTATTCCAGCCACTTACTTAGACAAAGTATACAATACAAAAACAATAAACGAAAGACTAACATCCCCAGCTTTCAAATATTGTGGTAAAATAGAAAAAAAACACACCCTAATATGGTGTTTTACGAAGTACTTCAAACAGCAATATCGTCGTTATATTGTGAGGAATATCTACACGTTAGGTTTGAAAACGAGATGTTATTAATAAAAAGATTATAACGGAGTGATGAAAGGACGGAGCCTTGAAGGATTCCTTGTGTGATATGAAATTGTTTTGAGATGGTGTTATTAACTTTATTCTAATGCTAAGTAAATCAGATATCCGTCTGAAGATTGTATTGTTTACTTTCATATTACATATGCAGGGCATTGTGCCAGAGTCAAAGGCTTTTCTTACGTCTATTATATTGGTTGTTATAAAATGCTTTGTGAATGGATCTGGTTAAGCTTGTCCACAACTTGTCGAACTTAACAGGAGGAGTTTCGGATGTTTGGTATCAAGTTGTTGTTTTCACAATCTGGAAGAAGTCTGATTTTATGTGTTGAAGTAGCTTTCCTAAGCAACTTAGAAAAGTGATTGGTCTAAAGTTGTCAGGATTGAAATTATTGGTGTTTGATTTGGGAACGACTGTAACTATAGTTTTTACCAGGAATCTCAGTAACAGTCTGAAAGAAATTATAAGTTTATAATTTTGAGTGTGTTGTGTTTGTTATTATTTTGTTTTTCGAATTTCGAGCAAAGCTACACGAGTGCTGTCCGAGATAGCCATGTCTAATTTAGTAGTTTAAAGCTAGACGTAAGGCAGATAGTCAACACTACTCACCGCCAGTTCTGGGGTCTCTGTTTTACCAACAAATAATGGGATTTACCGTAACATACAACGCCCCCACGGGTGAAAGAGCGAGCATGTTTAATGTTACGGGAATTCGAACCGGTGACCTTCAGATTACGAGTAGAGCGCCCTAATCACCTGCCTATGCCATGCTATTAAGTGTGTTAATTGATTATCTGTTAAGTTTTTAAGTATTACATTACGGATACCGTAATGGCCGGTAGTTGAGATTTTTAGCGATCTAAAGTTTATTTTAAGCTCGCCAACAATGACTTTTCTGTTAAAAAAGTCATAAGTGTCAAATTATGATTGTATTTTGATGAATGAAGAAAATGTGGGGGTAAACATTTCAGGACGGGAGGTTATATGGATGTCATTTATTTTTTAAGTTGATGATTGAACTGTGGTGAATCGATGTCACAAACAAATTTTGGTGATAGTTGGCTAACAAATCAGCTTTGTTGGTGTTTGTTTTAGCGGTGGTATTATTCTATTTAAAGTGGTGGAATAATTGGTTTAAATTTTTTCCAGAATTATTTTGGATAGTTTTAAGAGTCGTCGAGAGTGTTGAAGAAAAGTAGCAAACTGTTACTTCTCAGAGCGTATATTCTGTTTCTATATGGTTTAAATGACGTGTCTCGTGTTGCTATGAAGCTTCTTCTTAGTCGCCTTCTTTCTAGAATTAATTCCGGATTGAGTTTCCAGTGTTGTAGTTGTTGTAATGTGTTACTTTTCTTTGACTTGGGGGTTGCCATTTTAATTGCATAGGTAATGGCATTTTTGGAATTTTCTACATAGTTGTCTATGTCACTTTTGCAACTTATAGTGATGAGAAGATTAGATAGGAGAGTGGCTAACAAAGTGCTGAAGTTGTTCCAGTCGGTTTTCATGTAATTCAGAACCGGTAGAAGATTTGAAGAGATGTTCTGTCTGTTAGTTTGTAAATGAAAGAAATAGGAAAATGGTCACTGACAGAGCAATGTGTACAGAGAAATTCCGTAAGTTAGGATAAGTCGGGGATTACAGCAAGGTCTAAAATGTTTTACGTCTCAGTGGCTGCGTGGTAGTGTTGGGTTGTTAGTCTTAATGACGTGTATATTATATTTTTGCAGTGAGGTGTGAAGAGCTAATTTTCTAACAGTAGTTCTGTAGCTATGGAAGTTAATGTGGAATGCATTGCAGTCTCCAACTAGAATTAGTCTAGACTGCATAAGTAAACAGATATGATGGAAGACTTTCTCTAATGGTTTGCTCGGCGAACAATACATGGATAAAAGAGAAATGGACTGCCTGTTGTTAAGCCTAATATTGCACAGACTACTGTCGTTTATTTTTGAGAAGGTGTCCGTTTTGATGCTTATACAATGAAAGTGGTGTTTGTTTGTTTTGTAATAAATAAAAAAAATCTCTAGTTTCATGCTAGAAGAAAAACAAAAAGAGTTCAAACCTGGTAAGTTTACGTTGGTGTCTTCTTTGGCTGTGGTTTCTAAAATTATTATTATTTCAGCGTTGGTATTGCTGTTTAGATCAAGAATTTCAAATTTCTTGGTATTCAGAATACCTTGAGAGTTTACGTGTAGAACGTTTAGTTTGTTTCTAAAAGTTATGCTTCACATTCACGAACTTCAACGCGAAGTGTATTGTTGTGTGGCTTAAAGTTAGGTATTGGAAAGTAATGTCTGGCTATTTCACAAACGTGGTTAATGAGTGTCTTATTTCATGGTGGTGTCAGGTCCAGGTGGAAAAGTGGAGTCACTGATATTAACGTGTGAGTGATCTTGTATTTCATTTGTTGCCTTGGTACGTTTGGTTATCGTTTCCACGTAATGAGGCAGTGAAAATGAATGGAGGAGGTTTTGAGGTTTATGAAGTACATTGTTTGACTGTCAGTGGTGAAGATAAGGTTGGCCTAAGTCTGTGTGGTGCGTGGTGGTACTCGTAACAGCGGAGCTGAATGTTAATATAGATGCTGTTGTCTAAGTAGTTGTGATTTGTGCTAGATGGCTTGGTATTTGTGACCTGCTCTGTAACGTGCGGCGTGGGGACCTTGGCAACTAGCGCATTTAACGTGTTCCTAAATTGAATTTAAGTGACAATAGTCGAACACAAACACGAAATACAGCTACAACAATATGATGAAAAAGTGTACTATTATTATTATCATTAATTTTATCATTTTGATTTTATCTATCTTTATTGCATTATTTCAATTTTTTCTAATATTATGATCAACGGTTCTCAAGTAACAGCTGAATATCTGCCGACTCACACAGCTAGAAAACGAGTTTCGATACCTGTGGCGGGTAGAGCACAGACAGCCCATTGTGTATCTCTGAGTTTAATTCTAAACAAACAATTACGATCAACGACTAAAGACTATTCGACTATAGTTGTATCACATATCAAATACACGTTTTCGTTATATGTTTGTAGCTATAATTTGTTTTCGATTGCTGTCATTTAGAATCAGTATTTTAACCTGTAACGTGCATAGACTCTTGATAAAGGCGCAGCCGAAATGTCGGATATAAGTAATTATTTATTTTTTCTAAAGTTGTTTGTCGCCTTTGCAAAATGGATTCTATCCTTCTGTCTGCAGTGAAAATTTTGAAAAATAGTAATAGTCTCAATAATATTATTTTATAATGAAAGAATGTTTGAAATGATACACTTACCGGTCTTAGGTGGTCCTCGGTATTGACGGGTTTTGTCCAGGTTAATTAGCATGAAGACGAAAAATACAAATAGTATATGGGAAGTCATTTCGTTCAAATATTTGCTGATGGGTGTTCTCAGTTTTTTTCCCATGGTCGAATTCGAACAGCAAAGGAGTACAAAAAGAATAAATGGGAAGAAAATAATTCGTGCTACAAGCTGTAAGCCTTTTTCAAATATGGAGAGATGAGGCCACGTGAACCACTCATCCAACCATTCCTGACAGACTAAACGTTGAACTTTACTGTATGCTACAAACTGTAAGAAAAAGGTAGATGGAAGTAAATGAAACACATGTTCATAAGTTACAAGTATTACTATGAATATGCTGACCGCCAGTTAATGGGAGTTTTAGAATATTTCAAGCGACAGTCTAAGAATGATGCTTATTTTTGATATTATTATATTCATATCGAATAGGTAATAGGAACATGTCACACTAAATGCAAATGACATTTGACGAGAATGTCATTTGTTCATGAACTAAATACGCAATCAATTGTTTTCCATGTAACGACATCACAGTACATTATGCTACATGCAAAAGCAGCACTAAATTTGATATGCTTTGTGTATGTCAAGCAAATATTTACTCTCCAAATTGCTAGTACTAAACTACCTCATGATAATCTAAAGGAGTATGACTTTGGCAGATAAGCATTACCCCATCAATTTACGCTTCATCACAACCACCGTTATCGCATTGGCTTTACACTTTAGGATAACGACTCAGCTCAGATTCGACAAAAAAATTAATGATCTATATGTTAGTGTATTAAATATTTTAAATATATATTAAAAATGAGTCAAGTAAAGTAAATGCAAAAACAGATTTTTAAAGGGAAAAAAACAAATGTCGTGAAAGATATAATTAGACATTGCCAATTTAACAAATATGAGATTCATGGTTAGAAATTGGTAAACATTTAAACACAATATTTATTGAATGTGTGATATAAACAAATCCACTGATATCTGTGCAGATTGAAACATTAACTTCAGATAACTGGACAAACAGTGGAAAATGTGTTAAAATTAACTTAATGAATTGATTCAACTGAAGAAAATAGAATATATATAAAACTCAGAAAAGTAGCACCTAACTTTCCTTTAAACAAAAGTCAAGCCTAACAAATGCACGAAACTTTATACAATGCTTCCAGAAGCTTGAATCTCGAAACATCTAAATCATTCTGATTCCAGAATGGAAAAACAACTCACTCTATTGTTTAATGCATATAATATAGTCTCTCAAAGTGCATGCGATACACGCTCACTAATTATTTCGTAGATGAAAATTAAAAGGACACAGCCTCTTGTCTTTTCTAAATTTAAACGCAATGTAGCCACTAGAGTCAGCAGACACATGTTTAAAATTAACTTTCTAATCCATAAACATCTACGAGAAAACTCAAAAATATATAAGTAAGACACTGACTCTGATCATATAACACCAGCATATTAAATATTCAAGGTTGATCATATCATATTAAAAACTATTCTGAGAATACAAATCAACAAATCACATAACAGCTACAGCCGATTTAAAGTTGTTGTGGAACAGCACGCATTATGGCTATTTTTTACACATTTGGCATATTGTAAATAATGTAATGCAACCAATAATTTTGAGAAGGATATGCAACAGTCCTTTCTCACCTAAAGTATTCATATACTTAGATCAAAAGGTTTGTTCAGATCAGGGAATTCAAATTTCCAAGACCAGAGATATCCCTTGTATTTATTGGCTTTAGAAATCGATTACACATATCTGGGACTTTAAACTTCATAAAAGTTGTCTTAATTTTAATAACGGATTTTACATAATTCAGTTAGGTATATTTCAAAAACAATATTCATTTTCTTTTACCACACATGTAAGGATTTTTTTTTAATCGAGAAGAAAAACAATCAAATTACCATTTCGTTTACTACAATGAACTTTTGTATTACTATGTTTGTTAACATAAATACAAAAAGATGAAGAAAAAGGGAGAATACTGATGTCAAACGAATATGCATTCCCACTCATCCTGACTTGTGTGTATGTTTGTTGTGAAATCTACACCTTTTAGTCTCAAAACTACGTGTTGTGATCTTTTTTTATGTATTACGTCTGGAGCATCTCGTGTCAATGACCAGCAGGTAATCAGCCATCATGTTGGTGTTGCTTTTTCTCTGATACCTCCTTTCCATTTCCTTATGCCTTGGTGAAACATTTTCCCATGTTCTTCGCTGATTGCACTCGGAATTTCAGGGAAATAGTCAATGTGTGAGTGTATCAAATGAATTTTCAAATTCATATTACAACCCAGTAATATTCACAGTATTTTTGTAATTTAGGTCCTTGTTGTTTATTTAAAAATTGTCAATAACATCTTTAAAAGTAATCCACGCTTATTTTCAACATATTTCTTTATCTTTTTGAACTGTTCATTGGAAGTCAGTTTCCTAATCTGAAACCCAAGGAAAATCCTTTCTTTATGTTTTACTTCTGTTCTGAAAGAGCTGGAAATTCTCCCCGTAGATACTTGAAACATAGCCATCTCTTTCTAAGGCCTTTATAAACTGCTTTTTAAAGCCCAATTTTATGCAAAGTAAAGCCAGTAGTACTTTCTTTGTGTCAACCAAACTTTCATGTTTAATGTTTTTTCTCCTAGTATTAGACTAAGTCTGTATGATCATTGCTTCTTTATCCAGTGCTGGTTTCGTGCTCTGCTGCCTCGTTCTCTCAAAAAAATGACAAGTTTGTACAACCAGGTTGTTGCCCCAACAACATAAAAAAGACTTTTTTAAGTCTCCACAAAATACCCAGTCATATACTTTTTATTTGACATTATTGAAAGTTTGAGATTTTCGTACGTTTCCTTCAAGTAAACCGAACGAACAACAGGAACAGATGCACATGTGTTACCATTGTGAAAGAGAATACCTTTTAGACTTATTTTGGAAAAGTCAATGAACAACACTTGGTTCATAGATTGGAGCCCTAACAGTGGTATTAATTCAGCAACATTGTTGCAATAAGCTGAAGAACCTTCTCTGGAAAAGTATGGTGTAAACATACGATTTCTTTTCAACAAATTTACCACAAACCTAACAGAACATGCTTAGGTAATTTACACAATCTCTTATAACCATAGTGACGAATAAATTACATTGAGAAAAAAAAATAACGTCAATATGTGCACATAAACAAATATACTATCCAGAAATAAAATCATGCAGGCTGTTAACCGTGGTTTCTCGTGGGTTATAAAAAGATGGATAGGACTCTCGCGTCGCGATTGGTTAGAAAAATCTGTAGCAGAGGGTTTTCAACATTTTAAGCATACCAAAATGCGACTTAATTTCAATCAAACTGATTCACTTATGTAAAAGTACACGTGACATTTTGTAAAAAATCTGTATATGATGGAGAAAATCATTTTTTCGAATTCAACGTACAGAAATTACTGTAGAATATCTAAGCATTTGAAGACAATACGAAAATTACAGGCCTGTGTTATGAATAAATTTCAAACACGATTACCATGTAGAGAAAGAGAAAAATCCACAAAAAAGGTTTACAAAACTGTGGTAAACAAAGTGTAGCATCTTGTAATAGGTAAGAACCCACAAAAACAAAACTGATATGTGAATAAAAATAGATCTCCATCTGGAAACGAGGTCAACTGGTTATGTGTTTAACAAAACACATTCCTGTTTAAAATTAGAATACCTCAAACAGTTGCAGAATGAAACGAATATTGATACTATTTTACAGAAATAAGTACAATTTGTAAAATAGCTTTTATTCCTTGCAAAGCAGCCAGTCTTCATAAAAGGGTTACTTTCTCTTGTCTTGTTTCTAAACACCTCTTTCTTTCTTTTTTCACATTTACACGCATTTGCTACACGTATAGTACAGCTAAAATAGAGAATACCTGTTTTTAAAATGTGTGACGATCTTATTCTTGAGTTATTCACGCACCGTCAAGAGTAATTTTCGTTTCAGTGTTTCTAAATGGTGTAGTTAGGTAATTCTTTAAAATTGTACTAATATATTGTACAGGAATGCCTGAATTATATGATTTCCGTATTTTTGTACATGAGATTGCTTGGAGATCTGAGTGACAAATGCAATCTAGAAGAATTAACTCTTTTGTGATTTATAGATGGCGATTATTCTAATACAGATGAGATTTTCTCTAGATGTTTTGCTTTGTATTAATCTCTCAAAAAATATAAAAGAAATATTTCCATTTTTAGCAGACAAACATATTTAATTGTGTTATTCAGTCTTGTCAAGCAAGTAAATTATTATATTACCGGTGCAAACATTTCTTAAATCTTATTCAGTGAAGTCAGGAATATAGATACACCATACAATTCGTATTCTGTTGCATCTATAGTTAGAGTGGTTCATATTTCTTACTTTATTTATTCTTCTTCTTATTATTCTTATTTATAGTTTCATAGAAACATGGGACAAGAAGCATCTATCTTGTAAAATTTAATTAATACTCTATATAACCCTCTTTGGGAATAATTAAGGTGGAAAAATACAATAAAAAGTTTAATAGGATTAGAAAATTTAATTGTTTACACGTAGAGAAGTGAAAGTTGGTTTGTTTTTTCTATCAAACACTGAACTAAATCGCAAGTAAAAATTTATATATTAATAATTGCCCCGGCATTGTCACGTGGATAAGGCGCACGACTCGTAATCTGAGGGTCACTGGTTCAAATCCCCTTAAAACCAAACATGCTCGCTCTTTCAGCGGTGGGGGCATTATAATGTTATAGTCAATCCCACTATTCGTTGGTAAAAGAGTAGTCCAATAGTTGGCGGTGAGTGGTGATGACTAGCTGTCTTCACTCTGGTCTTTTACTGCAAAATTAGGGACGACTAGCGCAGGTAGCCTTCGTGTTGTTTTGTGCAAAATTCAAAAAGAACCAAACACTGAAAATTAGGGACAGTTAGCGCAGATAGCCCTCATGTAGCTTTGTGCGAAATTCAAAACAAACCAAACCTTAACGATTTTATATCAATAAATGTGTTAATATCACATTATAAAAAAACGAATCTTCTATATGTTTGGTTGGTCAGAGGTGCCAGTGCAGACGCAGTGAGTTTCACTGAGGTGTGTACAAAATACAAATAATAATCTACCCCCACGAACAAGCCATTTCTTCAGACATTATGCCCATGTTGCAAAACACGTGTTCAAAGACAGGCGTATCTTTTGTCCCTGTCGTAATAAAAATGAACATGAAAGAAGAGTAATGAGTTTGCATCAAGTTTTGTGTGAAAAATGGTAAAGGAGAAAAAGAAATCCTCGAAATTTTAAGAACTGCCTTCAGTGATAACTGCTTAAGTAAGGCTGTTGTTTATCAGCGGATAAAACGCTTCCAAGATGGCCAGAAATTGGTCAAAAATGACCCACGTTCTGGGCGACCGTCAACATCGTCAAATAATAAAACGGCCCCTAAGCGAAAGACAGTTAACCAGGCCTTTTATAAAGAGGTCTCAATTCACTTGAGGGAGAAAGTTAGAAGAAACCGCCGCGAGTTGTGGGGTGATGGGCACTGGTTTCTTCACCATGACAACAGACTTCACACATTACTGTGTCTGTTCAAGCATTTGGGGGCAAAAAAAACATCCTTGCCCCGTGTGATTTTTTTCTGCTCCCAAAAATCAAATTTAATTGAAAGGAATGAAATTTAATGACATTCCAACTATCCATAATGATGTGAAATCAGAACGTAGTCCCATAACAGTTGAAGACTTCCAGCATTGCTTCCAAAAATGACAGGAACGTTGGAACAAGCGTGTATCAGCTGGAGGAGATTACTTTGAAGGGGAGTAACATATAATACTAATGTATGTGCATTATTCTTCGGTATAAAAGTGAAGACTTCGAGTTTTTGTATCACATTTCATATGTGTGTGTGTGTATTATGTGTTTGCTTTTGCTTAAACTAACTTTTATTGTGAAATACGTTAAAAATAACGATAAAATTACTTACATTCTTTTGTTTGTAATCCACAGCTAGTTGTAGTCTTGGGTATTTCAAGCGTCCAATATTCTCAATTCCATCCGTTTGCTGAAGAACAAGGTCGACTTCATAAAGGGTACGACAGTTGGACAAAAGGTCAAAAGCAAAGTTTCTAACATCTAAGGCCATTTTCTCATACTCATTCTACACACACACGTCCATGAGAAAAATTTATTAAAAAGATGTTAATGTTTATTGTATGCTAAAATAACCAAATGAAATTAATTGCAAAAGATAAATTAGGAAATAACAATTTAACTTCATCAAGTTTTTCAACAAGACATCTGTTATGACACGTTAGGTTAGAACTTGAAAGTTCTATAAATTATTTGTAACTTTGAGAGAATGTAGAATTATTTATCTGAGGCTCATATTATGAAGTTATATGGCAAAGAATTTTAAAGTAAATGGATTTTATTATGTGTTGATCAAATTATCAAACTAATCTGTGAAAGTATTCTATATTTCTCAAATTAATTCTTTATTTTGTTTTGTTATTCTGGAAGTTATAAATTAATATTTATTGCAAAAAGATTATTCGTTTGATTGTTTTGTATAACATACAACAAGAAATCAATTAAAAAAAATAAATACGTAAACTATATAAACCTGCAAATAATAGCATCACAATTTTTAAATTATTAACGGGGCAGTGTCGCCATATTTAAGATAAAAACACACTGGATCACTTTTTATTTAAATTAAACCTTAAATATTATGTAGCTAATATGAAAGTGTAAACAAGTCAAAATTGAATGTTTGTAATACGTAAGCTTTATCAAAGCGACAAAAATCATAATTTAAAAACAAGTATTGTCGACGAATGTATGTGAGTAAGGTAGTGGTGGATAATATTTTTCTATGACAAGAGCTTATTTTGTCGTTTTTATGTTCATGTAAGTAAAAACCAGAATACCCTATACTCCTCATTCATTTCAGCACACAACTTAAGCTCGTCGTTTAATTCGAAAGCTGTGAGAATAGGATCATTTCATGTTACACTGATATAGGCTGGGTTTGAGATTGCGAGGTAAGCGTTGAGACGAAAGACTGTTAAATCATGTGACTGATCTTTCACTGCCAGTTTACATGCTTTGCACGAGCCTGAAATTATAAAAGTAATAAATATATTTTTAATGTCGTACTTAAAGGACCTAAAATATATTAGAAATAAACTGAAAATAAAAATAATATCAATGGGAGAGTTCAAGTTTCATTAGAATATCGATTAAAAACTAATACTTAAATGCCTATCAGAAATATTCTTAGTAAAATTATAGAAAATGAGCCTTGTAAAGGCTCTGGAAAACCTAGGAAAATATCTGAAAGTATTCAATATTAAGACATATAGTTAGTAATATAACAACTTTTAATATGACATGATTGCTGTAAATTATTATTTGATCAAATGTACTTTGGATACTATTTTCATTTTTTTCAATCAAGTAGACAAATTTATTTACAAGACTTGATATAAATGCAAAATACTTTTACATGTTTAATTTTTATAACACTGTAAATTTGCCCTTTTCTTTTACCAAGCTCTTTGATATGTAAATGTTATGTAAACGACAACCATGTCATGTCGTGTTTCGATTTCCATATCTATTATTTATATTTCCATGTTTATATTATTGTTTTGAAATTTAAATCAATAAAATATGTTGTTATTCATTTAAAATAACATTTAGAAATTTCTAGAATTAGGTAGATCGATCATTTGACTATAAATTGAATGTATGTCACCTTGGTGTCTAGACGACGAGTCTCGTGCAAAAACAGACATGCGCGGATTGCTCTGGAATTCTGTGAAAGTCACGCGCTTGTTCGAGAAAACAGTAGGCCTATTGGTATAAAAACAGACGGTGACGCAAGAAAGAAGGAGAAGAGTCAGAATCAGTCATTAGTTTGAGAAATTTTTAACGTTTGCTGTTTTTTTTTCTCTTTATTTATCCCACCTCAATGAGGGGGTATGAACAAAAAATACAACAAATAAAACAGAAATTATTGGATTAATATGGAATGAAAATTAGACAGATTGCCATGCTGGACTTTACCACAAAGTGAATAAAAGTCAGTAAAAATTAAAAGTGGTAATTATGAACAGCAGGCAATCTACTAAAAATGACAATTTATACATATAAAACATTAGCAAGAAAAATGAAAAGACAGTTCAATTAAAGAAGAATAACTTATCTTAACAAAGGACATAAGTAATAAAGGTACCAACATAAGAATACATATAATTAAATACATTTAACGAGTTATGCAACAAACATCTATGATAATGGAGATAAACATATTTGCGTACACGTACTTTAAACATTGAACGTAAATGAATGTCCCTATGACTTGCCAAACAAACAGAGCGAGCAGAGCATATAACCTCTCTTGTCAAGCTGGTAAACAAACGAAAAATGTTGCAGCATCTCCTGGGTAACGTAGGACTAGATCCCACCAATTGGCATCTCCTCCATACCCAGTTAGAGATAGGGCAACTGAGATAGTACGCCAATAATTGATATACATATTGCCACAAAGGCTGTACAAAAGGACAGAGGAAAAACAGATGTTCTATTGTTTCCCGCGCCTGTGAACAGAAAGTGCACAGCCCCGTGGGATGTCTGTCCATGTGTACCAGCTTAACATTTGTGGTTATCGCCCGCAACCACACTAAATAATCCACATCACAAACATGAAACCAACAAAAGAAGAATAAGTGTTTTGTCTAATGCGTTTCCAATCTCCAGGAGGAACAATATCCCCCCAGTAGAATGGAGCAGGAACATTTGTAGCAAGTGAACAGTGTAAATGAAAGACCAACTGCTTCAGGGATAACCCCTGAAAATGAACTTGGGTATCAGTGTGGTCCAGAAAGTATAAATCCACTATACGTGAGGTCGATGGTAAGGGAGCCGTCTGGGTAGATAAAAACTCCAACCAGTCTGCAGGCAACGCCCGCTTAAGCATATTAAAGTGTGAAGTAATAGCGTGGACATTGGCTGAAGGGTCAGCATCTGTACATATTTCTATCACCGCCTTGACAGGAAGAAAACCAGGGAGCACCTCACACAACAAATGTCAGACCTGAGTTAAACCTGCAGTGATAAATTCAGGAAAATTTAACGTGCGGTGCCGAACATCAACAATAGCTGGATTGTAAAACAAAGATTCATCAAAAATATATGTGAAGAAAGAGGTGCTGGAACGAGCCCTTTATCCCCAAGAAGAACCTTCTATGCTTGAAACATTTCCTGAATATACAAAGGCAACAATTGCACAAAACGTGGCAAAATACGGCACTGAAAAATCCGAAAACCCAAATGTAGATTCTCATAACAAGAAAAGAAACCAGAGAGAATTTGTCGCAAGTTGGAAGGACAAGAAACATCCAAACAACGCTGCAACAATTTCAAACGGAAAGCAAGTTTACGGGCATTAACATCAACCAAGTTGATTCCCCCACAATCATAATGCCGTATCAGAATACCATATGCCACTGTATGTATACCTCCCCGCCAAATAAAATCCAGTATACATTTGCGAAAACGTGCCTCAAACTGTTTTGGCAATGGAAGAATCTGCAAAGGGTACCACAATACCGATGCCACCAACGAGTTCACCACAAGAGATTTTCCCTTAAGTGACAAAGAACGAAATCGCCACGACACTAAATTCGAGATATTCTGCGCAAAACACCTTGCCACGTGTCTTGCAGCATGACATCGAAATCTGAGCAGAAGACGATGCCCAAAATCCTTATAGGATCCGTGGAAATTCTTAATTCTCCCAGAAGAAGGTCTGCAGAAGAGGCCAAACACCCAACCCACAAACCCTTACTCTTCATCCAATTAATCCTCCCACCTGTAGCTCTACCAAAAGAGTCGCATACATTCAATACGTGTGGCAAAGAAGAGGCATCCCGTAAGGTCAACGTGGTGTCATCAGCGTGCTGATAAATAAGGGATGGCTTGTTAAGGAACACATCACCCCCTAATCCAGTAATAAAAGCATTTTGAGCTAACATGTTGTGCAATGGCTCTACACTGAGAGCATACAGTAAAGCCGACATGGGACAGCCCTGTCGAATACCCCGAGTTACAGCAAGACCATCAGTCAGAAACCCATTAAACTTCACACAGCTAGATATAGACGTGTAGCAAAGACGAACCCAATGAACAAAAGTAGAGCCAAACCCCATACGCAGAAGAAGTTGAAATATATAGTTATGGTCAACCCGATCAAATGCTTGCATCTGATCGAGCTTCAGAAAGATCCCACCCTGACCAGTTCGCTCTAACGATTGCAATAGCAAAACAAGAGTTAACGGAGTATCAATAACATCCCGTCCAGGTATACAACCGGATTGGTCAGCTGAAACTAAACTTGATATCACGTTCGAAAGGCGTTGAGCCAGCACTTTCGCCAATAGCTTATAGTCTGTACAAAGCAATGTCAAAGGCCGGCTGTTAGCTGCCAACCGTCGATCTCCCCCTTTCGGGATAGGAACAATCACCCCAGAACACACAGAATGGAGCAACTGTGGAGAGCGGAAAAGGTCAGATAAGAGAAACACAAAATCGTCAACAAAATGAGGTCAAAAACATTTGTAAAATTCCGACGTAAAACCATCAAGACCAGGAGATTTGTTAACGGGTAAACTGTCAAGTGCAGCGATAACTTCTGAGACCGTGAATGGAGCATCACACATCTGAGCTTGTTCGTGGGTGAGAGTTTTGTCAACAAATGTGAGTACGAAATCGATGTCTTCCTGCAAAACAATATCTGCTGTGTACAGCACTGAATAATATTGGTGCAGAACAGCAGCGATATCATTCACATTGAACACCTCCACACCCCCATCATTGAGCATGGAATGAAACTCAATTCGACTCTGACGGACCTTTTCCATACGGAGAAAGTAAGAGGTAGACCTCTCACCCTCTTCAAACCAACGAATATGGGAACGAATCCTCGCCCCCTCTATCGCATCGTGATCCAAAGTCTCCAATTCGACCTCAAGTTCATACAATTTTTCCTTGGACCTTCCCGGGCAATTCGACAGCTTTCGAAGCTCACGAGCGATTGATGACGCTAGGTGACATTTGCGAGATCTGGATGCTCTTGCTCGAAGTAGCGAATATCGCTTGGTAAGGTCCCGAATCGCGCATTTCAATGTTTCATACCATAAGAGTTAATTTGTCCCATATACTGACCAAGTACGACTTCTGGCGATTAACAGCTTTATGGTTTTCACATAGTCAGGATCCCTCAACAATTGGTTATTAAAATTCCAGAAATTAGGACCTCTGAGAATTGGTTGCAGAGTAAGTGCAAAGCTTAATAAAGCATGATCAGTATTAGGGAACCACGTAGTATGTAAACGTTGGACAGTCCCCTGCAATGTGGATGAAAGTAAAACCTTATCAATCCGAGACGACCTCATCTCGCCATTAACAAAGCGTTTCCACGTGAAACTAGGGGTAGTCGGCGACGAGAGAGAATGTGCATCAATTAAATCGAACGTAGTAAGGAAATGAACAAATGCCGAACGACTAGCATCACGGTAGAAACGAACAGGGAATCGATCTCGAGCTACATCCACCACACAATTAAAATCCCCCACAACGAGCAGTCCAGTGCAACCATCTACATTATAGGATAAATTTTGGAAAAAACTACGTCTCTCATAAATATCGCGTGGTGCATAAACAGATGATAACAGGAATGCTAAATTTTCAAAAGTTAATTTTAGTGTCAAAACCCTACCCACCCCATCAGAAGAAACGAATGTAACATGGTCACACAAAAACCGCTTTACCAAGATGGCAACACCTTGTCGTCCAGTGAGAGAATTATTTAAAAAAACTAAACCTGGCCAAAATTTCAGAACTACATTATGAAAACCATCAGTGAAGAAAGTTTCTTGCAAATAAACAACATCAAAATTAGTTACAAAGTAATCCATATAATATACTAGCTTACTAACATTACTCAAACCATTACAATTCAAAACTCCCACCTTAAGTAAATGCGCCATGCAAAACGCAAAAACTGGATGAGAAGTTAAATTAAACTGTTACATATATAATAGTTTATTGTAATAAATTATATAAGCTGTTATCTGTGTCTCTCTGTTGCGTTCAGTCTACATACATAAAAAACGTAACACTCTTGAATGTAATGACAAGTGTAGCGTCTCGAAGATTTCTTTCAAAGTAGAGAGCCCTTCAGTGGCATAGTGGCATGTCTGCGGACTCGCACCGGTAAAAACCGGGTTTCGATATTCGTGGTTGGCAGAGCACAGACAGCCCAATGTGTAGCTTTGTGCTGAATTACAAACAAACAAACAAAGCAGAGAAGTTCAGATTTAGAAAAAATAAGTTCGCGGACCTCATATATGTGTGATTTTCAACGGATCCGACGGTTTGACAAAAAAAAGAAGAAGAGAGAGACAGGACACAGACTTCACATAAATTCCAAATGCTTAATAAAAGATACCATGGTGTAGAAAACAAAGAATAGTACACAACTCAAGATAATAATATGATAATGATAAAATAATATCACGAATTACAAAAATAATCTTGATAGGCTAAAGAAACTTACTATTTTTTCACAGGTGATCTTATACTCGTGTTAAAAAATATTAAACTTAGGGGTAAATTCACCCACAAGTGTAAATAAAAATAAGTTATTACTACAGTCAACTGAGGACTTGCAGTGTTCTCAAAAAGTAAAACTATACAGAAATAATACACTGACCTTGCTGGTACAGAAAAAGGCGAGACATTTAAGAATTCTAACAAATCTAATTGAAATCTCTGCGAATTTAATAACAATAAACGTATTTAAAAAAAACAAATATCATTGCAAAATACTCTTTAAGTTTTAAGGTAAAATTCAATTAAAAGCTAGTAAAACTATGAAAAATTAACCTGGTACAAACTCTGAAAAACCGAGACAAAATCTCTTACAATTTTATGAAATATATGGGTTAAAATCCAGATAAAAATCTCTCCTAAGCCTCAACACTATTTTTATTGTGAACAGTTAGATCAGTTTACCGAAAAGCAGCGAAGATAATGAAAGAGTGTACCTGAAACTACGATCAGATTCGCTTATAACATTAACTCGGCATATTATTTGAAAATTATGTTGCCGTTTCCTCAAGAGAATCGGACACTACACACTCGACAAAATAAATTAGCCCCTACGGAAAGATAAGGATAGAAACTTGCTTGAACAGTGCATTATTCCCATCAAGGAAACTATGATGACAAATGAAAAAAAAATTTTTAGCTTAGAATTTATAATAAAATGAGTCGAAAACTTGTAGCACAGGTCGGTAGTACAACAGAGAAATCTTAGAACAGAGTAACAAGGTGAAAGAGTAATGAAAAAACAGGGGAAAAAACACAAAATGAATACCTTAAATAAAGAATAACATGTAAGATGTTTCTCAGGCAGACAGAAAAATAAATTAAATTTTGGAAAAAACCTTCCATCAATTACTAGCAGATCCTAAGTTTGAATTTTAAGTGAATATTGTATATTATTTGTTTTTATTGTGTAATTCCTGCATTAATCATTCTATCTTTAGCTTTGAATTTCTAAATTTAAAAAAAAAACAATTCATTCGTTTCGTGCATAAGTCCAAGAAATAATTGAAGTTGATAGACTGACTTAAACATTTCCCGTCACTGGACACGAATATTTGTGCTTGTTGGTACATGTAATGAGCCACGTGAAATAGATACACATTTATTAGCAGTGTGTCATCAAGTTAGCCTTAACTTGCACAAACTTAAAAGCAATATATTCATATTTTGTCCGGAGCAGAAAAAATCCTAAGGCCCGCAATGATAATTAAATCAATCACATATTGTAACAGAAGCCCCCAGTGACATAGCAGTATTCTGCGGTCTACCACCGCTAGAAACTGGGTTTCGATACCCGTGATAAGCAAACCTTATATAGCCAACTTTGTGCTTAATTCCAAATAAACAATAAATCAATAAAGGATTAAACATAGAACAGATTAAATATAGTATAAAATGAAATACATAATAGAAGACAATGAAAGAAACATTTGAAAACGTGAAGTTGTATTCACTGAAAAAAAATTGAACATATTCTTCCTTAAAAATGGACTTAAATTGAATGAAAGACGGTATTCTATTAACAACATACTGCATAAAGAAATAATAGATTTCTTAATATAATTACTTATTTATGGAAACTCATATTCAATAACTGTATAAAAACAATTTATTTTAAGCATTTTTTAAACAAAAACAACAAAACACACGCTGTATTGGAACTGTAGTTCATCTGAAGCATTTAAAATGCTTAAGAAGTCCAAAACAAAATAGAAATAACAACAATTTCGAAATAATAATGTCAAACACTTTAAGGTATAGAAGAAGCCTATTGTATTATAAACTTCTTTACAGAAATGTACATGAATTGAAAAGACTTTGAAAAAACAAAATATATATATATTGGAAATATTTTCCCTTCCCATTCCCATTTCTAAACATTTTGTTGGAGCTTGTGTATTTGAGATAGGAAAGAAGTTCAGGAAAAAAAAATTTGTTCACATTTACCCTAAATAAACAGTGAAAATGTCTAACAGTTTTATTTAACGCTTATGAAGTTTGGAGAATGATGATAATGGATTTTCGAATTTAAAATACATAACTTAACCTATCCTAATTTATACAAACAGCAATACATAAACTGCGTATCATGTATTTGAAATCTTGAAAATAAATATATATTAACATTATAATAATTCTTTAAACCTTACAATTCAAAAGTGAAGCCGGCTCACCATTTCTGTTGGTTTAATTTGGATACTTAGCATTTATTAAAATTTCTCGAATTATCAAGAGCTCTACATCCTCATTTCTACTAGCTATAACATAGTTCCAATTAGTAATAGGATTGTTATATTTTGTAAAAGTGTAATGCAGTTCTTGAATAACTTTCCAGTTTACCACGCATTCAGTTTTTCTTTATATGATTTGCCAGTTCGCGTTTTCTTCGTTGAAAAAAAAAAAACAAATTTATAGCAAAGTCACGGTTACTTAATACTTTAGTATCACATTTTTACAGTAAAAAAAACTGTATTTCAATATACTTGGAACTTAAGTCTGGGGATAGACTCAACCTAAATTTAGAATTAACTTCTTTATTAGACTATGAGATAACAATATCACCTAAGAACTTTAGGATGGTCAACAGTGTTTCAATTATCATTAAAATCACTAATAAATTCATTGCACTTCAAAAATATTCTAATGCAATTTATTTTATCTTGCAACGCAGAATGGCTATTTACAAATTAATGGCTATTAATAACTTTAATTCAGTTTTGTGCTTAACTTCAAACGAACTAAATTCACTTGAAATGATGCCAAAGAATGATAATGATTAAAATTATCAGAAATTCCATAAAATGCCTAGTTTAAACATACAATTGCTTCAAAGTTATCTTAACACTACTAGTTTTATCATAATTTTTCTCATTAACTACAAAATGATTCTCTAACTGCAAAATACTTCAGTTTGGAAAACCAGTATATATATATATATATATATGGTTTACAAGACTATATAAACACTACACAAGTATCCACTCTGATTAAATTTCAAGTTACCTTCAGAATGCAACATATCAAAGCTGTTGTTTACAGTTTACTCCTTGTTTGTATACCTTGTAGATATTTCAAAACAAAACATAAAACCCGATAACTTATTATTGCAAGTGCCAATATAGGGATTCTTTGTTCTCACGAAAAATTTCAAGGAATAAAACAAGCAGTAATTTATAAATTGAGATAATTTGATAAAGTTTAGTCCTCATCTCACTCATTTATAAACTGGAGGTGAAAGTTAGCCATGCCAATTCAGCTTACAGATTGCTGCTACTTTCATGACCTTACAGGAACATCCAGCTTAAAATAAACCGTGTTTTATTTCACTGCAAGAGTCAATTAGCCTGACACGGCAGGGCCAAGCGTGTTAAGACGTGCGACTCGTAATCTGAGGGTCGCGGGTTCGCATCCCCGTCGCGCCAAACATGCTCGCCCTTCCAGCTGTGGGGTGTTATAATGTGACGCTCAATCCCACTATTCGTTGGTAAAAGAGTAGCCAAAGAGTTGACGGTGGGTGGTGATGACTAGCTGCTTTCCTTCTAGTGCGAAATTGAAAAACAAACAACCAAACAATCAACTAGCCTAATTCTATCTGTTTTTGAGAGCAGTAACAATTTTTGCATTTTACTTCTTTGGAAAATATCTTGACACTCTATTTAACGAACCTCAAACATTTTGTACTAGTATTTAATATTAACTACGACCCACAAAATATTTATGGTAGTTTCTCGCCCTTCACTTGAATTTTCCTTATTCTATCATTTTCACGCATAGCATTTGAGCTATACTTTCTTTCTGACATTATGTGTCAGATCGATAAATCCTGCTCTGTTATACGCGTTCAGCCAAAAAAACCGCACGTAGATGTAGCTCTGTTTGTTTGTTTTTGAATTTCGCGCAAAGCTATATGAGGGCTATCTGCGCTAGCCGTGCATAATTTAGCAGTGTAAGACTAGAGGGAAGGCAGCTAGTCATCACCACCCATCTCCAACTCTTGGGCTAACTCTTTTACTAACGAATAGTGAGATTGACCGAAACATTATAATGCCTCTACGGCTGAAAGGGCGAGCATGTTTGGTGCGACTGGGATTCAAACCCGCAACCCTCAGATTACGAGTCGAACGCCTTATCCCACCTGACCATGCCGAGCCAGATGTAACTTTATTTTCCTAATTACATGTATGTAAGTTAATTAGTAAAACTACACATAAGGCAAATAACAAAGTATAGTAATAGTATTTATAATAGTATGCAGAGAATGAAACAGTTATAAACATCTAGTGTATGATACTGTTTAACCAGTTAAAACAAAGAAACATTAAAACGAAGAATAAAACCTGTATAAAAGAAAAATAGGAGCTAAAAGGTATTATGTGAGTCTATGAAATGAATAGAAACTAAATTATTGCAAAGTAAATATAAAGTTGATATGAAGGTCAACTCATTTGATATGCAAAAAACTACTGCATGTTTGGTCACAAAGTGATAAACATGATTTTGAACGAATTTCGCATTGGTATTTTTAAACCCAAACTAAGTGAAGTATGCCCGGAGGAACTGCATTTAGTATAATTTATTACTATTTTTAATTACATACAGGTTACGTGTCGTTTGTGTGAAATATTTTATAAATAAAAAAAACTAAAGTTGAAATCGAAGCCAGTTGTCACACGATCACAACGACATTGTGCTGTCGTGTAGCGTACACATTGCATTAAAAAGTTTAACTGAGTACAAAACACGTTAGATGATTCTGAATGGAAAAGCCAACATTCAATTCAAACTCACAATCATATGAGATTTGTACCGTTTGATTTAGACATTTTGCGAGAACATTTCCAGACAAACAAAACAAAGGTATTATCTATATAGATATGGTTGGTTTCGTAAATATAATATTATTTATTTGTAATTACTATCTTGTTTCCGCTTACATAGTTTTCTCAAAACTACGTCTTTAATAAGAACTTGATAAATTTTATGAGATAGATTATGAAATATGGTTCTTAGTTATAACTATATGTGTATATTTTTAAACATAGACAATGCAAATAACCCAACAAAAGTTTTATTTTTATTTAAAGTCTCTTCAGAATATAAACAAAGTAATTTTTCTTAAGCACAGTAACATAACTTCAAAAGATGAAAAACAGATATTAAATTACGTGTCTTTCGAAATGATCTCTGGGTAACCAGTGTACTAATTGTCTATTTTACACATAATTAAATTTATAAGGAGATAAACTTGAAACATCATAATGTTTATAAACGTTAGTCTATGTTTATTAAATCTACAATGAAGCATTTCTTTGGAATATACTTTTTCAACTACAGGAAATCAAACTCAGAAATAGTTTTTAAAAGATAATACAAATTTGTATGAATGCAAAACTTACCTAACATATTTGTAATTAATGTCACCTATAAAAACTGGAGTTATGTTTTTCGACTTACGAATTTGATACAATTAAATTTTCTAGTTAAAAAGCGTTGAATAACTTGAAGACAAAACTAACTTCTTTCAAGAAATTCTAAATAAAGAAAATCTTTATGACAATGTAAAAATATTTTTCAACAGCACTAATATAAACAATTTATTTTCAATATTTACTCCTCAAAACTCAATAGGTGATTGATGTTTTGTTGCCCTAAGCCGTACTAAAACATTTAAGGTCTAAAATTACATCAAGAACACGTAATATAAGTTTCACTTTATAAAATAACAGGGAATTGTTTGTTTTTCGTGTAGCAAAACCACATCGGGCTATCTGCTCAGCCCACCAAGGGAAATCGATCTCCTCATTTTAGCGTTGTAAATCGAAAGACATACCGCTGTACTAGCGGAGGATAATAACAGAGAAGCTTTAAGCATTATAAGTTTGTACTTTCTTATAAAACAAATCACACCCCTTATTCAACTTTAACACTAAACCCAACCTTATCCTGCAGTGTCACTTTAATTGTGTTAATTTGTAGCAGAAGAGCAGGTGTGCCCAATGTTATTCACACTGTCTTTAAAAGAAGCAAACTGAAAAAAACATCAATAACAACTGTTATATGTGGAGGAAATAAAACCAAATGATTATTATATTAGTTATTTGTTTTATAATTCCAACTAATAATTATATAATTAATCATATAAACCCATCAAAACTAAAAACACTTACTTAATTGACCTATAGTTCCTAAATCCGAAGTAACAAACAATCAAAAGTTAAATAAATGCATTAAAATTCAGAATCAAAACATTACGGTAATTTAGAAAGTGTATATTACACGAAGGAATATGAGGACGTTTAATGCAATGTCCCCTCTCAATCAAAAGACGAATCAAAGGGTACGATCCTTGTTGAGCTGCCAACGTTAAAGGGTTGACTTTCTGAGGAAATTCTGAACTGGACGTGTAATAAGAAATGCTTGTTTCTTGACCTTGAGTTCTGGAAATTAGGTATTAACAACAAATTAGGATCAATATTTATTCATTATGTTTAGTATATCTATCTATTCATATGCTGAAAATAAAAACACAAACACAAAAGTGATTCTTATACTTATAAGTAATGAGTAATTGCAACAAGCTAGGGAATTTATTAATGTTATAAAAGACTTTCACAAAAAAGCAATTAATAAGTAAGCTGTATAACGCACTGATATTTTGAAAGCGACCCCTTTGCTTTACACAGAGCATTCACTTTTCTTATACTGTCTTATAAAGTTACCAATGTACGTTTTTGTAATATTGTACTACATTTTCTGTACTGCTTTCTGCATATAAACTAAGGTTCTTTGTCTCGTTTTTGATCTTATGAGTTTTATATAAACTTAATCAATGTTCATATGGTAACTTCATGCAGATGAGTTCATAGTTTCGAGGGTTCCATCATCCTCTTCATCGTCAAGGGGTGGTTAACCGGAAGCACAATACCATCAAAGGTGACATGATGTTACCAGAAAAATGAAAGAAAAGATGTTATGCTTATTATAAAATTGGACATATTCCAAGTTAGTAGAAGTCACTAATAAGCAACTACAAAAATTTCAATATAAACCAGCTCATGATGAAGGATGCAAGAAACAAGAAAAGAAAGACTACCACCCCAAAAGAAACAGAATGAAGACAACTCATCAGATTCATCACAAGAAAGAAATGATGTCACCATTAAATAGTGCATGATTGATGTTCAGCTGAAGTTAGCAAATGGTTTAGCAGTGCCAGTGGTGCTTGGACCATATGACAAATATCTAGAGAAGCAAACAAACCACAACGTTCCACGAGGTGAAGGCTATGATGGGGACAAGTGAAAGCCCTACAAACTAGAGCAGTGTCTGGTAAACAAAGTATATCTGTGTGTGTTGATTGATTGGACAACTAAAATGTTTCCCATAGCAGAAATAAATATGGATACTCTACATTTACAATATGGGGAACCCTAAGGCCATACGTATGAAAGCAATTATCTATGACTTAGTGATTAGAAACATAAAAAACAGTAGAAATTTGCAGAAGCAATTTATAAAGGAGACTGATAAAGCATCTGCAGTCCTCACAAGAGCTCGTGAATAGAAGAATAAAACCTACAAGAATTGAAAGAAGCGCAGAAGAAAGACTCTTCATCAGAAACTTTAGTACAGTGTCCAAGAAGAAGTGAACTTAAGATAAAAGAAACATAGGACTGGAAAGGAATGTAACAAGGTGACTTTTATGCAAGAGCCATGCAGCAGAGTAGTTGTGGATTTGATTGAACTACTATCACCTATATATGTACGTGCCAAAACTAGTTGCTATACAACACGTCCAAAAATCCATAGTGTTGTCAAAGATAAAGTTGGAGAGAGTAGCAAAAGCCCTTCTGAAAGCGTTCTACTTTTCAAAAGAGCTCTTGAGTCACGGACTTTCCAGTTTATTTCATAACTGATTCAAGAGGTATGTGGACTCATTAATGCTAAGCAACTACAAACCACCCATACAATTCCAGGTGTAATGTAATGAACTTTAGGAGTGAGTCAGTAGAGTCTTAAAGAGTATGATGAAGAAAACATTCCAATATAAATTTCATGACTGAAACAGATATCTGTTGGAAGCATTATTTGCTTACTAAAAAGTCTCACAAGCGAGGACAATATTTTTAACATTCTAGTTAGAAGAAAAGTAAAAGGTCTGATGTGGATATTGAAAAACTGGGAACATGGAAAAAAAAGAGTCAGAAGTGACGAACACTTACAAGTAAGTGGGTGGAGATGAGATGAACAAAGATATGAGCATTAGTCAGAAATGACTGACAAGCAGAAGGTAGAACTATAAGATCTACCTTGCTAGTATGTAGATGTCTTCAGAAATAGATCAGACAAGACACACTTGGTACAACACAAGATAAGACTGCGACGAGTGATCCATTCAAGGTGAAATACTACCATGATCCCTACCAAGACGTTCGGATTATATATGAAGCTGGATTACTAAGCCTTGAACTTCAGGCAACTGTTCTTTGGTTATAATCATGAAGAAGAGAAACAACTGTTAGTGAGGTTTCTTTCTCGTGATAACCATCTGGCTGTTATTTCACTAGTGTGCTTGAAAGGATTATTACAATTGATGACCTTTAGTTTTGGCTGCTTGTCTTTCTTGATTGTGTTCCACTACATTTTAAGCTGATTGTCTTTACTGTCTAACGTTTCCAGTTTTCTAGTCATTCAAAATTCGACTTTTGCTGATGTAACTGTTCTTTAATACACCGAGTTTCCTTATCATTAATTATGAAAATACCTAAGACAAGTCTAACCTCAGTATGCACTTTAAGAAAAAGTGTACGCCAAATATGCACTCTTCCTGTATGTCAATTATTTACATATGATATAGCATAGAAGCACGTTCCATTGTAAGAGGAGCTTCCAACTTTTTTTTTTGTAGAAACATTGTTGCCTTTGCATTGTAAATCAATCAACTTTCTTGCTTTATCTCTAGAAACAGTGTCTCTACTTTTTATCACCAGATCAGGCATAATGATAGTATTATGTCTGTTTGCAAGATTTATCATCAATGTATTCATAGTTTCATGGACTGGTTCTTTACTTAATGTAATATTTATATCAACTGAGACAGTTGAGCAATTCTTTAACTCACAATATTATATCCTTGTTTTATCATAACAGTCGTTGATTTATCACAGTTTGGATGTAATGTCTACGTTGTATGCATTGACGGTAATTCTCTTCTTCTGCCTTACTCCAGAAACAGTTCTCGTTTCCTAAATACTTTTATCTCCTGTTTCTATTAATACATTTTATTTAATTTGTAATTGTAACATATTCTGTGCTATGATTAGTTCTTCAGGATAGTTCCTAGCTTTGCCTCTTTTTGTATTTCATTAATTTTCTTGTTATAATTATTCTGGATATTTAGAATGACTTCTTCAATACTGTTGTTGTTATTTTAGTATTTCACTGATGTCCTTTTAGATATTATTGTTATAATACGTCTATACTTCTCTGGTTTTGCTGTTATAATCCATATGTACATTGCCTATGGCTTTCTCAATCTTGGTTTTTTAGGCTTTTTTTTTCTTTTTAATGTTCTATAAATCTTGTATTTTGATTCTTTATAATCCTTCTCTTTTTTTACCTGTCTCTTTCTTGTTGATCCTAAAGCTATTTACATTAAAAAGTTAGATAGAGCAATATCACTATCTTTATGATGGATCTTTATTTTATATTTATCAAAATGATAATATGTTTAAAATCATTGTTGTAAGGTAACTATTTCTATCGTTGGATGGATGTTTAGAAGTATTTGTTTAAATGTTAATGTAAAATCTGACCTATTTATTAATAATGAAAATGCTTTATTTTTTTGACTTGCAATTATAATGTTAACTTAACTGAAGTTCACTGATCATCTTAAACTCATAATAAATGACAAGGATAACACTACTATTTTAGTTATTTGCTAATTTTCTCTCGTTTCTAAAGCCCTAAGCTTATATGTAGTGTTTCATTGAAACATTATTTATTACAAAATTGAGAGACCAACTGGTGAACCTGCTAGCTTAAAAAAGTCAAGAAAACTTTAGATTAACAAAATAATGAACAATAAAACCCAGTCTCGCCAAATAAGTGTTTTATAACTTAATAATCTTCTAAACTTTCATTGAATGTTTAAATATGAAGCCCCAGAACGAAATTCTGACGTAAAAAAATCCTTCTAACCAAAAACCATATCAACTTCTACATTAGATAAGAATGTAACCAATAACAATACTATTTTGTTCACTAATTCCTTAGTTTTTATTAATGAATAGATGAAAAATGATGTAGTTTTATCCTATGAGGTTACTTTCATTGTTATTTAAAATTTATAAATCTTTATAAATTATACACTACAAACATACCGTAAAGTAGCAAGTAAAAGTCTGATAATTTCGTAGTTTCCAGTAGATACTGCATGGAGTACAGCATCTCCAATCACAAGTGATTTCCTTTCAAGCAATATACTGATTACACTTATGTTTTCGGCCTTAACAGCAATATCTAAAGCTGTTAATCCTTGATAATTAGTGGCGTTCAGGTCCACTTTAGGTGTTTCCTGAAAACAATAAACTTATAATTCGATACATTTTAAAAGGTATAATACATTCATCAAATGTTAAAAGTTCGTTTTGTTATCATGAATAGGTACATATTTTATCTTAAGACTTTTCAGTTAGAAATACTCGTGGATATTATCATGCATAATTCTTTAATATCCCTATTTTAAACTATGCTTTAGAAACGTGTCTAAAATCACAGAATTGCCCATAAAGGCTAAAATAATAAAATATAATTCAGATATTTCACACTTAAATAAAAATACTTAATAATCTGTTTGCTAACAAACGTTATGTTTTCATTTTTACATAATTAGGTAAAGAGAGGAAGCTTATTTCGTGTTAACGACTTACTTACCTTAAGAAACTTCTGCACCTGACTGGCATCTCCAGATTGCACCACATCAAAAAATTCAGCTTCGGTGTTTTCTAGTTTATACAGAAGAGACCTGTCTCGACGAAAAGTTGCAATTCTATGTTGAATAGGATTAAGTCGTTTCTTGGATGATTTCTGTGAAACACCAAACAAGAGTTTATATAGATATATATAGTGAGGTAATTAAAGAAAACATTTTATAAACAATTGAGATGGCATAAATTTCAAATTTACTAGAATAAAAATGTCAATACACTATGTTTCATCATGATAACCTGGCATCATCATGTGACTTAATTAACATATATTGACTTGAAAGAAAACAATGTTAGAAAATACTACTTATTGAATATATGGGCTTGCCAGGACCCTTTTGAAAGAGAACAACGAATGTAACAAGTGTTCTAATATCAACATAAAGTGTCTGTAAGATCCTAGTGGAAGTAAGGCTGGTTTATAGTCATATAAAGCCCGTATCAAGTTCCAATTGACTCAACATAACATAAAATAGTACATATTTGATCTTAAAAGTTTGCGACTTGAACTAGTAGATATTTGACTCCATAGATGAGTCAAAATTTGTCTTTACTTTAAAGGTCATCATGCTGTGGTAACAAAACTTTCTCAAAGTCAAAGGTTCTGAAACTGCTCTTTTACAGCTGTATACTACAGCAATGACATTCTAAATACCTACTTGAGAAGGTACATTAGGTGTCTTCATCCTTATTGATAAAAATGCCACCCACACTATTGCCCAAAAATGTTTTCAAAGGAAGACATCAGTGTATACGGTGTAATTTGGTTTGAACATAAACTCCGTGAAACATATCTAGAATTCTTCCCATCAACCATCAACCCATCTTTTTCTACTCATAACTCTTTATGAGCTGAAAGATGTGAAAGAATGTAGCCACCTATATCAAAACATCATTGATAGACTACTCAGGAGCACGCACAAACAATGACATGCAATGCTCAATGCGTTTGAAAGACACATTAGTTACTTATAAATTTTTCATAATATTTATTATTCTCCGAACAATTTTGAGAACTGTTCATGATAGCTGTGTAAAGTGATTTGAGTTATATGTCTGTATTTCATAATTTGTAAAAGGAATAATTATACATCTGCAAGTTGGTTTATAGTAATAAATTGCCCTCCAGTGGCTCAGCGGTATGTCTGCGGACTTACACGCTAAAATCCTGGTTTCGATACCCGTGGTGGGCAAAGCACAGATAGCCCATTATGTAGCTTTGTGCTTAATTCAAAACAACAAAAAGTAATAAATTATTTTCTTTATTAATTTTGAAATGTGATTTCTAGCAAAGTTTGAGCAATGCATTTTTTATTGTTATTATTTTAAATTTATAATAATATGTTAAGATGGCATATAACTTAAGATATTTTGTGTGCTGAAACTTTAACAGAATAAGTTTGTTTGTTTTGTTTTTGGAATTTCGCACAAAACTACTTGAGGGCTATCTGTGCTAGCCGTCTCTAATTTAGCAGTGTAAGACTAGAGGGAATTCCAAACAAACAATGGTTCGAGCTTCCAATTTGCGGGCCTAACTGAATATTCTGTACTGAAGTCACGGAATAAGAAATACCGCAAAAATTATAACCAACTTCCCTTCCGTTATATATTGGTAATAAAAGACGTGACAAGTAGTCACATATGTATAAAGGAAGCTGATAATAACAGATTATTATCTAAGTTTCGATTTCAGTATTCTAATCCTCTGGTGAATCAGTGTTAAGTTTACAAACAAAACTCCAAGGTTCAATTGACCGCAATTTACACACAAACAGCTCAACGCGTCTTTCAGTTAAAACAAACAAATCGTCATTTCACACTGGTTAATAAACTATTGTTAGATTTTTCTTTTCATGAGCCTTCAGTTTTTGTGATTCTGAACTCGTAAAAAACCTACCACGTAATATTTTGCATTACTTTCGCTAAAGATCTGCAAAGGAAACAACATTAAATCTATGGAATTACAACTGTAAAATACAAGGTTCAATTCCCCGCTATGAACACAACAGATAGCCCAATGCGGCTTCACTCTAGAATGAAATAAACCAACTGATAAAAAATTAGATATTGTAAAAGAGAATATCAACAATCATAATTTGAAAAAATAAGAAAATGATTGATCATCAACTGTAGTTCTTCCCTATTTTATGAAAAATGGAATAAAATGTTAATATATTTGTAGAAAAATGGTATTCATCTCCTTTTGAAAAACAACGAAACTTTAAAAGACCTTTTAACAAAGAAATAACTAAGCTTAAACATTGAGATTTATTTATAGCGTAAAAGGCAATTATGTAAATAGTCCATTGGGGTCGGGCCTGGCATGGCCTTGCGCGTTAAGGCGTGCGCCTCGTAATCTGAGGGTCGCGGGTTTGCGCCAAACATGCTCGCCCTCCCAGCCGTGGGGGCGTTATAAAGTTACGGTCAATCCCACTTTTCGTTGGTAAAAGAGTAGCCCAAGAGTTGGCAGTGGGTGGTGATGACTAGCTGCCTTCCCTCTAGTCTTACACTGCTAAATTAGGGACGGCTAGCACAGATAGCCCTCGAGTTGCTTTGTGCGAAATTCCAAAACAAACCATTGGGGTCACTTGCCGATCAATATATATGTTTGTTTCAGATTAATATGTATTTAGAAATGTATGTAACTTGTATTGTTAAAAATGCATTGCGAAAGTTCCACTTATTCTCTAAATTTATAGTAGATTCTCGAGCGTAAGAATCAACAATATACAACGTATGTATGTAAAATACCAATATTGCTGCCAACTGAACTTTCGAGAATCATGCATTATAGTTTATAAATCGCAACACGCGAAGAGACAGTTTAGTAATGTTGATTTAATAAAGTCAGTATACTATAAATCTCGAAAGCTATAATTGTGATAAACGCTTATTAATAAAAAAAATGCAGGTAGTTGACCAGGAATGTTTATAGATTTCGAGCATTACAAACTGTTTAACTTCAATGAATTAGCTTCGAAGTTAATATTTTTGGGAAGACATCAGATATATTCATCGGAGAAAAGTCAGTTTGTAAACAGCGTGAGGCTAGTCATCAAGCGAAATGTGACGATATCAACTCAAAAACTAACTCGCCCATCTTAAACCGTTAATAAAAGATTCAGTTATAAACCAAATAGATTAATCAGTATTGTTTGTAAGTTTGCAAAACTTTTGTTTATTAATCATTATTTTAATAAACGTTATTATACTTCGTATTGTATTTTGTATACTAAAATATATTTGTGCTAAGAATGATAGACACAATTTTCTATCTTGTTGAGAAATATCATAAATTTGTTACATATCGACATTCGGTTAATTTCTAAATTTGAATTACAAGTTAACTTTGTTTCTAACTATTTGAAATCGTAATACGTAATATAATAAATCGGAGACTCGTCCGGGATAAATTGTAATACGTAATAATACCGGCTGGTTGTCTTCCTCTCCATAAACTGTTGGCAATAGTAAGAAATTGAGGACGAACTGCACGTAATCTTAGTGGTTTTGCCATACATACAAAACATGAATGACTTTTTGAAAACATTTTAATAATAATGCATTTCTGCAATTATCAAATGACATACATAGTAGCAGATATTAACGTTATAGGTATAACAAGGCAGGATTTGGAACTGCACCACAAATAATAAAAACCTCTGTACACTTCACAATGAAAGAAATGTAAAGCAGTTTGTTAATACAATTAATTGTTGGCATTCCAATTTTATAATGCATACTTACTCTCAGCATTTAAAATTCAAACTTACTGTAAATTCAGCAAATAATAACAAAAAAATAAAAATTAGAAAATTCTGTTGTTCTAAACATGACAGTCCTTTTTACTGATTTCGTTTCAGGAGTGAAAAACTTAAATGAAAATATATAGATGAGAATATAAATTAATATAATTTCTTGCCTTTCTTCCAAACTTTGCCATATTTTATGTATTCAAATAGTTCAATCCAAAAAATATCTGCTTATTCTGTGTGTAGAAGAAACATTATTTTTACGTTACTATCATCACAATCTCACTTACATATATAATCACTTAGCAACTAATGAAACCAACAATATTACCTAAATCTTCACAAAACAATATTATTGTAAACAATTTGTAAGATTTGTTTGTTTTGAATTTCATGCAAAGCTACACAAGGGCTATCTGTGTTAGCCGTTCCTAATTTAGCAGTGTGTAACGAATTTACATTCAATTTAGTGCCTAGGCTTCTTTCAGTGCGGTCTTCTTTTTTGTATGTGAAGTACATTCGTAACTGTGTATTGCGCAAGTCCCACCTGTTTTCGAAATTTGTAGGGAATTTTTGAAAGTTTAAAAACTAACAATACTTCTTTCGCAAATGTATACCAGAATAAAATCAAAAGTTCAACAGACTCGCTGATTCCGATAAAAGCTGAAGGAAAGGGAATATCATTGAACTACAATGAGCACGCTATAGGCCTAGGTGGTTATGATTATGATTAACGTCTATTAATCGGAAATTTACACAATTGCACCATAAACGTTATAGATTTCAATAATTACACACCATTTAACTTCTGTGAATAACTTTGGACGTTTTCATTCCAACGAAGACATTATATATCTCCTTCTATAAGAAGTGAAATTCAAACTGGTGGAAGGCTTGTCAAGAAAATGTCGATAGCTCAAGCGAGGTGCAACGATATTAACTACACTTAAAAAATAACTGATCCTTACCCTCGAAGTGAGGTTCTCAGTTCTTTCTTTGTAGAGACTGCTATTTAGAAAGTGATAAACAAGTTGCACATCAATTTCTTCTGGATCAACAGGAACACCAGGGGTCGTGAAGCTATTCACAGCACATACGCTTAAGACTGCTAGAAACAGTAGAGCCATTATTCCTAAACTAGTATCCACTCAGAATTAATTTGCTCGTCGGAGAACTGGATCGCCGTCAAAATATTTAGTTCTTGACCCTATAAATTTTGAATTGAGCACAAAGTTACACAATGGGCTATCTGTGCTCTGCCCACCACGGGTATCGAAACCCGGATTGTAGCGTATAAGTCCGCAGACATACCGCTGAGCCACTAGGGGGCTCTTGACCGTATAAAAGAGTCGGTGTTGTCAATAAGTTTGTAAAACTGTTGAATATAAATCATCATTTGTAATGCATATTAATAACCGTTATTATAAATTGTATTTTTGTTGTAAATTGAAATATATTTGTGTTAAAAATGGAAAATGTGTATATCAGTCTTGTTGGCAAGTAACTTAAATTTATTACATAATAACATTTAGTTAACTGAGAAATTCGAATTCAAATTTTTAATTTCTTGAAATAGTAATAAAGTAATATACGTAATGTAATAAATCAGAGACTCGTCTGAAATAAAATCATAATAAATAACAAGTGTAAAACTATGGGAAAGGCAGCTAATCATCATCACCCACCGCCAGCTCTTGGGGTACTCTATCACCAACGAATAGTGAGACGGAAAAGGCAAATATGTTTGGCGGATTCGAACTCGCGACCCTCAGTTTACAAGTCGAGTGCCTCTAACCAGCTGGCCATGCCGGGACTTATGCGTGATAATTCTTGTCTGTGCCGAAGATAAACCACCAAACGAGCCCTGCAATGCCAGGTGGTTAGGGCACTCGATTCGTAATAAGACGATCGCCCTTTCAGGCGTGGGAGCGTTGTAACGTCAGGGTCAATTCCACTATTTTTTTGTAAAAGAGTAGCCCAAGAGTTAGTGATGGATGGTGATGACTAGCTGCCTTCCCTCCAGTCTTATTTTGCTAAATTAGTGATGGATAGCCTTTGCGCGAAATTAAAAAAATAAAACTTTTAGAATTAAATATATAATATATAAAAAGTTATCGAATTATTGTTTCATTAAAATCAGATAAAAGTAATGCTGTTGTCATAGATTTCTGTAAATACCTCAATGACATGAACACTACTTTGAGTGATTCAGCCTTCTTTATATAAGTTAGATATGATTTACCATTCAAGCAAGAACATAAACTAAATTCATCATTTTAATAGGCCCAGCATAGCCATGCGTTCTACAGGTTAGTCCCTACCCATCCTTGTATCTTATGTATCCAGTGTATCTGTGTGCAGTCCCTCATTCTCGCTGCATAATATTATGCGGCGCCATGTTCTGTGAGACATTTTTCCTCAACATAGCAGTGGCTATTGCTCCAAATGCTGCGGTAACAGCATTGGTATTATAACGTTGTTTCGACACAATGTTTTTTATGTATCCCCAAAGAGAGTTGTCACAAGTGGCATTGCATTAAATCTCTGACTGTCATAACAAAATAAATTACAGCAATGATCGCTTTTAGCTGGCAAACACAAGACGTTATGATAAAAAGAAACAAGGCTGTCACTCGCATTTTTAACCAGTAGGAAAATTCTTCTTTTGTCCTTACTACCCGTTTATTCACATCGAGGCACGTATTTATGAAAGCATTAGGATTTCGAAAACAAGTACAGACTTAACTCTCGTCCTATCGACTCGTCTTGTAAATTAAGCGGGTTATGGTTATCGCTTCAGCAAGCTCATCTCTCTTGGTAGTCGGGTTATGAGCTTTTCGTAACTTGTTTTTATGTAAGTGTCGTGGCAAGCATATGTTTCAATACATTTTGTTTGTGCGTTCTTGGACCAGTTACGGCCCGTTATGGCCAAGCGTGTTGAGGCGTGCGACTCCAAATCTGATGGTCGCGGGTTCGCAACCCGTCACGCCAAACATGCTCGCCCTTTCAGCCGGTCAATCCCACTTTTCGTTGATAAAAGAGTAGCTCAAGAGTTGGCGGTGGGTGGTGAAGACTAGCTGCCTTCCCTCTAGTCTTACACTTCCAAATTAGGAACGACTAGCACAGATAGCCCTCGAGTATCTTTGTGCGAAATTCAGAAACAAACAAAAACAAAACAAAAATTGGACTAGTACAATATTTTTCTCACAGCGTTCTGTGTTTTTCATTTTCAGATCCTGTTGTTTTTTTTCACCCATCGTTATGGCTGCTTTTAAAAGAAGAAAAGTGGACTCTGAGTGTCGTGCTTTCAATGAAGATTGGGGAGGAAAGTAAGAACAAAAAAGCAGAAAGTTACTTGTGTGATATGCACCAAAAGTGTTGCCGTTTTGAAAGAGTACAATCCTCGGCGTCACTATGAAACAAAACATCTATCAACATATTTGAAATTTTCAGGAAAGTTCCGTTCTGAAAAATTTTAATTCATGAAACGTGTTTATTGAATCTCAAAAGAATCTCTTCACGAGAAAGTTTGCTGAAAATGAATCTGTCACTCGTAAAAGTTACAAAATAGTGCATAGGATGACAGAGCGAAGAAAACCTTTTACAGACGGCAACTTCATCAAAGAGTGTATGATGGAAGCAACAAATGAGCTGTGTCTTGAAAAAGCCAATTTCTTTGAAAGTATCAACCTTTCAGCAACTACAATTGTACGGAGAGCAGAAGAACTTGGAGAAAACATCGCATTACAGATACGCCAAAAAGCTAGAAACTTCCTATGGTATTCTCTGGCACTGGATGAGTTTACTGATCTCTTGAGTGGGTCACAACTTCTCGTGTTCATTCGTGGAGTTAATTTGGACTTTCAGATCACGGAAGAGTTGGTATCAGTTTGCGGCATGCACGGAAGAACAACTGAAGAAGACATTTTGATGGAAGTGCATAAAACTTTGCAAGACTATAACCTTCAGTAGAATCAGCTTAAAGGTGTAACAGTTGATGGAGGAAAAACATGGCTGGAGTAAAGAAGGGACTGGTGCGGCTGATCAGGAAACAGTTGGAAGATCTTCAACTCTCAATCCCTCTATTCATACACTGCATCATACATCAGCAAGCATTCTGTGGAAAAGACTTAGATATTTCTTGCGTACTGAAACCAATCATTTCTGCAGTGAACTTTGTTCGGAATCATGCACTTAATAATCACCAGTTCCAGCTGTTTCTTGAAGAAATTGATTCGGATTTCTGTGACTTGCCTTATCACATGGCTCAGCTGCGGTAAAATACTGTTTCGTTTTTATAAGCTGAGAAGAGAAATAGATAATTTTTTTATCAAGAAATATAGAAACGATCTAATTCTGTCGGATCCAACCTAGTTGTCAAAGTTATCATTTTTGGTTGACACCACATTCCACATGAATGAATTGAACTTGAAACTTCAGGAAAAGAATTACCTTGTCTGTGATCTCTATAGAATCATTAAAGGATTTCGGAGAAAGCTGTCATTGTTTGAAGCACATTTGGAAGGAGGAAACTTCTTTCATTTTCAGTGTTTCAATGACTTTCATGCTGAAATCACACAATATGTCAACCTGGAGTTTCAGAAAAAGATTATTGGTGATTTAAATAAGCATTTTTAGAGAGATTTTTGGATCTTGACAGAATCGAAAGTGGCATTCTTCTTTTTCAGAATCCTTTTAATTGTGTCATTGATGACGTGCCAGTGGAACTTCAGCTGGAGGTCATCGATTTGCAAGGAAATAACTTGTTGAAAGCAAAACACAGAGAGGGGCAACTTATTGAATTTTACAGCTGCATACCTGAAGATGATTTTCCAAAGCTGGAGCAGTTCACATCTGGTATGACATCAGTGTTCGGAATAACTTATGTCTGTGAACAAGCATTTTCGAAAATGAAGTATTTGAAGTCGGTACATCGATCAAGGTTGACTGATGAACATTTGAAAGCAATTCTAATGATTGGATGCAGCAATTCAAAACCGAACATTGAAGATATTTTGAAAGCCAAATGCCAATTTCATAAATCTTATTAAGGTTTTCGCGGCTTAGTGAAATTCAAATATGTACTCACTATGTGCGATGTGACAAATGTTTTTGCTAATGTCACCTTCTTTGATAGCCTGTTGGTAAATAAAAATGTTGCTTATATTTCTGTTTGTTTTTTATTATATGTGTGTATTACATGCTACTCCCACATGGCTAATGTGGGAATCTAGACTTAGTGTTAAGTCTTTTACAGAGAGCTTCCGTTCCAGCTTATGAGTATTGAACATAATGATCATGTGGTCCGTACTTCTCATCCCCAAGTAATCTGGCCCCCTGTGAAAAACGTTTGGTGACCCTAGACTTAGTTCATTCACAAATGTGGGTCGCCATGCTTTAACTCCCATGTTCTTTTTCATAAAGGTCTGCATGGTTGCTCGCGGGACACCAAGTTCAGCTGATTTTTTCCTTGTCGACTTTAATGGTGAGTTCATTACTGACTCTTCCACACCAGCACATGACTCTCTACATTTAACTGGTCTTCCTGAACGAGGTACATCCTTAATATTGCCAGTTTCAAACAATTTTTTCTCCCAATTTGACATTGTTTTTCGGGTTGGTGGATCCTTATTGAATCTTTTTCTAAATTTGCCCGTTATTGTATCCATGGTGTCACCAGTATTCTTGCGCTCATGTACTCCGTATTTGTCACAATACGCTTTTCAAGTGTAAATGGGCTTACATCAGCCATATTTCTCTGAAAAAAAGATTTTTTGTTGTTTTTGACTTAAGCACAAAGTTACGCAATGGGCTATCTGTGCTCTGCCCACCACGGGTATCGAAACCCGGATTTTAGCGTGTAAGTCCGCAGACATACCGCTGAGCCACTGGAGGGCTGAAAAAAAAGAAAAGAAATAAATTTATAATACATGCGTAATTGAATATAACATAATTACATATGAATGGGTAGGGACTTACAGGCCACCCTGTACAACAAACGATTTATTATAGTATTCAGAGTCTCTTACATAACAAACATAAATCATACTGAAGCTTCATAAACCACATGCTTCTTTACGTCCTCTACTTTTTGTTTTTACTGCTTAAAACTATAATTTCCTATTTGATTTTTTGCTTCTTTACGTCACTCTTCTTTCATCACAAAACTGTGTGTCTTTAAAATAAGCCCCCCAGTGGCTCAGCGGTATGTCTGCGGACTTACACGCTAAAATCCGGGTTTCGATACCCGTGGTGGGCAGAGCACAGATAGCCCATTGTGTAGCTTTGTACTTAATTCAAAACAACAACAACAACTTTAAAATAAAATTTGAATTTAAAAATATATATTTTTATAAGTGCTCGTTGAAGAAGCAGTTCACTGTACTTTGGAATGTTTTCAAAAAGACTTCACCTTTAAATCTTTCTTTATGTTTTCATCATGAATTTAAAAAAAATATATTTCTAGTTCTTGTACACGTCCCCCACGGGCACAGCGGTAAGTCTTCGGATATACAACACTAAAATCAGGGATTCCATTCCCCTCGGTGGACTCAGAAGATAGCCCAATGTGGCTTTGTTATAAGAAAACAAACTCATAACTACTTTCCTGGTAGAACCATCTTAACTTATCTGGGCAAAGATAAATTACTATACCCATTTAGACAAAACCAATTACTAATGTTATTAGAAACGACACCAGATGAATGAAAAAGGTAAAAGAGAGATCCAACTTGGTCGTGGAAAATGCGGGTCGCCAAAGAAAAAGCGATGCTGACCAATGCAGCTGAAAATACAACAATGAGACCCGTAAAAGAAGGATCATCCGCAACGAGTGGCCAGAAAAACAAACAAGGTAAGTCTGGTTCGTTTGGTGGCCAAAAATTGGAATTTATTTCTAACTTGGAAAACAACTCTTCGATACTGGCACTGTTTAATGAAGCAAAAGCTAAATTAACATCTCTTGAATGTGATAAAGAAAGTAATTCAAGAAAAAAAAGAAAGCCAAAAAGAAAAATAGTTAAATTAAGTAACTAAAGCGAAAATTCGGAAAACGAAGATAAAGAAGAAGAAGCTTTTCATACTGAGGTCGAAACAGTTCCTTCCTGAAGGAGAAGAAACTTCTCATACTGAGGTATAGACAGTTCCTTCCTCCATTAAAAATAATACAAATGGTGATACTAACTTAAACAAAGCCTTGGATGTTGATAACACAAAAACTAATCAAGAAAAAAATCTGGAACAAAGCGATGAACAAACTAACGAAAACCAAAAGTTTACTCTAGTAATGTCCAAAAGAAAAAGAAGAAATTCATTACAAAATGAAACTATACAACCAAAAGATACACCACCTAAAACAAAACCACCCCAATATTTTATTATTATTGAAGGCGCGCCTGACACATATCATCAACACCACAACTAACAGCGGAAATTAGTGGATGTAAACCAAATGTCGAAATAGCAAGCGTCAAGCGTTTACCAAGGGGCGGTGTCCTTGTCCTAGGTCAAGGAGCTGCTGACGTAAATAAACTAGTTAAAGAATAGTCCAAGGACACCTTCACACCAGGGAACATAAATATACATTTACTAGGAACTAAACCACAGCTTAAGGCAATAGTAATCCGTGGGGTGCACCACTACATAACCAAACAGGATACTGAGCAAGCACTACAAAATCTAAGTATACCATACACTAAAATAGAAAGAATTATATCCAAGGTCACAAATCAAGTAATAAATTTAGAAAGAGTTGATATGAAACAATATTACAATATCATGGAACTGATAAACAATGGTATCATTTTGTAGTACCAAAATTTCCAATTGGAATACCTAAAAACACCAGCAGTAGTAATTACACAGTGTTTTAATTGCCAACGATACGGACATGTTTCACCGGCATGTCCAGCAACACCATATATCTGCATGTAAAAAAGAACAAGCTACAACAAAGTGCTGTAACTCTGGAGAAACACATTCAGCAAATTATAAAGGATGCAACAAATATAAAAAGATAAAACAACGCATCAATGAAATAAAAACCATAAAACTAACACAAGATAGCACACCAAATACAATAACACCACAAACACACACAACCACAGGACCAATTACATATGCACAAAAGTTGAAAGAAAATAGTGCACAACCAAAACCATTAACAAAAGAACAAAATTCAACGAAAGCAGTAACTAATCTACAAGAACCTAACAAAATCACAGATACAACAAGCAACAAAGAAAACAATCCTACAGTAAAAGAAAACACAAACGATGAAACAAGTCTAATAGTAAACCTAATTAAAAACAATCTTACAGAGTTCATTACAGAATTTACAAAACCGAAACAATCGAAAAATAGCATAGACCTTTTCATAAACATAGCTAGAAAACACATACCGCAACTAGTAACAACAATCACAGGATACATGTTAAAATATTAAAATTCATAGTTTTAAGCATCAACATCCAAAGTGCACTTGCTTCCAAAAAACACGAGATCGAAGACTTAACAACAGATACTAACCCTAATATTCTTATTAAAAGTTAAACACTAATTTATCCCAAGAATGGATTCAAAATATGTAACTATACGTCAATAAGAAGAGATAGAAGAAATAATCAAGACATCAACAGAGGAATTATGTTACTGTATGAAAGCCATATTTCTGTTACAAAAATCCAAATGAACAGCAGCAACGAAAATATAGTGGTTGATATCCTCTTAGAAAACCACTCGATAATAACAATAGCAGGATTACACAGTTCTCCAACAAAGTGCATAGACATAAATCTCATCTACAAAATCTTTTCCCACAACCAAAATACAATTGTAATAGGTGATCTGCATAGCAAACATAAGAACTTTGGATGTAAATTCACTAACTTAAATGGCAGACACCTCTTACAATTCATAGATAGCAATAGCATATGCGTTATTAATGATAATACACCTACCCATACTACCAATGCAACAAATTCAAATGATATCCTAGACATCTGTCTCACCTCTTTTACTGTGAGACAAAAGTTAATAAATTTTAATGTGGGAAAAGATGTTGACATAGATCACCTCCCAATATAGTTTGTCTTCGATCTCACCCCCCATAAAAATAAAATCTGTGGGCAAGACAAATTTGATAACAAAAAAGCAAATTGGCAAGAATTTCAAAAAGTACTAGACAACATACTACGAGACAAAATTAAACATATAGTGAATAACGAATCAGAAATTGATTGTTACAGTCAAATAACCATGAAGTGTCTTCTAAAAGCAGCTACAGACACAGTACCAAAACAACAATACAACCACAAACAATGCATGGAAACCAACCAAACAACTATTAACAATGATAAAACAACGAAGACAATTAAGAAGACTATTCATAGCAACAAAAAAACAAAAACACAAATTAACAACATTAGAAATAAAATTAGAGCATAAATTGAACAGCTAAAATATGAAAAATGGGACAACTTCTACTCCCAACTCAACAAACAGACCAACCCTTGTAACTTCTGGCTACACTTAAAAAGATTCGCAAATAAACCCACGACAAAAAAATGCCCAACACTCAAATATAGCAACACCCTAGCACAAACCAATAAAGAAAAAGCAGAAACCTTCAAACATCAATTACAAAACACGTTTAAAAAAAAATGACTCTGACATGAACAACTATCACTACAACAAAATAAATAACTACGTAACAAATAACAGAGTTATATAAACCACATTTTCCAGTCAACATTATAAACAGCAACGCTAATAATACATATGACTACAATACCCAACTACTCACCAAAAAAATCAATCTAAATGAACTCGAATAAGCAATCAAAAATTCAAAAAATAAAGCACCGGGAAATGATGGAATACAAACAATCATTCACAAAAAAGGCACTCCAAAATTATTTGACTATTTATTAGCCATATTTAATTTATCTCTATACTCTGGATACATCCTAGTTTCTTGGGAGCAAGCTAATATTTTAATATTCCACAAAGAAAGAAAATCAGCTAATAAACCAAACAGTTATCAACCGATGAGTCTAACCAGCTGTGTAGGCAAAATTCTTAAAAGAATAAAAAGCAGTAGACTCTCCACATTTTCGGAGATTAATTCAAAATTACCAGAAGAACAAAAAGCAGGATTTAGAAAATATAGACAAACAACAGATCATTTAATTAAATTAATTGAAACAATAATAAACAGTTTAAATCAAAAAAAGAATGCACTGTCGCATGTTTTTTTTCAATATCGAGAAAGCATTCGACACTGTATGGCACAATGGTCTTCGGTTCCGTATGTATGAAATGGAACTACCGCATGGAATTATTTGCTGGTTATTTAACATTTTGGAAAATAGAAAATGTAAAATAAACGTGGAGGGAGCTTTCTCGGAGTTCTTCACTCCAAAAGCTGGCGTCCCTCAAGGAGGGGTGGTTAGCCCTATTCTCTTCATCGTGTATGCAAATAATATGTCACTCAAAGAACCAAACCATAGATACGCGTCACAGTTTGCTGATGTAGCAATTTGGAAAAGTGCCCCTACACCAAAAATAGCAGCCACTAATTTACAACCATAACTAAATAGATTATATGAATACTGCGAAAAATATAGAATTAAAATAAACACAGCGAAGACACAATTAGTAATATTTTCAAAATCAACGAAACATCAAAAAGCTCAACCTCAGATCTACATGAACGGAAAGCTTCTCCAAACTGCTGCATCTGCAAAATTTTTAGGGTTAGCATATGATTAGAAACTTACATGGATAAAACATGTAAATAACAAAGAACTAAAATTTGGCGAATAATAAATTATGCTAGGAGTCTAACTGGATATAAACTACGGAACAACACCAGAAAACACCATTAAAATATATAAGACATACATTAGACCAGTAATAGACTATGCAGCTCCTGCATGGATCAATGTAAGTGAAAAACAAATACAAACCAAACTCCAAACATTACAGAATACACTAATTACATCAGCATACAGAGTACCTAAAACCACTTCCTCAAAGCTCATGCACAATTACTTAAATACACAAACAATACCAGATAGACTTTTGCATAGTACAATAAAATATTTGGATAAAAATTGGCGAAAAAATGAGTTGTTATGCGAACCAGACAGATATCACATATATGATGAAGACAGACCAAAACACCACTCCCCGTGAAATTTGTACATCAGATCTTTGAGATAAAATCAAATTTTAAAATAATAATAATAAAATAATACTAAAATAAAGCAGGCCACCTACGTTCTAGAATTATAAAAATAATAATAATAAATTTTAAAAAATGAAAGAACAACATAAATGAAAATGATCAGATTAAAGTTATGATATTATTTCAGCCATTCACTAGTATTTACTCGAAATATATTAATCAGGCCACTTTAACAAAGTAATGGAAAGAGGAAGAGTTCTAGTGTACTTGACCCTCCTGAGTAAACAAATATACAGGGTGGCCCGTAAGTCCCTCTCCATCCATATATCTTATGTATCCAGTGTATCTGAGTGCTGTTCCTCATTCTCGCTGCATAATATTATGCAACATCATTTTCTGTAAGACATTTTCAAGTGTAAATGGGCTTACATCGGCCATATTTTTCTGAAAAAAGGAACAAATTTATAATACATGCATAATTGAATATAACATAATAACATATGGATGGATGGGGAATTACGGGCCACCCTGTATATACCCAAACGCCTAGAGAGATAGAAAGAGATACCAGACCTGAATCATATCAGCGAAATGGGTCAAATGCTTACAGTTATCTGATTTAAATCCGCAAATGTTAGGAGTAAAAAACAATGAGGTGCTTTTTTTTGTGATAATCAAAGTACAAAAAGATACGTTCTACTATGAGTGACTTCTAGAGTACGTGTTACACTTGGCACACATTTTCGATAATTGTTTTATTGAAATTCGATTTATAGGTTGCTAGTATTGGTAATAAGGAGAAAATGTGATGTTTTTTTATATATCTGCTGCGAGATTTTATGCTGCTTAACGAGCTATTTTTGACAACGAAAGAGAGAAACTATGGAACCACCAGGTTTGAATATTAATGTACTGATGACAAACTGCGGATTGAAAATAATGAAATTTTAGTTTTGGTTTATAAAAAAATCTGAATTATACCTTTTTTAAGTATTGTAATATCATGATATATATTATTAATATCAGAAAATTCATAATTATAAAATGTTCAATTCAGGCGATAGCTGTATACGATATTACTAGCAATTGTTGCTCGAAGCATTCCCCAACGCTATTTTAATGTAAAATAAAAGTTATTATTATGGTAATAAATTAAAAATATATATATTCGTGTTTGTTAGTACAAGGTACACCCCCATTCATTAGGCTTAACGAACGAATATAACTGTCGACTTGTGTATTTTTACTCATGACGTGTTAAAAACACGTAGGCTCAAGAAGTCTTGGTAAAACTGAAATAGAAACTTATTCGTGTATTTTTCTATAAAATATAATATAAACTTGGGATAATTTCTGTTTAAATTTATAACGTTGTTTCATTCCAATTCTTAACAATTTTATTCAATGCTCAAAATAAAATTTAACAAAAAGCAACAAAAATTGATTTTAATGTTTTGAATTTTAATATAAAAAGAAATAAATTACAGATTTTTAACATCAGCTCACCAAATGGATGAAAAAGTTGTAACAAATCTAATGAACATGTTTCGTTAATAATGTAGGTGGTGGTGAATGTGTTGTTATTGTTAACAATAAAATTTATAATGATTGTAAGAAAACTGTGTACCAGTTTATTTAAAGTCAATTATTTTACTTACACTGACATAAATCCCTTTGAAAAAAAAAATGCAAACTTGTGTAATTTTTAATTATGATAATTGTTTTAATACTTTTTTTGTTAATGGTGGAAGCTAACTATCTTAAAATGTTTCACTAACATATTTTTGTTATAAAATATTAGTTATTTGATCAAAATTATGGTGGTTGTGCTTTATCACCACATATTTAATCCTTATGGCATTTTGATATCTGGAAGCTGAATTGTAATAATTCCAGGAACACATGTAAGAGTTTCTTACCTCACTTTTCAGTCAGGAATAACAATATGGTTATTGTATCCAAGCCAATCTGAATAGTTCTGGTATTGGGCAAAAAGCCCAATTAGCACTGTATATGCTTGTTACCACGTGATTGGCATATTACATTTTACATTGTTTTACTCACAAGCTATTATAATTCTGCCATTTAAATTATATTAATGTAAGTTTCAAAATATATGCTGATACATAATTTGTTAACAAAATAAATATGATGTAAAAAAGAAGCTCAAAAGCAAAGTGGCAGAAGGATGCACAGATATTGACTGAAATAAACCATATGAGGTTTTTATGTTTTTTTCACCTAGTACTTAATGTGATTTATATTTTGTTGTACTGACTTTTTTTAACCTTTCATATACATCAGGATGGATACAATACATTCCAGCAAGATACATAGTGGCATTCATTGGATTTTTGGGATTTGTCAATGTTTATGCCTTGAGAGTTAATTTGAGTATAGCTATAGTTGCTATGGTGAACAGATCTGCTGTTACCACTACAAATAAATCTATGTCTCATGACTGCCCAGATGAAAGAATGAGAAATTTGACACAGAATAATGAAAAGGTGATTTCTCTTTATATACTTTATAAGACATTAAGAGAATTTTAATGTAACTAATGATAAAATTAGTTGTAATTTTTAATGAATTCATTTTATTTAGAGAAGCTTAAAGTTTATTACTCCTTATTCTTGAAAAATCTTAACATCTCTTAATTTGTTTGTGGAATTGAACTTGTAATGTTAAATTCATGTTAAGTTACATAATTAGGAACCTAAACTCATTTTTGTGCTCTTGTAAATTTGAGCTTATGTTTATAAGTTTTATGATTATATCTAAGAATATGGCTGTGTTTATTTGGTTTCTTAGTATGTTTAGTTTTTGTTTTGTTTCATGGGCAACCCAGTATCACCATTTTTGCCAATATTTTTATGACACAAATTGAAACACAAGCAATTAATACAGCATTACATCCACCACTATACTGGTAAAGATATGTAGATGACACGGTTGCGGGATTCAAATCTACAGAACACATACTTAATTTTTTCACTCACATTAACTCTATACATCCCAACATTAACTTCACATGTGAACAGGAAGAAAGCAATCAAATATCATTTCTTAACCTCAAAATTATAAGAACCGACACACATTTCAAAACAGAAATCCACCGAAAAATCACCTATACTGGACTATACATTCCTTGGGACTCAGCACACGAAACAAAACAAAAACTAAACATACTAAGAAACCAAATAAACACAGCCATAAAACTATGCTCACCAGATAAAATTAACGATGAATTAGACAAAATAAAACAATACTTCATCAACATCAATAAGTTTCCTCCACAAACCGTAGAAAACATTATACGCACACACCTAGATAGAAAGCAAAATCAACCAACAAAAGTAAATATATCTCACGAATCAAAAAATCACGAAACCATATACTGCTGTATACCATATATTCCTGACATCAGCAAACAAATAACCAACATTTGGCAAAAACTAGTAACAAAATATCACATTCCAGTTAATACTAAATTTATTCAAAAACCAGGCACAAAACTAAGGTCTATACTATGTAAGAACTACACTGACAAACACCACACCAACATTATTTATAAAATACAATGTGATAACTGCCACGACTTTGATATTGGAGAAACAAGTAGAAAAATGGAAACCAGATTCAAAGAACATAAAAAGTCACCTTCACACATTTTCGAACACTGCGAGTCAAATGGACACAACATAACCATAGAAAACACTAAAATACTAAATAAAGAAACAAACATAAACAAACGCAAAATTAAAGAAGCCTTACTTATACAACAACTTAAACCCAAAATAAACCAATATAAAGGAACGCCATTATACCTATATTAATATTATAGATAAAATTATATATTCAAACATCTAACCGCACCCTCTACATTGCGACACTCAGTTACACAACCCCTTCCAAACATGTGGTCAGCTTCCGGTCAGTTACCTCTTTCTTTGTGAACCTGACGATGACCGAAGAAGGTCGAAACGTTGTTTGCTCTTCTATTTAAAATATTTTCTGAACCCAAACGAGCTGTTTTTGCATATAAAATGTGTACTTGTATTATAAGGTACAGTTCTACCGTATTAATGGCATGCTAGTATTATAAAATTAAGAACATAAAACAAACAAGGTAACAAAAGGATGTTTGGCAAACCAGTATTAGAACTTGATTTATTGAAACCTTCTATTCACATCCATATACTTATCCAATAAGTTTTAAGAGAATTTAAACATTCCACATTTTAACTTAAAACAGAATGTGTAGTCAATCATACTATTTGTTGATAAAAGGTTAGACAAAGAATTAGCAGTGTGTGATGTTGACCAGCTGCCTTCCATTTTGTATTTCAGACATAAATTTGGAATGGTAACCTGTTGAGATGAATGCACCAGGTAAAATCATTCAAAAATATCTAATTCTGCATCAGCATTCAAGGTGACTTTTAAAAATATTTATATTTAAAATTTCTTTAAGCTGTAAATAAATGAGCAAAGTGCTGATATGGTACCAAAAACTAAACTAAGCATTAAAAGCAATAAATGTTAATATATTCTTAAGGAGTGAGAGGTTCTTAACAAAAATAATGTTATTTTTGCAGACAGGCAGAAAATTTGTTGTTTTGTTTACAGCTGTGCAGAAATGAAAATATTACCTCTTTACCTGCTCTGAATTATGTTTAATTAAATAACAAAATATCAATTTAAAATATAATTTGAGTTAAAATTGTTGAAATGTACTTAGAATTAACACATAAAATTCATCAACAAATTTCTTTAAGTAAAAAAAAAATATGGAAAGCCAGAGGAACCTGTCTTCAAACAGTATTTGAAAATATATCCTCCAAGTATTACGACTGTGTTGTTTGACATTAACTGTAGAAAATAAAAGATTTATTTACCTGTTGTAAGAATATTATGTACATTTTCTGTACTTGTTATCCCAGGCAACTCAGGTTAGCTTTATATGTTTATAGGAGTATTTGTGACAGTGTTGGGGCATTAAGTGGTGTGTCAGTAACTACATAATTAAAAGGAAAGTAAATATCACTCACAGCTGATTTTATTTATTAATTAATATTATTTGTTGTGTATTCCATTTTATTGTTACTCTCTAATTTTTTCTTTCGAAACTTTCATTTGAATACATAAACTCATTCAAGAGCTAATGTTTATATGCAAAAAACGGCTCTTTTGGGCTCAGAAAACACTTCAAATAGAAGAGCGAACAACGTTTCGACCTTCTTCGGTGAACCTGACGATGACCGAAGAAGGTCGAAACGTTGTTCGCTCTTCTATTTGAAGTGTTTTCTGAGCCCAAAAGAGCCGTTTTTTGCATATAAAGTTCTCAACGGGTGGGTTTCTCGACATCACTAAGAGCTAATGTTGTTTCTTATAGTTAGAATATTGTGAACTAACATTTTTTTTAGTTTTTATGCTGATGATGAAATTTGAAGAAATTCTGAAACATTTATAATTAAAGAGTTAAAATTATGTAAAAATATTTCTTAAATAATTAGCTCTGTCATGTTATAATCTAGCAGTTTCAAAGCTATATCTACATGTAATAATGTAATTTATCTGAAAATAAAAATAGTTAAACATAATTTCTGAATTTTCAATGAGAATTAGTAGCTATAATTATATTTATATTACATTTAACATTGTTAAACAGGATATATGTTTTCAATGTGTTTTTAAAAGGTTGTTGTTATACAGGTGTACTACCTATAAGCCTGTTATAAGACCTGCAGGTGCTCTAAATACTAATATGGTAAAAACGAGTCAGAAGTATCCAGTGATGAATTACAGAACTGAATAATTAATTTGAAAATACAATGACAGCAACTTTTATGGTACAAAAATTCTGATTTTAATAATAATTAGAACCTGAACTTAAAATTCTGTATAATTATGATCAATGATTATCACAACAGTTGAAAATCATAAGTAGCCCTGACACAATTAAAAAATGGCTGTTTTCTTTAACCCTAAAATGGTAGTCATCATCAGTTGATACTGCTATGTTCAACATTCCTGCTACTTAAGGGTTAAAATGCCTACATAAACACCCTGTACTTGTAAATTGACTCTTCTTCTCCCTGCATCATAAACCTCTATGAGCTAAAAAGAAACTGTATCAGAGCTAATACCTGTTACTGTATCACTTACTTTGTCAGTTATGTTTTTCAATACTACCTCTGGATAGTATATATATTTTTTTTACTCTACTTACCTGTCAGACTATCCCATCCAATGTACTGTACCAAGGAATTGCCTGTAACTATAACCTTCATAAGTTTTTATTCCTGTCCATTGCTTCCTTGTTTTCCTTCCTTCCCATTGTCCTTAATCTACACAAGCTAGTAATTTAAATCTGTTATGTAATGTGATCTGCTCATTACAATACAATTCACCTCTTCCAATCTTAATAATAATGTTTCAAACTTAACAAAGTATTTTTTATCTGCTGCATCCTATGCGTGTAACAATGTAAGTTGCTATTTTTCACAATATACACTTCTCATCATCTGTCACCTATGTTCTATTCAGCATAGCCTCCAATTTGTCTTCCAACCTGCAAATTATACATCTTCACTGTTAACTGTCATAAAAGTGCATGCCAGTCCAAATTTCTCAAGTAATATTTGTAGTTTAACAGTGAAGAAGATGATAATTGACACAAAACATTTTATTTAAAAGGTTCAAATGTTTCAGAATGCACTCATTAAAATCTGAGTATCAAACAGAACTAACTATCTATTGCTTAAACCCAGCTACTCATCCATTCATTTACAAGTTGAAACCACAGGTAACAATATTTCACATAATGTTTACTCAGTCATTACCACAGGATTCTCAGACCTTGAACTTTATAAGGAAATTTATCTTCTAGATTGCCCTGTTCTTAGTAACTTACAAACATTTTCAGACCTAAAATATTCTACAGTTACACACTTAAAACTAAGCTATTTGTTGAGAAGAGTTATGATTGTCTTTTGGGACTTGTAATTCATGATATATTGATAATATATTTTATAATCTGTTATTTTTCCTTCTATTTACTACTTACATGATAAACCTTCAGCAAAACATGAAAAGATATAAGCGTATTCCAGAATGTTTGAATCTTGTAAATAAAATGTTTTATTAGGCTACACTTTCCTCATTGTGAATTCATTGCCATTGTTTGTAGTTTTACCTGAATTGTTTTTTAGTGATAAATGTACCTAAGAGATTAGTCTTACATATTTTGTTTTATTTTTAGAGAACTTGAGTAGATCTACACATTTTATATAAAGAGTCTTGTTTACATTTTGAAAAATATTTTCTCTGTCTCAAAAAATATTTTTTTCCTAAATACAATGATTGCAGGATGGAGAGTTTGTATGGGATGAAACTCAGCAGGGTTTGATTCTGGGGTCTTTTTTTTTTGGATATGTCATAACTCAACTTCCTGGTGGACGTATAGCTGAGAAAGTTGGTGGAAAGTGGCTGTTTGGACTAGGAGTGCTTTGTACAGCTTTTCTAACACTCTTGACTCCTCTTGCAGCAAGGCTCAGCATGATGAGTTTTATTGCAGTGAGAGTTCTTGAAGGTCTTGGAGAGGTTAGTTTAGTAATATGCTGTTTAACTTTTTCTTTTCTATGAAAACATCATACTTTGGAACATTAAATATTAAACTCTTCTTATGGCAAGTTATGACTTGTAAGTGATTCACTAGAAAATGCACATATTTAGCTTCTCTAATAAAAGTAAATTAGTACACACCATTAATTATTTACTTTTTGTAAAAGTAAGGTTTTATATTCTTAATTTTTGTTATTTGTGAAATATTGTGCTTTATGTACAGTATAGTTGGTATCAAATCCTTGTTCTTGATACTGTAACATGAGCATGACCTTTTTACACCTCCTGTAGATATTTCCAGGTCACCCTTGGCCTTCTTGTATGCATAGGATGCTACAGGTATGTTAACTTTTATCTGTATATGTTGTTTCATATGATTTGTTTCAGGCCTCATACACTCTGCCTCTTCCTTAGATTACCTGGTTACTTCCTTCTCTTCTAGATATCAGAGTCCATTCTGACCATTTTCTGGTACAATTGCATTCTGGGACCAGCATATCTCATCTCCCTCGTGCTTCAAGTAATTTTGTTATATCATCAAGTTGAATTTCTACTTTTAGTCTCTCAAGAGTTGGAGTCATTGATTGATGTATGAGGTTCTGATTTTGATCATTATCTCTCCATAATTAATTGTCTCACTGAAACTCTCCACCACTCTTCTTACTTTTTTCACATTGGCATAATTATTCTTCTCGGCCTTTTCCTCTAGTTTCATCCCTTGCACCACTTTTTTGTGTTTTTTTTTCCTTTTCTACATTATCCATTACTTTTAGTTTGTGATTTGATTGACTTTTTATTCTTTGTATCTTACTTCCTTTAATCAGTACCAGGTGTCTTTACTTCAATCAGACACCTTAGCTTTCACCTACATGTCAACCCCATCATGTGTTTGGAGGTATTTTGTCTGTTGAACACTGGGACTACACCTCACACATTTATCTCCTATTTCCTCTTTAAGGTATCCATTTCTTTCTTATCAGGGTACCCTCTTTCAACTACCACCATCCTTTATTTTTTGGTGAGATTTTAACTATTTTTTTTTCTCTTGTTTGTTTTATATATGTTATTTTTAAGGGCTTGTCTCATGTTTTGATCAGGAACCTAATCCTTAGCAAGTGATGCCTGTCTAAGTATATTTTGATCTCCTAAATTTGTACTAAAGCCCACACTGTAAAACCACAAGGATTTCATTTTCTTAATTTCTTTGGCAACAAAATGCACATCATTATTTACAGTCACATAAACTAGAGATGTGGTGTTCCATAAGATAACTTTTAGGTTATTCCTCACTTCATAAACATACCCTTTGTAGACCATACTAACCTATGGACTTCATGGGTAAAGAAGAAGGATGATTGCTCCCATCACTTTTATTCCTTAGATTGTGATAAGCAGGTTTGGTCTACTTTTCCAAAAATGGTTTCGTGATCATGTAATGCATTGTCTCTGGTGCGAATGTTTCTCTAGACTTTCCACTATGTTCCATCTTCTCTGCTATTTCTATCTTTGGAATAAGAGAGACATTACCACTTTCAAGTTCTAAGCCTCTGGAATGATGAACCATGGAGGTATCCTCCTGAATTAGGGATACAGAATATAAACAGTAAAGACCTAATTCAATTGAGAGTAAGGCAACGGTGCTATGCTGATGTAGATTAAAACATGTATTCATGTATTTTAGATATCAGTTCCATCTCTCTACTGGTTTGTCTGTGGGGATGTTGAATTTTGAACTGTACTTCGATATCTCTCATCCTCCCCCCCTCCCCCACAAATCAATCAGCATATTGTCTGCACTCTTGTAACAACAATTGGTATCACTCTTCCTATCCCTGCATTAATGTTGCTTTCCATTGCTTGAGTTTTGGATTTATAACTGGATCGATCAAAATAGCTCTTCACACATGTTTTCAAGATGTCTCTGGTTCCTTACTCACTTCAACTTTAGTGCATTACCACATTGTTGTATATAATGTGGGTGCACTTATTGGTTACTTTGCTTATTCCTTTGGTGCTACTTCTTGATGTAAGAGCCAAGGATGGTACTGTGTTTGAGGTGGTTCTGGTTTGTCTCATTTGAGTGGGTTATATATGTATTTCATTCTTCTCACATGTATCCTATTCACAAATCAGTGGTAAGATTTCTTTCTCCGGTGGCTGAACTTGAGAAGAAGTTGTATATTTTTTCCTGCCACTGATGGTGTGATTTTTGTCAAGCCATGCATGGATGTTGACTCCCAGTGATTGAGTTTTGTATTCAGTTGACTTGTCATGTATGGTCTGTTGCATCCTAGCCTCTCTACCCTTTAAGATACAACCCTTATTTTACCCACATTTAGTTCATCAGGAAGATTGAAATTCTAATTTATTGTGGTTAGTATTACTGTCTGACTATTTTCTCTCTCACTGAGATGTGCTTCTCACAGTTTTCCACCCAAGTCTGTTGCACTTTTTTCATATATGGGCAATAAATAAACCTGGTACAGAAATTATGTGGTCTCTCATATATATAATATTTTTATTAGAGGGTGTCCTTGGACTCTTTCAAAGGATACTTCTAGTTTCTCTCTTACACTGTTCCAATTTTACTTGGCAGGTACTTTTTGTGGTGATGTGGGTGGGCTGGCAGTTCAAATTTTAGAAGTCTTTCATCAGACCTACTCAATATCTTGTCCATTTGAAGGTCCATATCAACATGAATATAATTTGAGTACTACATTCTTATTTATGACTTATTTCAAATGACCTATTGGTTCAACACATTCTTTCAACCCTGTCACTTACTTCTCTTGTGGTTTTAGAAGATGTAGTTTTCTATAATTTTACTGGTTTCTATTGAGTAATACCTTCTGTTTTTATAACTTAGTTCAAAAGTTTACCACACCTGCTCAATCTCTGTCACTTACTGGTTTTATCATTTTTGAGGATGTAGTCTTTTATGACTTTTCTGGACTCTCTCTGTCATGTATATATAAGATCTCAGCAACAAACACTTCACAAACAAGGATATCTTGATTGTGGTCCTCTTTCCACCCCCAGTTCCCTTTCTCCTACCATATGAAACAATCTGCATTGGTGGCTTGAGTAAGCCCATATGTTGACTGATGTGCTGCTTCTTTTCATGTGCCTGAGCCTACATCTTTTAATGGCTGCATCCTTTTGGGGATGGTGAATATGGGTCAATCCATGGGGAACTTTGGGCCATTGATCTTCAAAGAAAAATGATATGCTTCACACTGTTCTCATATTTCTGTCCATATGTCAGGCTTTATGTTATTTCCTTCTTCTTATTCAACATTGTATGGGGATAATTATATTGGACATTTGTACAGTGATGGTGCATCTTCTCCACTTAAAGGGCACATGGTCTGCAGATCTGTTTCTGAACATTGTGTCTCTTATTCTGCAACCAAGAACATTGCATTTGCCTTATTATACATCATGTGCATGCTGATTTCAAACTGGTTGCAGATCATTTTTGTGCCACAACCAGATATATCCCATGGATTGGATATCACATTTCCTCATTTTGTGGGATATTTACCATCTGTCGGGTTCTTTCCCATGAGATGCCTTTACTACAGGCTTCAACACCAAGCTGCCTCTATTTTATACACCAGTAACTTTTTTGGTATCTTTAGCAGTTGATGTCTTCATCCTGGATTTGTCACACATATATATATAGATGTACCCATTCATCCCACTACTTCATGCAGCAATATCTCTTGTCCACTTTGCTCATTGGTGAGTCCATCCTTATTTTCCAACCTCTGGCACATATTCTGCATCTCAACCTGCACAATCTGCTGCTTCACACGTGGACTTCATCTCACCCTTGGTAATATGGTTTTGTTTCATATGTTGGGTCAATCTCTTGTTAGGTAGTTCCATTCGTACATATTCCATAAATGTGTACTTAAACTAAAAGAACTTATTTCACAGTTAGTCTGCTACCAGCTACCACTAAAAAGTCTAGTGTGTCTCATTTTTCACCTAAAGCTTTGACCACATGTCATTGGTTTCCTAGCTCTCTAGGTATTAAACAGAGATTTATCTAATACCTTCCATTTCTCGTTACCATGAGATTTTTTTTCCCCAATTCTTACCCAACTTGTTTGTACTTTTGAGATACATTTCCCTTCCTTTTTAGATATTTTGATGTACAACAGGTTAGAATAAAAAATACAACTCATCTAAAATTGTTTTATTGATGTCTATGATATTAAATTAATATAAAATCAGAAATAGAAACATTAAAATTTTTCTTACTTGGACAATTTTCTGCCTTTTCTCACCACTTCCATTCCATTTCCTTTGCCATTTCATGAATTAATTTTTTTTCAAAAGATAATGCTCACAGAGATTACTGCTCATGGAAAATGTTGTTTCACACTCCTGTTTGTGGAAGGCTATAATCTAATTGTGATTACATCATAGGTTGTTATAAATCACATTGACACGTGTAAAGGTGAAGTTTTTATTTAAGCCCTGTGGCAAGTGCAAGAATTTAAATGACTGCATACTTAATGTAATAGTTCTTTGTTATTCAGGAAGGTTATTATCTATTGGAATATTTTTAGGTAAGGAAAATTTTAACTTAAGTTTTATATTAGCTAGGACTTGGTAAACTGTTCTTTTCCTAATATCTAATGTTGTCATTGTTTTCATTTTTTTTATGAGGAACAAAGTAAAAAGACTTGGAAGCTGTTTCTACCATTTCATACCTTTTATGAATATAATCCTTCTCTTATTACTGTAGGGTACAACAAGAATAAAATACACATTACATAGTTTTGCTTGATGTAGTGAAGATAATTTGTTTAAATACTATTTTTATGTATTTTTCATTATTAAGACACCTTATTGCAAGGCTTTTAGAGATACAGTATTACTGTCTAGTAATGAATAACTGGTTACAGTAATGGTGCACATTTCCATTAATGATAGGGTTTTTCTGGGTAAATGAGAACACAAAAATATTGATTTATATTAATTTTGAATGAGATATGTGCATGTTTTATAGTTTTTCACATTATATTCAATGGATACAATAAAAATTGCATTTACATGTGTATCATTTGCAGGGAGTCACATTTCCTGCAATGCATGCTATGATAGCACGATGGTCACCAAAGTCTGAAAGAGGAATGTTAACAGCATTTATTTACAGTGGATCACAGGTTGGGACAGTTATTTCTATGCCAATTTCTGCTTTCTTATGTGATTCTGAATTTCTTGGAGGCTGGCCATCAGTTTTCTATGTCTTTGGTAAGTGAAATAAATTATAATTAGCACAAGTAGTTATAAATAGTAAATTTTCTGTAATCAGGTAATACTGTATTAAAGAAGAAATATTTTGTCACAAACAGTAGTATGTTCTTGTTATGTCATTTTAATTATGAATAGAATAGAACGTACAGGCTATAGTGATGCTGTATCATTGTTATTGTCCATATATAAATCACACCATTTCATAGTGATAGGCTTATTAGGTTTATCATTGTATACAACTTAAAGATTAGTGGAATTTCATAACCAAATTAATTGTTCGGCTGATTAATTTATTACTTTCCACAGCTTAATAATTTTCACATGATATTAATGTTTTTATTTCTGATTTTATATTAATTTAATATCATAGACATATATCATGCATGGAATGTCATACAAAACCTGTAATAAGTTATAAATACAATTAGGAACATTCCTTGTAAATTAATAACTTAATAGCATTACATATTCTTAGATCATTGTTAGTGTGTCTAGTATATTTTGGTAAACACAGTGAAATGAGCAAACTATTTAGTAACTAACATTTTTTTGTGAATGAAGAATAACATGTTGCACGTAAGCTAAGCTGGTGCACATCTGAAATTTAATGAGTTTGGTTTAGGACAAACTACTAAAACTGTCTACTACCATTAGTAATTTTTGAGCTACTAACCAAATAGAAAACAGAGGGCTTGCAGCACTTGTTTTCAACTCTCAAGTTACTTTTTATACCAATGAAAAGGTTTGATTGTCACATTATAATAATGCCCACAAACTAATGTAACCTGGTGATGAGTGTGGTTGCCTCATGGATTTCACACTTGATGCAGTTAAACTTTTTTCAAGTTATTACATCACAGTCAGTTCCACTGTTCCTTGGCAATGGGTACTGCTAGCTATTTGCCCTAGCTCTAATTAACAATTTAAAATTAAGAACAGTTGCAGATAGCCTTAGTTGCTTTGCCATAACTGAAAAACATTGAAAAAAATAACTATCCAATATTTCTTGGCTTGAAAGGTTTGAATATTCATAATCATTATGTTAGTTTTCTTTCTGTTTAAAGAAACATTAGAATTAAGTTTTAGTTCAACTGATCTGAAGAAGTCATCATAACTTAGTAGCACATATACTTATTGCTTAATAAATTTCATCATATTTTATACATATAGTTTAGTTAATATTAAAGAATGCATACGAATCTCATTTCAACCATAAATGTTCAGTTTTATTTGTTGCTTGATGTTTTTTCTTTGTACATTGAATATTGTTGATTTGTTTCTGGTGTATGTTATTTATCAATTATTATTATTATTATTGTGTTGTGTATTTATGCTTTTCAAATATCTGAAAAAATATGGAATTAATGGGGTTTTTTCAATGATTTATTTATTTTTTCTTATTATAGGCACTATTGGATGTTTGTGGTTTGTTCTCTGGGCAGTTTTTGTTTATGACACACCCAGGGATCACCCAAGAATTTCAGAGACTGAGCTAATTTATATTTTGGAAGATCAAGGAGAAGAAAAAACTCACAAGGTTTGTTACTACTGAAAAAACATTCTTTAGATCACCCATCATTTAAGACTTTAATTCATCTGGACATATAAATACCTGCTTATTACATGTATTCATATAATATGTTTTTGTAGCTCGGTAGGTGCATTTATATTTATTTTAATGCCATAAGTTACTTTCAAGTAAGGGTCATTTGAAGTATCTTAGTTATTTTTCAGTCATCCTGTGGACTGACTTAGCTGCATCATCATCCTGTCTTCCCAATAGTAGGAAATATAAAATATGTTTTAGGTTTGTTAATGTGAAGATGAACCTGACAGAAACAAATTTAGAAAGTCAACCCTTTTGCTGTGGACAGGTCAAAGAGCATGTTTTGCCCTTTTAGAGTTATTTTCAAAATGTTGTTAAGTGTAATCATCAATTGTTGATGGAATTTACATCAAAATGTAGTTTATAACTCAAATTTTAATATATTTGTTAATTTCTTAATTTAAAGAGAAATATAAAGAAAAAAGTATTATCAGTTTTTGACTATAATTTATCATACCTACCATACAACATGAATAATGGTTAATGAATTAACAACTTAAATTGGAAATTTTGAAAAGCTATAATATAAAATAGAAACTTTTTGTTTCTGATTTGTTGAGATGTCAATATATTTGGCCTATCTAATAGCTTAGCTCCTCCCACTATTCCATTCTTTCAGAACCTCTAGTCTAGTCCCATCAACTTATTTTAATTAAATAATTATAACTAATAGAAAGAGCAATTTCATGTGTATTTAAATATGACAGTTATTTGAAAATAGTTTGAAAGAAAAGTATCATAATTTTACTAGAACTGTTGAAGTGTGATTACTAAATAGTTGTTTTGAAAAGAAATTTGATTTTTTAAATTTTTATATTACCTGTTTAGAACCCTGGATAAATTGCATGGATTTTGTGTAATAATATAGTAAGCTGTTAATTTTTTTGCTTTCTAACGTGTATATTTGAAGCATACAAATATTGTATCTCCACCCTCTACATGGAAGAACAAATGAAAATTAGGGAAAGGCTTAGTGTGCATGACACAAGAGTATCACATCATCATTAACATTATGAGTACTCAGAATCTTTTTGTTTTTGTGAATTTTTTATTTAGTTTTCTATCTTTAATAAAAAAATAGGTATAAATTAAATGTGTATGATTAAATAGTAATAATATGTGTACACACACACACACACACTGGTACTGTATGATAGCCAAACTTTCACTATATTTTTCAAAATACTAAAATACTGGTATTATGATTAGAGATTTGTACTTTGTATCTATTGTGATACTCTTCAAAATATTTAATGCAAAGAAATTTGTAACAAAGTTTACAGTTGATAATTACTCTATTTTCTGAGAGGCACGGTCTGCATTTCTTTCTTTGTATTCTCTCAACAACTGTTGTGAAATGTCTGCCAAGAGGGAATCTCAAAGATAAAGAGTCCTGAACAATTTTTGAATGAGATGTACCAGAAGGACCTGATCTGCTTTCTTCTGGTGTTATGGGATAATGCTAGCTGATTGGTCTGTGTTTTTTACAGAATATAAGTATTTACAACTGTCAAGTCAAAAAGTAAAAAAAGAAAAAGTTTTTGTCTAAATTTATTCCCCTTTATCCAGTAAATGCTGCTGTTGTTATTTTGAATTTAAGCACAAAGCTACACAGTGGGCTATCTGTGTTCTGCCAACCAAGGGTATAAATACCCAGATTCTAGCCTTGTATGTCTACAGAGATACTACTTGGGGGGCTTAGCCAGTAGAATAGTAACTTAAGTGTTCATCATTCAGGTCCAGACCCGATATGGCAAGGTGGGTTAAGGCATTTGACTTTTAATCTGAGGGTTGCGGGTTCGAATCCCTGTTGTACCAAACATGCTTGCTCTTTCAGCCATGGGGTCATTATAATGTGACAGTCAATCTCACTATTCATTGGTAAAAGAGTAGCCCAAGAGTTGGCAGTGATGTCTAGCTGCTTTCCTTCTAGTCTTGCACTGCTATATTATGGACAGTTAGCGCAGATAGCCCTTGAGTAGCTTTGCGTGAAATTCAAAACAAAAAACAAACATTCAGGTCCAACCCTCCCATAAACTTGATGTTCACAATTAACTGAAGTTTTGTAATATTAGCATTCCACCCTCTTGTCACAGGTCAGAGTGGTTATAGTAATAGTATAAAGTTGAAAATTCTCATTTCTCAGGCTAATTCACAGTTGTCAGAGTTCCACATTTAAAAATTGTTTCCCTTCTCTGTAGGTTTGTATAAATCAGTTGTTGTAGGATGTACAATTTGTCTTTTGTGCATTTCTTACTTACATAAGTTTCCCATAGTCAGTAGTTGTCCAAGAAAATCCAGTGTCCTAGTCTATCATATTGGTCCATCAGTTTCATCATAACATGTTAAACCTCTAAAATTTGTCTCTTTTTGTCTGTATAGATTTTAAAAATCAGATAATATCTACTTACAGCTTTTGCCAGAACCCACAACTTCATACCCCACTTAGTAGGTTTTCTGGTAGTTTTGGAGGAAACCAATTCTACATTTCAAAACATTTCTTAATTCCTTTTCAGGAGAATATTCTACTTAGCCCTACCTTTTTTCTGTGATGGTAATGGTGGTGTAGCTTATCTAGATGTGTGTCACCATTTCAAGTAAATCTTTGTGTGATGAGGACCTTCCAACTACTTCTTGATTTATAAATAAGACAAATTTAAGTTATGCTGCATTTAGCTGTCTTTAGTGTTTCAAGAGCATAAAAAACTTGTGGTTGTATTGATTATTCCAAAGCACAGGTTAACACAATTTAAAAATAACTTCTAAAAATTTGTTTAAAAAAAAATAAAATTCAGACTTTGCCTGACACCAAACTTCAAAAATATGCAGTTAATTTGCTTTCACATTTTAGTCTTTTTTTCAGTGAATTTTTCCATAATTTAATTTCCAATTTGAAATACGAATTCAAATTTTACAGTCCCAGATGATGAAATACACATCAGTACAGAGGATGGTAATGTCACAAAGTAGATTGATGGTATCTTCTGAGGAATTTTAAGCTTTAATTTGCAAGGACTCAGATGCTTTTGCTCTGCTTTCTACTCCACTGAACAAACTTCTAGGAAGAATTTATTCAGGATGACAACAGTTCAGACTATTTTTCCAACTTCAGCCTTTTTGGTCAGACACATAATGCTGACAGTCAAGAGAGTTTGTTGCCCTTTATATCCTCATCTTATTGGTAGGTATGTCAAATTTTAAATATTCCACCCTTATCTCTTGATTTCTTTCATACCTTTTTGAATGAATTAGCTCTTTCTGATTATATTTTTCTCCTTCACCTATGACAGCATTAATGTCAACATTTTGCTGATAAATTGCTGCATGTGAAGATATGTCCCCCTACCATGCCCAGTTTTTTGACCAACATTCATTGGCTTACCAGCAGCCTTTAAATACTATTTGGACTCTCAATGTCTGGATATTTTTCTTCCTCTAAGGTGTTAGAATCCAGGGTCCTTGATCTACTTTAATTAATCCCAAATTTTTTTAAGATCCTTCTTGCCCTAACCATCCTTTTGCACATTATTTCCTCATTGCAATTGTTGTCTCAAGTCTTTTATCAATCACCTTATCAGTTTCCAGAAAACTTGCGACTTCTGTGGTCTATTCTAGCTTGCTTCTCAGCACCTGTACTATTTGTCAATGCCTGGTTATTATGTTGTTTGGATTTTCTGAGGAGAGATGCATTACTGAAAGGTCAAATGGATCTTTGAGGGATCTTCATCAGGTTCTGTTTCTATGTGAAATGTTTCTTTTTTTATGTTATCCAGAGTATTTGAAGTCAAGGATTGATGTGATAATACTATATTCCTCTTTGTTCTCTCTAGTATATCATTTGTCTCAACCAGGTGCTCTCATCCAAGCTTTAACTGCTCAAGTTCTCTATGCCTCTTCTTTTCCCCACATCTTTCCCTTTTTCCAAACATTCATATCCTTACCTTGTTTTTTGTTTCTTTTCCTTCAGGAGTCAGTGGTATAGGATATGGGATGTGTATTTTAGGGTAGGTGGAAGCCTAGTTGATACATTTATCAACCATTTAATGTATCTTTACAATAACTCTGTAGGTCCTGTCAGAGGGTCTTTGTTTTCAATTCAGTTCCTCCACCTCTATCATTTTTCTTCCTCCTCAAGATCTTGCCTTGTCCAATCATCTTTCTGAGTTAGTTTGGAACTTTCTAAGCAAAGGAGCAATTAAACAGGTCATGCCCACTCACCCAGGATTTTAGTATCCAAAATGACAGAACATCGGAAACCTATTATGGATCTGTTTCAGCTGAATACCTTTCTGAAGACGCCTCAGTTCCTCATGGAATTCTACTTATTCCTTCAATGGATTTTTTTTCCTCAGCAGTGACTGATCAAGTTTCATGTGGCAGGTTCCTATTTTCATATTCCTAAAGCTTCAGGGTCATGTCATTCTGGTCAATTTGTTAACGAGCGCTGTGTCTATCAGTTCTGTACACTACTGTTTGATCTGACTTCAGCTCTTTCTAATTGTATTTTTCTGTCATGCTTAACCTTTGTCTCCTGTTTTTACTCTACTTTGGTCATCACTTCCAGTACCACTTCCTTTCTCCTGCTCCCCACTTTATCAGCTTTTCATCCAACCATCTTCACAGTCTGGCTTTATAAGTGGCATTTGTTTAGTCCAATGTAAAGTGATTGAGACTTTTCACATGTGTAACATCCCTTTTTTCTATTAACTCTATTTGTATTTCATGTTTACCTTCCATTCACTTCTTAGTGTCTCTCTTGTTTCATAATTCTTTACCTTGTTGTTATGAATGTCTTCATGGAAATGTAGATCTACAAAGTGTTACAGCTGTATTTATTGGGAAATAGAAATTAAGTTTCCAGCTGTTATTTACAATAAACTATCAGTGATAAAGCAGTGAAACTGTGCATGTGTGAAAAAGCAACTGTTTCAGTGAATTTATATGAACAATTGAAAGCTATCTGCATATTTCTGTTTGTCAATTTTAAACATTTCATACAATTAAATTATATTTATATTGATTAACATAGATAGAATTAGTGATACAACAGAGAAAATTAAAAATAAAATATAAATATTTACCTCAAAAACTTTTGGTTTTCATTGATGAGGTTCTAGAGATCATTCAAATGAAATGCAAAAACTGTAAGACAGAAAATAGTATATTTCATATAAAAATTGTCATGCCTGTAAACTATTCAGAGTCTAAGTGGAAATAACTACATGAAATAATGAATATTTATTAGAAATGGTAGAAAAAATAAAAACAAAAAACTTGTTTTTTCTGAAACTACACACTTCTAGAAATGTTTTTATCAAATTTCACACCATTTTGTACACCAATATTATTTTTGAAAATATTTTACAAAAGTTATGTAATTTTCTTTTGACTGAAATATATTGTCCCTAAAGGGTTCTCTTGCAATGTCTCAATCAAATATATCTGCTTTTACATTTATACCCATTTGATGAAACAAGTGGATTTACCCCATGTGTTCACAAAAAAAACTAGGAAAGATCAAATTCCAAATTTCATTTTTTGTTAAATAATTGATACTTTTTGGGAACTATCCCAGTATAATTTATGCATCAAAAGTGTTAAGGTATGTAGTGCTCACTGTTGTTGAGATTGGATGTTCCACAAGAACACTAGTATGTTCATTATTTCAGTGTTCTTTATCCTAAATATGTCTGTATTATTGGTAAAGCATTGTCAGGAAAGTTGCTCATTTCACCAACAAGCAAGCACTTCATTCACAGAGCTACTTGTTAATGAAATTAAACAAAATGTAAATTCATTTATGTTCAGTTATATTGATTTTCACTTGATGAGTAAGATGATTGTGGATTTTGTTGTCAGTGATGGTGTGTTTGTTCATAAGGACATATGTAGGATAATATTTTTTAAATACGACCTTTTTTCATTATTTAGGAACTTTTTAGGAAATTATGAATTCTATGAATTAGTGAAAAACCTCAAATTTGTATTTTTTGTTTTGCAGTAGACTGTTTATTCAGTGCCTTTTTCATTTGCTTCTGATGTGGTCACACAGTTAACACTTTACAAAGGTTATAATTAGTTAACTGTTATAATAGTTCAACACAGAAGAAAAAATGAAATTGTTAGTTGACCATAACTGTAGTTGAAGTTTGATATTGTACATATACATTCAATAATATTTTGCAAATGTTTGATACATCTACTTTTCGCAGTGTGTGTAAAATATTGTCTTGTTTATATAAATGTATAGTGTTAATGGCATTTCGGTATGTTTTTAGTAAAATATGTTGTTTAGGTTATTCCCTTTAACAGTTTGAAACTTCCTTTCCTTCCACGAATAACACATGTTTCTTAAATAATAATTGAAAGTTGTTACAGTTTTGAACACTGCAATATTAAATTTATAGTTTCAAAACTCCTTTCTACAACAAGAAAATTTCAAACAAAGCACAACACATTTAATATTTTAAATTTTCCATTAACTGGAAGGTTTTCGTATATGCAATAACATACAATTGTTGAAATTAATACAAGTACGAGGAATCTTGGCTTACAGTGGGCAATCTTAGAAAGTAATATTTTTGTACAACGTTTTAGTTACAGATGCAAATATTTTCAAGTGTACAACAGATTACTTAAAATGTTGGGACAACATGAGACCTATTGGTTCATCTTGACAGTTCCACATCCTGAACTAACTTTTAAAAAAAATTAAGTTAGCTCTTATCATTCAAAATACTTATCAAGCTTTTTCTAAGACTCATTTAAATTTGCTACCTCTACAACATCTGAAGGCAACACATTCCAAAGCTCAATCAAATCACCCTTTTAGAAGAATATAATTGTCTTAATTGAAGATGACTCCAAACATGCCAAAATTTATACTGTTCCCATTAACCTTACTATTCTCACTGTTAAACATGAAAAAAAATGAATCAATGCTATCAATTCCCTTTATAATCTTAAACACCTCAATCAGACCTCCCTTAATTCTTCATTAATCCAAGAGAAAACATTTTGAGAGATTTCAGCCTCTCCTCATGCGACAACCCTTCCAACAAAGGCACAATTCTAGTAACCTTTTCCAACAGTTCGATGTCTTTCCGAAGTTAAGGAACCCAAGACTGAACACACAAGTGGCCTAATCAGTAACATAAAATGAAATTATAACCTCTTTCTAACAGTGCTTAGATGGCTTTTGTGACACTGTTAAAATTATTCCCATTCAAATTATAAATATAAGTCAAATTATGATAACCCACTAGCATCATCTTGTGTTTATTATAATTGAAACCCCTCTACTATGTATTTGTCCAAGTCATTAAATGATCTAAGTCATTTTGTAAAGCAGCAGCATCCTCTGCACAACCAGCAACACCCAAGTCCTTAATATCACCTACAAATTTAAATAATTTGAGTATTCTAGAAATAAGTTATTTTTCCAGTTACCTACTTTAATTCCAGATTTCTTTTAACATATAATATTGTCTTTCTGTGAATTATAAAATAACTTGTAGGGAGAGTGCTTTCTGAACTATTATTTCACCATAAATTCGCTGATGGTTTAAATTGCCCAAGGATATTTCATGATATCATAAAGTAGCTTGTAACTGTTTGGTATAATTTTTTTTACTACAGATGGGGATCTACTTATATACCTGTTGAAAAAAGTGTTTGTAACCTTGAAAACATATACCTGGTATAAATTTATAGAAAGCTTCTATTAGCTAGCATTTCCATAATGGTGTAATAATACCTGTAATGCAGAAGGACTGGTCAGTGACATGGCTCATACACACCTGACAAGTTTTTCTTCTAAACTTTTACATAGTACTTTTACCAAAATTTTGTTATATCTTACTTTAAATCCTTAATGGACATTGGACATTGTACAAACTAATCTTCATGATGTACTAGAAGGGCTATCATTATCATTTTAAATAGAAAGATAGATTTAAAAACCAGAAGAGGATCTGGGTGTCCTCCCTATCATGGGTAAAGAATGTCATGACTCTTGAGGGGATTGAGAGCAAAGCCTTGAAGCAAAATTAAATTTGAAACATTTCAGAGTAGCCAATTCTTGTCTTTTGAACAACAGTCAGGATAGAAAAAGAAGTTCTTTAAAATGAATTTATAGTACTTTTTTATATTCTCCATACGTATAAGACAAAAAATTAGAATGATAATATGAAAAATAGTATGTTTAGATTATTATTGAAAATTTTGAGCTCCAACCTTTACACAACTTTTGGAACAAGGTCTTTTTTGGAGTTGAACAGAGTAGAAACTTTTTCTAGAAAGATCAGCTGGGCCTAACTTCATTTATCCTAATGCTAAATGCAGGATAAAACCTAATAAGTATGTACATTTTATTTAATACAAAAGTATTATATCATGATCTGTACATGCAAACTTTTCTTCTGCTGTTGTAGAATATCCATTTGTCATGCAATATGAGAATCATTCATGGAAAATTCAGAATTTATTGAAATTCAAAGGGAATCTAGAAAAATAATTTGTATAGGAATCATCTGTTTTCATACTTTTCATAGGAACTTGCTGCATTTTGTTATCATTTATGTCAGAAATTCTATTCATAATTTCATAAGTTTTAAATTGGAGACTTATCACAGATGAAATTTTAATAGCCAATTTCTAAACCAGAAATTTAACAAAATATTTTCTGTTTCTTCTCAAACAGTGATTCATGTTTGATTATTTACTTCAAATGTTTCAGAACATTTCCAAGAACCCAGTAAAGTCATTAACAAATTTCTTTTTAAAATTTAATCTCAAAAATACATCAACAACCTGCACAAAAATTAATATAAAATATATTCCATAATAAAGAATGTCTGTAAAATTAAGGGGGTAAATGAAGGGATCAGTATCCTGTTTTCCAGATGAGTGTGTGCAAAAACAAACAGTAAGTGGAAAATGAGTAGTTTTGCTGGTAGGATTGTATTTAAATACAATTGGTAATGAAATTATCAATTGTATACATCTTACTGTTGCTTTACAAAGGAAGTTTACATTCCCAGTATCTTTATTTTTAGACTAAATTCATATGGCTATTCACACTTTATTTTGTTTTGACTACTTTTCTTTTTCAAATGCACTTGCATATTAAAACCAAAATTCTTTTCAATGTAATGTTTATCATTTTTAAGCTTGTTTACTTAACAGTAATGTTGTGGCAGTGAATTTCTTAAAATCTAGCTAAATGACCACTTTACCATGAACCAGACCACTTCAAATTTCTTTTGTAAATTTCCTAATGTGTATTTTTAACTGTAAGATTATTTGTAGCTGTTCATTAATTCAGATTTTAAATCACTGTTGAAGAAATTATTCCAACTTGTTTTTATGTATGCCAGTAAATTTTCTTGTAGCCTAAAATTATGTTTATTTATTATAATCTTGTAGATATTTGAATGTAACAGTGATTGTTATTGAAAGCATCTGTTTGATGTTTGTTAATTTTAGCCCAAATCTACACAATGGGCTGTTTACAATCTGTCAATTTTATGGAATTAAACTCTGGATTTTTGCATTTAAAGTCCATAAATATTTCACCAACCCCATGAGAGCTCCTTGTTAGTTCAGTGGTAGGTTTGAAGGCTTATTAAAAACATATAACCAATTTTGAAGCTTTTTGCTCAACAGCTGACATGTAGATTCACAGAGAGGTACATCTGTTCAATTCAGACAGAAAAAATGTAATTGCTTTAAAAATGTGTGGACAATATCACATTATTTTTGCATAATCTGAAAAGTGATACAAAGATTTATGTGAAGAAAGAACAGTTTTATTTAATTAGTCTTATAGTTTTTTCAAGATATTTTTCATAAAGATAAAAATTTGTGGTTTATATATGTTTTCTAAATGTGAAATGAAATTTCTGCTGTAGGGATAAATGATTTTACAAGTTTTAATTTGAAGTGAAATTCAGCATTAGCTTCTAAAGTGAAGAAGTTGGTCAGTTTCAAGTGCCTGGTGTTTCTAGTTTTGATTGTATACTCTAGTACTTAATCAGTGTTTTTCATTTCTGAATAATTGAAATGTTTTCACATAAAAATATTTAAAATGTTCAAAAACAGCATATTTGGATATTGAGGATGAGATTAAGTTTGAACAAAATCAAAGTAATATCTGGAGTTTTTAAATTAATATGTTTGGTTAGTCTCTGTGTCTACATTTGTTTATTATCTGTTATTAGAATGGTATAAATCAATGTATAGACTTTTTGAAATTGATGTTATCTTAACTTTGTATTTTTAACCTAGAGAAAAACCATAATTTCTGGAAAGATTTCATTAAAATTTTAATATATACTTTGAAATATTTAGGTGACTATGTAAATTTCTAGTATCAGTATGTGAAGCCTTAAAACTGTGAGTAATTTGTAGACATAATGCAACAGTATCCATATAAGCACTTTAATATTTTGAAGATTTTGTTGAGATAATCAGTGTGGTTTTTTTTAGATACCAGAGAAGTTCAGTGAAAGTTTTGTCAAAAATCAAGAAGCTTTTATTTAAAAATTTCAAGAACTCTTACAAAATAAAAATGTAAATTTAGGAAAAATTCAGGAGTTTTTTAGTTCTGTGTAAATAATGAGTCATTCATTCCAACTTCTGTAAATGATCAGATATTTTTCTAATAAAAGACCATTCACAGTCAAGATTTATTTGTAACTGTCATAGAGGAAATAAGATTCTCTTTATTTATGAACATTTCTCATACTTCTTTTTTATTAATATTATACTTATGTATTCTTGAAATATTTTTTCTAGGGTAATAAAGTAAATTAACAAAATTTTAGTGGTTTTTTTTTAATATAATTTAAACAAATTTCTTTCATTAAAAGTAGTTCCATAAACTTAGTCTGGTTAGTTAAAACAAGTAACAGTTTTCCAAAAATGTCACATTGTAGGTGACAAAGTGGTAATTTTTCCTTATTTGATCCCAGTTTTTTAATAATTCATCAAATGTGTGAATTGAAATACAATAAAAACTATTATCATTGGTGTACTAAAATTCTATGGACATTGTTGTAATGGTAGTAATAATTGCTCTTGGTTTATAATTGTATGATTAATTACCACAGAAACCTCCTATTCAATGGAAAGTTGTGCTGACATCAGTTCCTGTATGGATTTTGGTTATCACCCATTTTGGGCAGAACTGGGGTTTCTACACTTTGCTGATAGAACTTCCAAGCTATTTGAATAATATTCTGCACATCAATATAAAGGATGTAAGTATACAATCATAATCATTCATAATATGTTATTCCAGGTGTGACTGGCTGCTTGTAAAATTCTGAAAATTTAAAATTAAGTTTACAAAGGTAACTTTATTTCTTACAGTAATGTAATGTAATGTTTCCTCTATTGTAGAAAAGTTTTCTAAATACATGGTAAAAATAATTTACTTCCTTCTATCTGAGAGGCCAAATTTACCCCACATAGGAAATATAGAAGTGCTGCACAAATGTCACAATTTGTGCTTGATATTAAATTATAAAGTATTATGAGCTCTAATATATCCTGGCATTTAAATATTCACTTGTAAAACATATTTTCTGCTAAATTATGTTAACTTAAACTCTCAGGCATTGTTTATGTTTTCAAAATACATTTATATGTTAACCACTAATGTAAGTATTATGTAATAAAATGATACACTAAATATATACAATTTAATAGCTATATCTATTATAACCACCAGAATTTTACTGAAGTTACTATCTGCTCAACCATTTCATTCCTTTAATTTGCACCTAAGACTACAAGTTTTTTTAATTGATTCTATGAAGTTCCATTAGATAATACATTAATATTGCATTAACTTAAGGTTTTAAAATAAATATTAATTGTACCTAAAAAAAGTATTACGGTGCCCATGGCCATATGCGCCATATGACATCTTTTATCATACATGCTAATACATTTTCTCACTTTTGTTACCCAAACAATGTTCTTTAAAACTGTTTAATAAATTACGATGCCAGTAGCAATGCATGTATTAATTTAAAAAAAAAAACATTTCAGTTAATGATAAGTTTACAAAAAAGAACAAGTTGTTCAAGTTAATACATTAAAAATTGAAATGTATATAAAACATACACATATTTAGCATATCTTTGTATAGTCTGTATTAAAGTTTAATATATTAAAGATAGAGCACCCAAATATTTTAAATTAATTGTAATTTTTACTAGGAGAAGAAAATTAAACTATAAATTTATTAAAAACTAGTATGTGAAACACACTACATATATTGTGTGTACAAGATCACTTTAATTTCTTAATAAAGCTTTGGTAAAGATTAATAGATTAAATCATGGTATGCTGACTTAAAACACACATGTGACTAAATTGTGCTGTACTTTTCATTTGTGGACACAATAGTATTCATTAGCATTTACAGTTGTGTGTGAATATGGAAAGTATCATTATGCCTGCAGTATTATATGGCAATTTTGCTTAGTGGTATTCACTCATAGAATTGAGGTATAGTTGTTGTGTTGAAGAGGTGGAAGTGCATAATTAGTTGTGCTTGTACGTACAAGTCATGTATTCACATTGTATTTTAAAGTGGTTGACTGTAATAGTGACATTACTCAATTCTTAATGTCAGAATTAAAATACAAGTAAATCTAATTAAAAACGTCAAATTGAGAATATTTCTCTACAAATTTACATTAATCTTGCCTCCTTTCAAAATATATCTTGTGTTTTTCTTCACATTTACAGATATTGGAAGTTACTCAAACACTGTTAGGAGAAATACACAAAGTACTTGAAGTTAACTTGTTTTAAATATCTCTTGGACACAGTCATAATCACCATCCAAATAAATTGTTCTGGTCTGTTAACACATTTATATTAATCTTAAGTCCAGGCCTAAATTCAGTACTTCTGCTGTACTGGTGATGCTAAAAAAATATAAAAAATGATATACATTTTATCTTCAAATTTCAAGTTTCCAGCAATACTCATATTGTTTTATAGGAATATACTATGTCTCTATCCTTTAGTATTATAGTATTTGTCCTGACTTTATTATTTATTCTGCAGGTGTACAGGCTTCACAGTCTGTGAAGCTGATTAATTCAAGTTGACTTCATTACCTCTCCCAAAATGAAATGTACTCCTGGCATTTGTTTTGCAGTTATAAAGAATCAGTTATCCAACTGCAAGTTGGAATGGTTATCAGTATTGGGAGAAAAGTGAGAGTAACTCATGCTAATGTTAAAGCTAGAGTTGTTTCTGTTGAACTGCATCCTAAAGTAAATACACATAGATTGCTAGTTTAAGATTATGTGAAAGACCTAGACTGAGTGCTGCAGAAGTAATTCAGTGACTTATTTACTTGCTTCGTATGAGCTTTAATTCATACTGTTTGTCCTATTTGACATGTCTACAACTTTTAAAAAGCTGTTTGAGTTTACATTGGTAGAATTACCTGATCTATGTCAGTAATGTCTTGGTGTTTGTTTTTGCATTGTATAACTGATGATTTTTGATTAACTTGTCTATATCACCTCACTCTTATCAGCTTGTACTAATGACGAATGCACTTTGTATAGAGTGAGGAATGCAAATAAGCATTCCTGGCTGAAGAAGTGTGCTTTAATAGAAGTTCTGATGTTCTACTTTTTCTACAATAGAACTGTGAAATCCTACTAGGTGTTACATCAGTGGTAGTAGAATTAGAGCAGTATTGTATCAAAGGTAGGATGGAGTAATACATATAACTATGTATGTTAGTTGTATGTTTATGACACCTGAATGTAGATACTGTGCAATAAGGAAGGAACTACTTGTAATTGTAGTTTTCGTTAAACACTTCTGCCACTATTTGTTTGGTAGATAATTCATATTTTGAATGGATCATGTACTGCTGAAGTGATAAATGAACTTTAAAGAACCTGAAGCAATGATGGCAAGCTTGATAACAGCCCTTAAGGAAGATGATTTAATCATACATTATTACTTGGGATAAAAAAAATGAAAACACAGATTAATTTTCTCACTAAATAGTGAAATCCTGTTAATTCATTGAAAATCCTAATCCTTAATTTCAAAGTATTTCTATTATAATGATGGCAAGCTTCACAATAAGAGATGCCACATCAATGCTTTTGGAAGAGAAGTTGAAGGATATAGATCTAGTTCGTGTGGGCACTCCTTGCTCTGCAGTAGAGTAAAACATGATAAAGTCAGGTTGAGAAACATACTAGGAACACTTGTATCATACTTTACTTTTATTAGCAGTTACAAGAAGTTGTCTGTACCTTTGTTGTCAACCAACAAACAATGGTTCATAGCTTGTGTTACAACTATTGCTTCTTCAAAGCTTTAAGGCATGTGATTCTCCATACTTTACATAACAGAAAGATTGTAGGGCAACAAAGTGTTATATGCATTTTTGTTAACATTTAATAAGGGTTCTTTTGACCTCATTTGACCAAAGATGTTTATAACTGTCATGGATACTATACAGTGTGTATCACCAAAATTGTTGTTTCTCTTCTGTAGAGAATTGCTCTGTATATTGCTAGTTCACTTTTACATGCAGGAGATTCTCTATTACTTCACCAAATGGGTGAAGGCTTATCCATTTGTTGATATTTCTGCACTATCTGTGGCTTTAGGCACTGGCATAGCACTGAATTATTGATTTAAATTGCCTAAAGAGATCCACATAAATATAGAAGCTAATTTTAGCAGCCAGCTGTTCTCTAATTGTGTAAATTGTTGAGTGTGGTAAAACTGTGCACTTTACCTCACCACCCTCAATCTGAGGATTTAGCAGAGCTGTTGATACAGACAGTAAAGCATATGTTTAATAAGTTTTTAACTTATTCAACTGGGATAAACACTTACAACATACTATAATGCATAATACACAACTGAACAGAAATAAACGGGTCATTTACTGGATATAGTAATATTTAACTGAAAAGCTTTCTGTAGACATGTATGTGTGGTTCACCACCAAGAGTTAGACAACACTCCACAATGACTACAGAAATATGTGGAAATGGTTAAGGTCTTTGAAACATTGTTCACATTAGTTTATTTGTCATTAACTAGGAAAGACCACCAAACAAAATATGGTAATGGAGGAATCAATATGCCAAAATGTAGACTTGGCACCAGCTGAATAAAACCTCATCTTGTGCTCCAGTGAGTTGGATATTAATTTGTAAGTTACACAAATCAAGGGGCCTGTGAAAGTATATAATAAATGTATTTCAGCTACATCCACTTCACCAGTATGGATAAGGAGTAAACAAGTGAGATTACTTATCTGGCTGTTCAGGATGAGTCAGATTAGAATACCAAATTTAGATGCAAATACTAAGCCCTAAAGATCCATAGGACTACTGCATCTAACCTCTTGATTATTTTAGCTGAGATTAAACTTAATGAGGAAGAATTAATGTTGTAAAAATTTCTATGTGAAAGGAAGTAATTATCCTTGCTTTTTAAATTTTGAAGTGATTTTCACTGTACAGAATATGCAATACATTGTGTGATTTCTGTTTCATTATCACAGTACTAAGATAATCGTATGGTTGAGAAACCAACATTTAAGATGACATTGTCATCCTTGCCTTCTGATCTGCTGGCTGGTGTTGTGAGATATAGTGGATACACCACATTATGTGGTTACCACTCAGTTATCTGTGGTTAGGCTATTGTTTTATTGTAACTTTAACAAGCCTGAAAAGCTTTTGGACCATTACTTTCTGATCTATTGAACACAGTTTCATTATGAAAGGTACTCATATAATATTAGGCAATAAATGATTTATTAACATAATTCACGACATTTGGAACCAGCAGATATAATGCCCAGTGTATCACCAGTTTGTACAACTCCACTGACCTAGCTGATTAGTGAGAGCTTTACAGAGAATATCACATAATTCTTCTTAGATCTTTTTTCACTGTGTCTTAAAAGTATATATCTTCTCCATGTACACTAAGGGAGATATGTTTTGTGAGAGTGTATATTGATATAGGCTTTAGTAATACCATGAATGTTAATTCTGAGTTACAATAATTTTAGCAGAAGTTTGTTGTTTAGCTGGATGATGACAATTTTTTCAATTTCATTCACCACTTAAAACAGCTTTGCATTTGTAATCTTCTTTTCAACTGTCATCTGAAGTCTATCACAGGTCTCCTACTCAAGTTGCTTAGGATCTTAGTCATTTAATGACTTCTAGTTTGGTAGGGTTGTCAACTTTTGCTCACTTTTAAGTCTCTTGGTTAGTTTGTTGCAGGTTGCAAAGAGAGATACTTTGCTGGGGGAAGTTCAACTTTCTAATTTATATAGGGATGTTTTTCAGTTCCCTTCTCAGTTGGGCCCGACCTTCTCTATGCCGTCAGGCTATGGAATGGACCATTCTTTAAATACATTTGTCTCCTTTTCACAATTGCATATGGTTCTGTCTATTTTGGGGATCTGAGCATCTTTGGAGTCACTCATTCCTTTAAGTTGAGCCCAGCACTTCAGTGGTTATTACAGGACAAATGAAACATTTGCACAGTTGCTCTAGATTGCCCAATGGCTATGAGGGTTTACAGCCTGCTCATGGACAACATGACAGTAGATGTTCCTCTTCCACTTCCACATTCAGAGATACATCTTTTCATGAATGTTTCTCTCCGTGTGTAGGGCATATTGAATTCAAAGGCCTATGGACAGAAGGGGAATTATCTCTTCACATCACTCTCGTGAAGTTTTTAGCAGTTCAGTGAGGTATATTGTGAAGTAAGGTGATAATGCTTCAATTGTACAGTTCTACATTGGGCACATACGTTACCAAATGAGGGGGCCCTCACTCGATGTTTTCAAACATTTGATCTTCTCTTTTAGGCCCACAATCATCAAATTGTCTTTCTTGCTTTTCATGTTCCAAATGTAAGGAACTTATTGGCCAATCAGTTAACTCATCAAAACAGAGTGGATGCCTGTACATGGTGTTTCCAGAGAAGGTTCTGTCTTTTCAGTTCACCTCTTCTAGGATCTGAACTTCCATTCATGTTTGCCTTGCATTACAACCCATGAAGGAGAGGTTGGTGGTTGTGGAGTCCAAATCCAATACACCACTTTGTCCTTAAATTTATATAGACAGGTGACCTCCAAAGGTCAATAAACTGGTCCTGTTGGGCATTCTGAGTGGGTAAATTTGACATTCTTTCTGATGTTGATGTTTGAATGCAGTGCTCATGAAACACTGGAATTGCTGCAGTGTTCTTTTTTGGCATTGTTTTGTGTTCCCTTGTAGGACTCTGTGGTCGGTGGGATCAGTGAGCTCTAAATCTTTCTTTTTTCATTATGGATCCTCTAAATCCAAATAAAACACAAAATAATGAAAAACATATCATTGATAAATGGCCACATCTTAAAAAATCTGAATAGCAAAAAGGATTAGAGGAGCTTGCTGGCACTTCTAAGTCAATCAAAAAATTAAGGCTTGAGATATCTTGGTGCAAACATCTGCCCCAAAACAGTGTGAATTCCTCTTGAATTTAAAGTTACTTCCAGTTATACTTTGAATTCCTCATGAGGAGTTATTATTGAAAGAAATATGAAAAAAACATCCACTTCCTTTGACCCCAGCTTCTGGCATATACTCAGGTCCACTTTCTTCAGCTTCAAAATGTTGAATGATTATTAAAACACACCCTCAATCACTGGAATCAAATGGAAGAGTTCTGCCCACTTGACCCAGGGCAGAATTCATATAAGTTATCAGACATTTTAATAAAGAAAAAGGATGTGGTATAAACTGAAGGATTTTCCCACACCTGACTAAAAATGGCCTCTTTGATACAATTAAGTTGTGAAGGTTTCATTCTAATCTAATTGTCGTTAAGGACTTGATTGATTTCTATCATCCTGTGTGTGTTTTCTTACAGGAAACATTTCTTAAACCTGCAGATACAGTCACCTTATGGCAGTTTTTGTTATACTAAAATTACAGATTGTGTGATAGACAAATGACACTATTGGTCTTCCAACACATACCCACCCTGTCTTTGCCATTCGACAAACCCTTGGAGGCCATCACCATCCATGTTTCTTTGGGTAGTACCATCTCTGTATGTTCTCTCTACCTGTTTCATGTAGAGACTTATAATTAATCAGACCTTATTGCTGTCATTGAATGAGACTTATAATCAATCAGACCTTAATGCTGTCATTGAACAGTTCCTGTCTCCATTGTCAGTCCTGGGTGACTTTAATAGATGCAATTCTCTCTTGGGTAGTGCTGATATTTATAGGAGGGGTCATTCCATAGAACATATGCTCTTGGATCACAACTTTTCTCTCTTCAACAGTGGTTCTTATTTTTATTCACCTAGTCAGTCTTTTACTGTCATTGGTCTTTCTTTCTGCTCCCTGTCACTTTTAGCACTATTTATTTGGTAAATAGTTTATATATTGAATGGATCATGTATTGCTGAAGTGCAGAACAGTGATCATTTTTCTGTCATTTACAGGGAGATTGGCCATGATTTATGTCACCCAACCTTGTGCCTTGGTAGAAGTTGGATCAAGCTAACTGGCCCTTTTTCAGAGCTCTCTTGGAACTTGATCTTCCCATTATATGTCTGCCATTGATAGACAATTGCACGGTAGCAGTGACTGACTGTACCATTCTTACAACTGCTCAATCTTTCCCTGTGACTTTGACATGTTTTTCTATAGTATCCTCTTCCTTGTTGGAGCCATGCCTGCCAGGAAGCTTGGAATGCTCATGAATGGCCCTTGGATACTTTTTGCAGGTGTCTAACTCTTTTGAAGTGCATTGTTTTCCAGCAGGCTTATACCTGTGCATGGCAGATTAGACATCAAACCCAAAAGGAATCTTGAATTAAGTTCATAACTAGCATCTCTTCTATCATCTGTACCAAAATCATATGGAACAAGATTTAGAAGGTCTCTGAAAAGTATACTTCCTATCCCCTTTCTATCTAGCTCTCCAATGGCCATGAAGTTGCTGTAGTCCAGAGTATTGCTGTTACTCTTAGTAAGAGCCTTCCTCATGCATAATACTTCTGTTTCTTCTCCTGCCTTTTTGGCCATCATGTCTCAGGCAGAGCAGTTGCCTCTTTCATTTCAGGTTGATCGTCTCCATGACAATAATCACCCTTTGACAGTGGGGGAACTCAAACTTGTTCTTAGTCAGTTTAGCAGCTCTTTGGTTTGGACTTAATGATATTCACTCTGATATGTTGCACCATTTCTCTCCTGCCTCTCTTACTATTCTTCTGGTAGTTTTAACCAGATCTGGCAGGAAAATGTTTTTCCTGAAACTTGGCACTGAGCTATTGTCTTCCCTTTTTCTAAACCTGGGAAGAATCTCTAGATTCCATATATCATCAAGTTGCTTTGACTAGTTGTCTCTGTAAGGTTTGTAAGATTGGATGGTTAATGCTTGTATTGTTTGACTCTTTGAATCAAACTTCCTCTCCTCATCCACCTAGTGTTGGTTTTGTTGACAGTTCTCCACCATGAACTAGCTGATTCTACTTAAAACATCAAAGAGGGAGGACCTCCTGAAAAGAAAATATCTTGTTTCCATGATCTTTAACCTTGAGCAACCTCACAACACTTGGAGACACTGCATTTTGTGGGACCTCCACTCCTATGGGTTGCTTAGCCATTTATCCATTTTCTTGTACAACGTATCACTGAACAGGTTATTCCAAGCCAGTGTGGGCTTGACACTTGCCCATTCTTTGCCACAGAAACTTGGAGTTCCTCAGGGCTAGGTCTTGAGTAGCACACTTTTCATTATCAAAATTAATGATATAATTACACAACTTCATCTTAATATTACAAATGGGCTCTATGTCAGTGTTTTCTACATCTTGTATTGGATGTTGAACTTGAAGTTTATTGAGGGGCACATTCATACTGCCATCAATCATTTGTTGAAGTGGACCACAGCAAACAGTTTTACCTTTTCTTTCTCCCAAACAGTGTACATGGACTTTGTGACACTCAAATCACAATAGCCCACATTTTACTATTATGTAATCATTACAACTGTGAGTGATGGCACCATTTTCAGTACGTTTTTTTAAAAACTTTCCAGGTGGAAACAAGCTCTGTTGAGATGAAAAGTTCCATAAGACAATCTTGTTGCATTTCAGGTATAAAACAATAATATAAACACCTGGACCTCAATTCAATGATCATCATGAATAAAGCTTCAGGGAATTTTGCCCATCCTTCCTGTTTCCTGGATTAAATAAAGTGGAGTTAGTTTGTTTTTCAAAATAAGGAACATGGTTCACTCAGTGCACTGTCACCAGAGCATTATTCCTCAGTTTGTTCAATGCATGTTCTCCCTCCCAGTTTTCCCAATGGAGTATGGGATCTTCTCTGTAGTTCTGATTCCAAGACAACACTCTGATGTTCAGTTAAGTATGGTGCTTCTTTTTGGTCATTATCTTCATTTTGATAATCATGGAAGAGGATCCTAATCTCCTCATAATTCCATCAATTTCTGTACCATTGGTTATACTCCTCATAGTTCTGAGAGCAAAACTTGTTTTCTTCTAATGGTATAAGGGTTTTACATCTGTGTATGTTTGGCGTTTACCACCCTGTATTACCCCTTAGTGTGGATTCCTGTACATGGTGAGGGGACTTTCCAGGGAAGATTCTGTTCTTTTTGGTTATCTTCTCTGGGATCTAAACATCCACCCACGTGTTTGCCATGCGTGGTGACCCATGAAGGGGAGGAGAGGATCATGGTGGTTGATAGGTCCAGCCCTAACACACCACTTTGGCCTTGAATTCCTATAGATGGGCAGTCTTTGGGTGGCCCCCCTTGGGTCAATTGGGTGGTCCACTTGGGCTAGAGTCAACCAAGTATCAGTGTTGGAAGTTCTCAATGGGGGTTGTAGACATTGTATCTAATGCTGGTGTTTGGGTATAGTGCTCACGAAACCCTGGCATTACTGCAATGTCCTTGCATGACTTTGTAGTGCATCCCCTCATAGGGCTCCATGGTGGGTGGAGTCAGTGGGTTCCAAAATTTTCCTTTTTTTCTCTGGATTCTACTACAAAACATTTAAATAAAATAGTGAAAAAACAGTCAATAGGTAAACAACCTCATCTTGAAGACTGAGCAGCAATATTCAACATGTGTAATACACATACCTCATTTTCTTATATTACATTCTCTTTCAGAAAAACCTTTAGGGCAAATCTTCCCCTTTTTTATTCAGAAGGGACTAGAGGGACTTGCTGGCTCTCTAAAGTCAGAAAAGAAGCTTCAATCTGGAAACATATTGGTTGAAACATCCACATCTCAACACAGTGAACTCCTCTTGAATTCAAAGGCAATTGGGGATGTACCTATTGAGGTTACCCCTTATGCTACCTTGAATTCATCCTGAGGAGTTATTGTTGAGAGGGATTTGAAGAACCTCCCCAAGTCAGAGGTTCTCCCTGGTTCCTCCACTCAAGGAGTTTCTGTAGTGAGACACATCTCCACTCACAAAGATGGAGTTACACTGCTGACAGATATCCTCGTTTTAAAATTTACATCTCCATGTGCACTTGCCAGGTTATCTAAATTGCAGGGTACTGCCATACATTCCAAACCCTCTCCAATGTTTCCAATGTTAGAGGTTCGGCCACTCAAATACGTCATGTCGTGGTTCCCTGACATGTGCTCCTTGTCGTGGCAAGGACTACATTGCCTATGAAAATGACACAGACCCACATTGTGTCAACTGCAATGGTTCTCACCCTTCCTATTTTCGTTCTTGCCCAAAATGGTTGGAGGGAATAGAGGTGCAGCATTTGAAAACAACTCATAACATTAGTTATCCTGAGAATCGAAAATTGGTGTCTGTCACTTCATCTCGGACATATGCTGCCACACTTTATTCCACAACTACAGTGGGAGTCCAGTCAGATCTATCTGTGCCTCCAAGAGAATCGTTTTCAAGACAAATGAAAAGCCTTTTGACCTACATGGATGACAACAAAACACTAATTGCTACCTACCCTCCTGTATGTCTTTCCTTTCAAGAAACATTTGTGAAACCTGCGATTACAGTCACCTTTCAGCAGTTCTCTCTGTACAGAAATGACAGGCTGTGTGATGGACGAGTACATGGAAGGGTGGCACTGTTGGTTAATCAGTACGTGCCCATGCTATCTTTGTCACTCAACACACCCTTGGAGGCCATAGCTATTTGTGTTTCCTTTGGTCATACCATCACTGTTTGTTCTCTCTTCCTGTCCCCAGGAGAGACATGTGATCAATCAGACCTTGATGCTCTTGTCAAACAGTTGCCATTTCCCTTTCTAATACTGGGGGACTTAAATGGACATCATCCCCTCTAAAGAAGTGCTGCTATTGATAGGAGGGGTCACTCTGAAGAGCATATGCTCTCTGATAACAACCTTTCTCTTCTCAGTACTGGGTTTTCCACTTATTTTCATGCACCTAGTAAGTCCTTTACTGCTATTGATCTCTCAGTTTCCTCCACTTCATTATTCTCCTATTTTTCATGGAGGATTGACAATAATCCACTAGGCAGTGATCATTTTCCTTTACTTTTGAGAGACTGGCCGTAGTCAATGCTACCCTACCCGTGTGCCCCGGTGGAAGCTGGATCAGGCTGACTGGTCTACTTTCACTGCACTCGCAGAACTTGATTTTGCCATCATGCATCAGCCACCAATAGATGACTGTGTGGCAGCAGTAACTGACTGTATTATACAAGCAGCTGCTCATTGTATTCCTAAAACCTCGTCAAGTTTTCCACGATATTCTTGTCCATGGTGGAATCCTACTTGTCACTTAGCATGGAAGGCTCAAAAAATGGACCAGGGATACTTTTCATAGATATTCCACACTTTTGAACCTCGTCGCTTTCCAGCGGGCCTGTGCACATGCTAGGTAGGTGAGACATCAAAGCCAGAAGGAATCTTGGATTAAGTTCACAGCTAGCATGTCTTCTACCACCAGTTTCAAGGTCATATGGAACAGGGTTTGAAAGGTCAGTGGGCACTACAATTCTGTCCCCCTCTCGATCTTAATCTCTGATGGCCAAGAGGTAGCTGATGTCCGGAGCATTACCGATTCTCTAGGTGAAAGCTTTTGGCAAGTATCTAGCACTTCTGCTTGTTCCTACACCTTCTTGACCATCAAGACTTGGGCAGAGCGCTCACCTCTTTCCTTTCAATCTAACTGTCTCTTTGACTATAATCGTCCCTTTACACTGGTGGAACTAAAAATGGCCCTTCATCTGTCTGGCAGTATATCTGTTGGACCTGATGATGTACAGTATGACATGCTGCACTATTTCTCTCCTGCTTCTCTTGATATTCTTCTAATTGTTTTTAACTGGATCTGGCAGGAGAATGTTTTTCCTGATGCGTGGTGCCAGGCTGTTATCTTACCTTTCTCTAAGCCAGGGAAAGATCCCAAGATTCTTTCAAACTACTGTCCAATTGCTTTGACAAGCTGTCTCTGTAAGACCGTAGAAAGGATGGTTAATGCTTGTCTTGTTTGGTTCCTCAAATCAAACAACCTCCTCTTACCCACCCAGTGTGGGTTCCGATGACAGCATTCCACCACGGACCACCTAATTCAACATCAATCAGAGAAGCCTTTCTCAAACAACAACATCTTGTATCAATATTCTTTGACTTTGAGAAGGCTGATGACACAACATGGAGGTATGGCATTTTGCGAGACCTCCATACGTTACGTGGCCATTTATCCATGTTTATTAAAAAAATTTTAATGGACAGGAGATTCCAAGTTCATATGGGTTTGACACTTTCCTATTCTTTTCTACAGGAACTTGGGGTCCCTCAGGACTGTGATTTGAGTGTCACACTTTTCAGTATAAATATTAATGCCATCACTGAACAACTCCTTCTTACGGTTGCAAACAGGCTCTATGTCAATGACTTTCACATTTTGTGTCAGTCATCATTGGGTCTGTCCTTGGATAACACTGCAGAATCCACTGGTCATTCCATCCCACCATGGCTTATTACACTCCCCAAATGTGACCTTTCTTTAAGTCATCTAAGAAAGGCAGATACTCCCAATTGGAAGTACCGTCTTTTATTTACTGAACATATTTCGAACAATCTTTCCATTCCAATTTATACAGATGATTCCAAATCAGGTAACACTGTGGGCTCTGACATGGTTTGTTGCAGTTCGGTGGTTGTATGCAGAATCCCCTTTACAGCTTCTGTGTTCACTGCTGAATTATATGCCATATCTCTTGTCCTGGATCATATTGAAGCTAAGCAGTACTCCATCTGCACTATTTATACTCACTCACTTAGTTCCAGGACCCTGGAATCGCTTCACATTGGCTCACACCCTGTTCTCACTGATATTCAAAACCGACTGGCCAATTGCTCTTTAACATCTACTTTTATCCAGTTTTTCTGGATACCAGGCTACGTTGGTATTCACAGGAATGAGCTTGCAGACATGGCAGCTAAATCTGCTTCAGCACTGTCACCACTGTGCCTATTCCGTACGTGGACTATGGTCCTGTAGTCAAGGCTCAGCTCCGTGCCAGCTGGCAGTCCACTTGGAGTGAGCAACGCAACAACAAGCTTTTTCAAATAAAACCCTCTATTGGAGTTTGGAAGGAGGAAGTTGTTCTAACTAGACTACGCATTTGTCACAGTTTTTTAACTCATCGTTTTCTTTTAACAGGAACTGTTGCACCAGTGTGTAGTTTGTGTAACACTCAAATCACTGTGAGCCATGTTTTACTTTCTTGCCATCATTACGACTCTCAACAATGGCACTATTTTAAACATGTTCTGTCCCAGGGTTTGTCCATAACATTGGACAGTGTTATTGGTGACAGTGACACTGTCCACCATGACAAAGTTTTTAGTTTTTTAATGGCCGTTAATCTTTTTAATGCCATTTAAGTGATTGATATTTATTTATTACACCTTTTTAATTGTGGTTCCCTTTTAAGAGTCTCAATCTCTCTAGTTCAATTTGAAATTGGAAAATGGCCATAACATTGAATAACTCGACACCAGGACTGGAAAGACCAACTTCAGGTGACTAATGCTGCTGTTTGAACTACCGTTAGTTGTCTTGGTGAGTTGTTATTACAATTTTGCTGCATATCTTTTATTACTCTACTTTTTTATACTTGTCATAATGACCAGTTTTGTTTTTACCTTCATCTACTTTTACAAATTTTACTCCATTTACTTGACTTTTATCTTTTTATGAACATTTGGCTACTCATTATTACGATTTTGCCGAGTGTCTTTTAAAACTTTTATTCATTTACATTTTGATAATAGCTGCTATGACACATAACCTGGAACCAGGACTGGAAAGGCCAACTTCAGGTGACTGACGGTGGTTCTTATAGTTACCTGTTAGTCTTGCTGGCGGGTTATGATCATTACCATTATGCTACAGAAAGTCCTTTACAACTTTGTAGACTGGATGTCAACATTGGTTTTATGCCATTTATGTTTTTAATTGCTATTTTGTTTTTACCTTCATTTTTTTTTCGTGAATTTTACTACATTTACTTGACTTTTACCTTTTTACCTTACATTTGGCAAATTATTTTTACAATTTTGCACATGTCTTTTTAAACTTTTATTACTTTATCTTTTGATAATGGCTGTTACGATACATAACCCAGAACCAGGACTGGAAAGACCGACTTCAGGTGACTGATGGTGGTTCTTTTACTTACCTGTTAGTCTTCCTGGTGAGTTATAACCATTGCCATTATGCCAGAGAAAGTCCTTTTCAACTTTTCTTACTCTGCTTTCTCTCTTAACATTGTAGACTAGGTGTCAACATTGGTTTTATGCTTTTTTTGTTTTTCAATGCTGTTTTGTTTTACCTTCATTTTCTTTTATGTATTTTACTGCATTTAATTTATTTTTACCTTTTTACAGGACATTTGGCACAGATAGTTTAGCTGCTTTGTGCCATAAAACACTAAATCAGCCAAACAACCAACCATCCTGTATTTAGATTTCATGATTTCCTGATGGTGAGTACACTTGTTCCAAAAGAACTGTTGTCCCCACTAGTGTATTATTACAATAATACATTTTCGATCACTTGTTTTCTCCGCAGATGATTTCTATGTGGAACTTGTTCTTTCTGACTTCTCCAACTTGTCAGTATGATATTCCAACTTTCGTGTGAAATAGGTTTTTTTTAGGAAGTTAACATTTTCACACACTGAAAATGTATTTTTGATAATACTTACCTCCTCTCATATTCTCCCACCCTTCTTCACCACAATGGCTGGTGTTTGGGTCTGATAATTTGGATAGTCTTAAAAAGTAGTTAAGAACTGTTAATGGGGAGCTTATATCAGAATATTGGATAGGAGACATATTGAAGTAAGTGAAGAGAATCACAAGGTTTAACTTGCTGTGGACAGTATAGAGAGGTATAAAGGCTAGAACAAATGAGGTAGGTTTAATACCAATACTTAGATGGGTTAAAGAAGAGTAACTTTCATCAAGGTGAAGCTATTGTGTAAGAAAAGGAATGTATTATCAGAAATACATTTCTTGTATAGGAAACAGTCACAAAACGAAATTTTTTCTTACAAATAAAATCATGTGTAACAAAGTCTTGCTGTAACTTTTTTAGCATAACATTTTGTGTGTCAGACTGCTTTAAGCAAACATCATATTGTAAAGTACAGTACATAGTGCTATTCTGTTAGATTTAAAAGTGTATGTGTAATTACTTTAACCTTAGAGTAATACTAGGTTATATAATACTTTGGTCTATTTCATACTTTACGTAGTACTTCCTTTATCTTGTAAACAAACTTAATTTTGTTTTAATGATAATATATTTGAATTACCACTCATGCAGTGATATCTGCAAATGGCATGCTTGGTAATTTGAAAGTTGAGGGTATAGTCATACAGGAAGATCACACATATCTGTAGACTGACATGGTTTTCCCAGATGTGTCAATTTCTCCTTTGAAGTAATTTGTGAGGTTTAGCAGAATATACATATCATGAACCAAATCTAAAGTCTCTTAACTTTTAACTGAATTTGAAGAATTAAAGACACTAAATACAGTAAGTACATAAGTAATAAAATATTTTTTATCCAATTCACGAAATCAAGTAGAGTATTCTTATAAAGGACAGTATCTTTATTGGAAGAAGCTAGCTCTCTGTAAGACCTCTAAGAAAACCTATCTTTTGCTCTGCATGTAGAAACTGTTCACCCACCCACCCCCAAAAAAAGAAGAAGAAGATGTATTATTATTATTCATTGAAATAGTGTTATGTATATGTCATGTTAAAGATGTACATAAGATCAAGTAGTAAACATTTTACAAATTCTATTCATCTTGCATTAATTTTACGTTAAGCTCAACTGAGAAAAAAAAAATCACTTCCGTAACATCTAAATGCTATCATTAAACACTTCATTCAGCTGGAAAAATGTTTTATTTCTAACTTATGAGAAACAGCTCTTACATTAGTATATAATATTTTACTTATGTCATTTGAAATTTATTTTGAAATCATACTTAATACATAAACAAAACACCATGTAATTCATACTTTGATGAATGAGCTGGCTGATGTTATATAGAAAACACCTAAATACTAAATAAAGAAACAAACATAAACAAACACAAAATTAAAGAAGCCTTACTTATACAACAACAACTCAAGCCCAAAATAAATCAATACAAAGGAACACCTTTATACCTATATTAATAAATATATCCAACATCTAAGCATGCCCTCTACATTCCTACACTCAATTACACAACCACCTTCAAACATGTGATCAGCTACCAGTCAGTAACCCTTTCTTTCTTTGTGAACCTGATGATGATTGAAAAAGGTTGATACAATGTTCGCTCCTCTACTAGTTCTTTTTCTCTTAATACCAGCTGTTTTTAAATACATAATTATGACTGACTTTAATGTGAAGGATGATACTGCTTTACTAAAACAATCTTGTTAAATTTTGTGTTGATGTCTGACAGTTTCAAACAAAGATCTGGCTCAACATTTATCTTATTTCTATCCTTAAATTTTATATGCATAAATCCAACTGGAAAGCAACTGTCTTGTTTTTTGCAAACAGCAGGCAATGGTACCAGATGCACGAGAAATTCACTTAAAATAAGTGCAATATTAATTTGGGATTTATATATGTTACTGTATTAGTTTTGTAATGTATTAGTGTTTTATTTTAATCATTGCTCTTTCAGTAAAAGGTTATTTCATAAATTTGATGCATTACTGCAGATCTTCTTTAAGTACTGTTGTGGACTACCAGCAGGCTACAGACCACAGTTTGTAGTCTCTGCTTTAATGTACTGTTTTGGGAAATTAGTTTTAATTGAAAATACCATGGTATTGACTATCTGTATGTGGTTTGTATGGCCAGTTAGTAGAAGTTAATCAAACAACCTACCAAACTATATAATATATAAGAAACAGAAACCTTGCATGTATAGTGTTTTGGGGCACAAAATGGTAAGTTCACAGTATGAAATATGAATTTATGTTCAGAGTACTGTTCACAAGAGCTGGAAAGGACAGTGTTTTATTTAGTATAATAGATTTCCTGTGATATTTTTCCTGTCAACTTTGAGCAGATTTGTTAAAATTCTTTCATGCTTAAAATATTTTCAGGAATATTGAAGACATGTTATATGGCTTTTGGCTAATCTTGTGAAACAGTAATTTTAATAATTTTTTTGTGATAATAATATTGTACAGATTTTTTTCTTCATAGTTCCTATGTATATTCCTTTACATCTTTCACTCCAGAATGGTGTTTTGTCTGCTCTTCCATACCTCCTTCAATGCATTTTTGGTTTGGTTGGAGGATTCACAGCTGATATAGTACGCAAAAAAAAAATATTTAGTAACAGTATCATAAGAAAAACATCCAATTCTATAGGTAGGCATTACTTAGTTTTTATTGTAAAACTGATTAGATAAAATGAAATAGTCATATTTGTGTTTGTAATCACTCTTTTCTGTATAATAAAATAAATTCCTTTTTGGATAAAAGTACTGTTGGATCATCCAAGCTAATTTTCTGATTCTTTTTTCAAGATCAGTTTTTTTTAAATTCACTTTGTGAATAACATTGTTCCTTTTTTAAGTAACAATATTAGAAATACTTGAAACAGCTTAATTTAAAAACATAGCACTGACAGGTACTTTTTGTACCTGTAAAAGTATTAGTTGTAAGAGTACATAAAGTAAGAAAATATTGTGGCTTTATTGTTTTGGTATGGTTTTTAATCTATTTCAATACATTCTTTTGCAGCTTTTGTCGGCTCTGGTATTTGTTTGTTAAGTGTAACTTGGGCTGGATGTAACCATGTTCAAAGTATTTTCTCGTTTTCACTTGGTATGGCTTTTAATGGTTTTATCGCTTCTGGCTTCATGGTGACACATATGGACATGGCACCTGACTTTGCTGGTTAGAATAAATATTTTTATTTTACACATATCTAGAAAACTGAAAAACTTTATTCATATTAATAATAGTTATTTTTGAATAAAATTAACAAAGTGTAAAACAGAATGCAACCAGAAGTTCATTGAAATGAATAAAAACGCTGTAATCTGAGCACTTTCAAAACGAGAACCTTTCTTCATCAGAAATAAAGGGGTTTTATTCATTTCTATCAAGACTTCTTGAACCTACTTGTTTTTCTAACATCATCAATATACCAAAAGTTCATCAGTATTCAATTGGCATCATCTGTTTTTGTTATTAAATTAAAACTATTTAATTAAAAATTGTGAGATTCATCTATAATAAACTATTATATTTGTCATTATTTCACATAATTCAAGGTTCTAGGTAGTCATTTTCTTTTCTTCTGCTTTTTAAATTTGTGAAATTTCAGTTTACAATGACTGCAGTACCTGATTATTTTTAATGTTAATACATTTTTATATTATATGGCCATTATATATTCATCACAATGTCATAGGAAAGAACATTTTGTGAAGAATTTGACTGTGATATAACTTTCAATGGCTATTTTCATAACAGAACCTCATAATTAGTTGTACTACGAATGAAACACAAAAATATAAAAATAAATACTTTTAAGCCTTTTTATAAGTTAAATATTTGATGGTTTCATATACACACAAGTGTAGAAAAAGGAGAATCACCTATAAATTATAGTTTAATGCAGATATTTTCTATCAGGAACACTCATGGGAATGACCAATGGTGTGGCCAATTTGGCTGGAATCCTTGCTCCATATACAGTAGGAATTATAACTGAACACAAGGTAAAATTGAACAACACATTTTTCTTTACTGGAGAATTCCTTGAACAAATTGAAACTGGAAGGTTATAATTGAATCTTAACTAAAGGGAGTAACTGTTTACTTTTTTATGCATCAGTAAAAACACTTATTTTTATCAAAGGTATATAGTAAAAAAAGGTGTTTAAATCTGTGTTTAAACAACTATGTTAAAATGCTATTGAATTGAAGTAATTGACTTTTTCTATGTATCAATGAAAATTATTTTAAAGGTAAGTAATTTTAAAAAATTTGTTTAAATGTAATCTTAGTCTTTATGAAAAAATACATAATAATGTTTCAGCAGTTTCTTTTTTTTCTGTTTTGCTGTTGGAATTTTTAAAAATCTAGTAGTGAAATGTATTAGGTTGAGGAATAATTCGTGAGCGTTTTTAAATAATTTCATTCAAGCATTACATGCAAGACTATACAATACTTCAGTGCATGAACACATTACACCCAAAACATTGTACATGAATACAATATAAAAGAATAGTACACAATTTATAATGATACTTTATTTTGAGCAAGCAAACTGGCAGCAATTGTGATGCACTGATTTATATTCTTTTCGCTCAAACAGTGTGGCACCTAAGCGCCGAGTTTCTGAGCCTTGCCCATTGAATGAAGGTGGTTCACCACAGTTTTTTGATCACAATCCATCTGCTCCGCTAATTCTCTAGTCGTTTGACGTGGATTTTCTTGAAGTAGCTGGTTCAATCGCTCTTCATCAAACACAGTCGGTCAACCAGTTTTGTGACCCATCCTTCAGATCAAAATTCCCATTTTTAAAGTGTGAAAACCAATGGCGGATGGTACTTTCAGGCATTGCTCCTTTGCCATACACAGAACAGATCTCACAAGCAGCTTCAGCAGCGTTAACACCTCGATTAAATGTGAAAAGCAGATGGTGTCGAAAATGCTCGATTTTGTCCACTTGGCATTCCATTTAATGAGCTGAAAATGAAAGCAAAAATTAAAGAAATATGAAAATCAAACACACCATCTATTAGAGCAAAAAATTATCTACCAAATGACATGAAATATTTTGCGAAAGCGTTTCATTTATGAATATATTTTTTAACTTGAAAAAACGCTCATGAATTATTCCTCAACCCAATATATTACCTGGTCATTATATCTCACTTCTTAGTTATACATACTGATATAAACTGTAAAATAAGTTCATGACTTTAAATGAAAATAACTTTACAAAACCATCATTTTTATTATTTCAGTAAATGTAATGTGGAGAACATTTTGCATGTGATAAAAGTATACTGTTATATTTTTTATCAATTTAGCAAACACTTCATCAGTGGAATATTGTGTTCTATATCTCTGCTTGTGTGTATTTCTTTACTGGTGCACTGTTTATGCTTTTTGGAACAGCAGAACTACAACCATGGGGTGTAGCAAAGGTCCATGATTATAGTATTGTTGGAAACCAGTATAAAAACATTCAAGAAGTTGATGATGATAAAACTGATAGTTAAGAAAGTTATTCCAAACATAGAAATTATTTGAAGAAAATATTTTTTTACATAATTTAGGTGTTAATTTATTCACACCTGATAACACATTTATATTAGTATAAAAAAAAAATCACAAAGTTTTAGGATATTAATTTTATAAAGGCACTTTTTCTTGATATTAAGAAATTATTTATTTTTATTTTTAATACAAAATATAATTAATTAAGCTATGGTGTTATTTTTAAAAGCCACATGTTGAATTTATGTAACTGTTGATTATTGTATAAACGGTAAGAGTGATACTTTTTATAAGAATGTCTTGATTAAACATTTTTTTAACCATAGCTAAGTAGTTGTCTACCAGATTAAATGTTTTGCATCCTAAATTTTATACTTATCCATTGGCTGTGGCTGTTATAAAGGTGTGCAGAATATTTGCATGCCATACACTATATATGACACAGCCACATTCGTCTGCTAGTGGCAGACCATACAGCAAATCAGCAGTCAATTGTTTAAAGTAGCCATAATGGTGAACAATATTTGTAGAAATAGCAGAAGATTAATAAGTGAACAAACTTTTTGTCTTACTACATTCACAATCTCTGGGAATTATGTTTTCAGTTGGTAACAGAGAATAGATATTTATAAAAATGAGCAACTATTTGATGATCATATGGTTAATCATTAATGGATATTTTCAAAAATTGTAATAATCTTGTTTTACAATCTTTATTTTTTTGCAATTCTTCAATGAGCAAAACAAAAATGTGAATTGTATTTATTGGTTCAGGAGAATATTATTGTAGTGATGCTTATCTATATTGTATTAAAAATATTAATTGTAATGTTCCATAAACAAACTGTGAAGTTAATAAAATAAATCTGAAAATGTGTAGCTTGCATAGAATTCCTCAGTAATGTATTTGACTCTTTCCTCATAAAGTTTGAGCACTTTTGTTTTTGGAAATCAATATCATCAAAAGCCCTTTCAGTTCATTGTAATGAAAATTAATATTTCCCTAAACTGAAAATAAGTTTCCAATAGAAATGTAACTCCACTCACAGAATAGTTTTTTTCAATTTGTACTGTCCACTATGTGTGGAAATGTTCACTCACCACTAGCCTTTATGCTTCTACCCATCTCCATGTGATATAGCTGCATTGTAGCATGCAAATAAGCATGTGATAGCCCTCCATCAATAGGAGTGCAACACGCCTTCCTAGCACAGGTAACTCTTTCTATGTAGCAGAATGTAATTTCAACCTTGAAATTAAGCACACGAAAAACTGGAAGTGAGAGAGATGGATGGGAAGTGTGAGGAAAAGTATCATCCATTCCATTATAGGACGAAGGGTCTAAGCTCACTCACATGTGTAGATTTATGATATCTGATCTGGCTTCAACTGATATTCAAATAGCAGGAGTAAGGATGGTTCTCAGTCAGAATGTGATAGAATAAGTCAGTCCACACCACACAGCAATTGGAATTGTGCATCAGATTCATAGAAAAAAGATAGTCACACCACCTACACTGGGAGAAAACTACAACTCAATTGTCAGTTGAGTGGAAATAAGCATGCTCAGGAAGAAGCCTCCATGACCAACCACCCCAATATCTAGGAGATGGTAAGTGATAAGAACTCCTCTACTCTACTAGAAGAAGGGAGGAAATGCATTTGAAAGTCTATATGAACACAACACTGGAAAAAGTGCAACTAGGGACTACAAAACTATTTTGAAAAGCAAACTGTACCCAGTTTATACAATAAAGGGGTGGACAGCAATTTCCTTTTGTTTTACTCATTTTTATTCATTAGTGGATGGTCCAGGATGAAAATATTTGTGAACCTACAAATGATTTTGTGCATCTCCCCCTCTCAACAGTGAGCATTAATGACTTTAATGGTTGTACAGTGCAAATCTAATAATTATTATACTTGGACATGTGCCATTCACCACAGAGTGAGTTCCTAAATTATTATGAGGCTCCTATAAAAGGAAAAATATATAAAGGAAAGATACCCACTCATAGATGAACTGATGAATGAAGGATAGCTACAGAAAGTAAACGATATCCAACCATGAAGGAAACTGCCAGATTATTAATATAATGTGACACAAATGTTTGAAGAGTGCTACACATACAAGTCTGGCTAACTTTTCCAAGAGTTGATGAAGAAAAGTAGCCCAAAACATTGTGCAGTGGCTAATTGAGCTTGAGGACACAGAAAAGGTGACAAGAGTCAAGACACAAGGAGGAATATATAAAAGTTGGTAAATCCCGCTAGTCAGGGTAACAGAAGAAAGGTCATAGGAAACTGCAGAATTCCAATGTATAAACAATCTGGAATAGGAACCACACAAAGATGCCATGCAAACCGCATAACAGTACATAGCCCTCACTGGATACAGGAGATGATTGAGATAAAAATGGGGATATAGATGAGAAATTGAAGACAGGGAAATAGAAGTGAAAGCAACATCACTTTCACAAGCAGCAGAGGATTTAGGGAGAAAGGTGTGATCAAGAGGAAGGAGAGCACAAGTTTTGTAATAAATGGTGCAAGATTGATGTCAGCAAGCCCAAAAATGTTTTCAAGAATAGATGATATGAGGAAAAGGAAGCCAATAGCTTCAAAAGAAGGAGGAAAATGGCATATGGGGCAACATTAAGATCCCAATCTGGGAAGAGTGTGGGTCATGGCTTATGATGGGGACAAAAGGAACAAACATGAAGGAAACAAAAGGAGAAGAGAATATCATTTTAAAACAGGAAAAACAAAAGGTAGAGAATAATACTCATCTATGACTGACAATGGTTGAGATCATTATTTAAAAGCCAGGAAAACATTTTGGATGGATGAGGAATGGAAGATATGGAAGGAATGAACCCTAGTAGATATGCTGATATGGAAGACAGTCAGACAGAGTGGTAAAGAAGGAATGCTATGTGGTGGGTGGGAAGTATGGAAAGTATTGCAAAGGACTAGACAAAAGCCATGCATGAATCCTAAGTACAGGATCATATGGGACACTGCCAAATGAAGTTATTGGAGTAGAGAAGGGGAAAGAGGAAGGCTAATGTTGGTGATAACTAAAGAGGGAGATGTGGTGAGAACCGAGTTTGACCCAGCCAGAACAAAACCATTGGAAGGACTCAGCCATAGTGGTTTGAATAATGGATAAGATCCTGCAAAGAAGATGGATAGAGGATAGACACAAAGATAGAGGCCCATCCAATCTTGATTGAAGATATCTATTTCGAAAGCTAAAGGATAAGGTACAGTAGACCAAAACATAAAGAGTTTTGTATTTGGTTGGTTATCAAAAGTGTCCAGCCAGAGAGCACTTAGCTGAGAGCATAGTACTAAAATTTTGGTACAGAAAAATTAAATTATTCCAGAATTCATGAAAGTTTTCAATACCCTACGATGCAGTTTACATTTTGAGTCTTTGTTTGTATACATATATTTTTATGGTGCTAAAATTTGTTCCACTCTAGTATATGTAGTTTAAATTTGTGAATATACCACACTGTTGCTGCAGAGTGAAAGATATTTCAATATACGTATTTGTTTGCTTACGAAAGCAAGTTAATAGTTATGTACAACTTTTTTAAACAATGGTATTACACACATACTGACCACAATATTAGAAACATCTATGTGTTTCTCAATTTTATGCTTATATAAAGTACATTGGATTTACAACACTAGAACCACAGGTTTCAAAACCTGTGGTAGGCAGAGTACTGGTAGCCCATTCTATAGCTTTGTGCTCAACTTTAACAAACAAGCAAGGTATGTATTTACATGTTAGAGAAAAAATAAACATCTCTTGGGGTATTGTTTCTTGGCATTTCTGCACAATGCTAAAATAATTATTAATTGTTTACTTATTTTGAAGTTGTGAGTTACTTTTCTTACTTTTGAACAAATACCTGGTAAATGATCTTTACTTACAGTAACTGCAAAGCAATAAACTTAGCATATCTTAATTATGGTGACACATTTAATACAATGTAATGACCAGGCCCTTAGGCTTCTTGAAGAGCTTTGACTGTACTACTAATTACACCAGATTTATTTAACTAGTGAATACAGTGGCAAGTGAAGCTCGCAAATCATTAACTCCAGGAAATTTACAGCTGGACTAAATAAAACGATTTTGAGACTGATATTCAACAAAATACATCAATTTCATTTAAATTCTTACAACAACATACACTTTTCAATAACAGTTATTTTTTTTAATATTTAACTTTTGAACTAAATGCTAATAACAATGTTTTTCACATTTAAGATACTTGAGTAGACTATCAGTACCAACTTCTTTTATATATCTACTTTGCTATTTTAATCTAAACTACATTGATTGAAGAATAAGAAAAATAATCTTACATCGAAGATGAGGAGGTGTTTCATTATAGGTTACAAATATTCATAATTTTGAAACTGGAAATCACTGCTATCATAGAGATTGGTCCTGGTTAACTGGAGAAACATATGGAAGTTTCTGAAAAACTAACTTTCAAACTTGAGACATGAGTTTTTATATGACATTTTATCAGTATTCTTACATGTTTCCAATTAGTGTACATAACTACTTGCAAGAAGTCCTGACACTCCATTGGTTAATTTCTGCAACTCATTGGGTTTCCCCAATACAAAAACTAAGTGTCAAGTAATTGGTTATTGTAGTGGTGAGTGAGCTGGTTGCATTGTTGCTTGTATCACAATTCCAATCAGCAGTAATGAATCTTATATCAAAGTGCTGATTTTAGATGCTACCTTAAACTTTTATTAGTCTTTACTGTACTTCTGGATTGGTGTCAGTAACTTATCACGGTCAAACACATGACTAGCATTTTTCTAAGCATCTTTATTGAGGTGCTAGGTGTTGATTCTATATTTTTTTATAACTCATTAGTTTGTGATTCTCAATATTACCTAACTAGCTAACTATGCTTTGCCCATTGCCTAACACAAATTTACAATACAGGTGTCTTTCTTATACCATTTCTTCTGCATACCTCACCCAGAAACCAGAATTTTCTGTGATTTCTCTCTTAACACCAAAGGAGTTGTACAAAACTACTTAAAAAATACCAGTTCCTTCAACAAAGGAAAGCCCAATAACAATGCTGAAGAAAATATTCTTGGTAAAGTGACAGACAAGTCACTCAGTTAAAGCATAAAAGCAATTTATGCTATTTTGCTTGTAGTAAACAAAGAATTTTAAGGCATATTTATCGATCACAAGGCAAGAGAGGTCATAATATCATTTGTCAGGGCCATTTGTACAATTTCAATCTTGTTATAGGAGAACGAATATTGATTTATTGGAAAAGTTCAGAGGAGGATTACTGTAATGATGCCAGAGATGGAAGAGTCATATTACAAAGATAGATTAAGATTTCTTATCCACTTTTTCTGAACAAATAATAGGAGATACACTGCTTCCCAAAATCTTAAGGCCAATGAACGTAAAGAGAAAATATGCATTTTGCTTTGTTAAACTCAACCACTTATTTGTGTAGTGCTTCAAAAGATGAAAATAAAAATAAAAAAAACTTTTTTAGCATTTAATAAGGAAAATGTGAACACTATGCAATTAGCTTAAATACTAGTTGGTCAAAAGTTTAAGACCATACTGAAACAAAACAATAATCAGTAAAAGCATAAAAAAACTTAGTCATTTGTTTTCAAGCATTAGCATCATCAATATCTCCCACTGACATCACTAGTGTGACACTGGGTGAAAACATGACAAAGGCTAAAAAGTTGACAGAGTTTGAACATGGCAGAATTATTGAGCTGCAAAATCAAGGTATCAACGTGGCATCCCTGGTGAGATTGGGCATAGTAAAACTGTTGTTGCAAATTTCTTAAAAGACCCTGAGGGATACAGAACGATAATTTCAAATGGTTGGCTCAAGAAAATTTCACCGCCATTGAGCAGGAGGATTTGACTGGTTGTCTGACAAGACACCAGCTGATTGTCGAATCAGATTAAGGCCCTTACAGGTGCAGAATGCAGCTCAAGAACAATAAGACAGCATCTACGAGAGAAAGGCTTTAAAACCTGCAAACATCTTCAAAGGCCATACCTCCTTTTACACCATGAAACACCTCTGTTAAACTTTGCTGAGAAGCACCAAACATGGGTTGTAGAAAAGTGGAAGAAGGTTTTGTTTTCTGATGAGAAAAAATTTAACCTGAATTATTCAGATGGCTTCCAATGTTACTGGTACAATAAGGATATCCCACCGGAAACATTTTCTATATGACACAGTGGAGGAGGTTCCATCATGATCTGAAGTGCTTTCTCCTTCCATGGAACAATGGAGCTTCAGGTTATACAAGGGCGTCAAACAACAGTGGGCTGCATTAACATGTTGGAGAGAGCATCCTTATTGACTGAAGGCCCTCACTTGTATAGAAATGACTGGATCTTTCAGCAGGACAATGCCTGCAAGAAAAAGGACTTTTTCATGGCAAATAATGATTCTTTTGGACCATCCAGCATGTACACTCAAACTGAACCCCACTGAAAATGTTTGGGGGTGGATGGCAAGGGAAGTCTATAGAAATGGACATCAATTCCAGTGAAGCCATCTTCACCACTTGGAATAACATTCCAGCCAGCCTTCTGCAAATGCTAATATCAACCATGCCAAAGCAAATGTTTGCAGTTATTCACAATGACAGCCTTGCAACTCATCACTGAGACTTCTTGTTGGGCATTTCCTACCCTGTTTAGGACTTCATTTTGGTATGGTCTTAAACTTTTGACCAGCTAGTATTTAGGCTAATTTCATAGTGTTCACATTTTCCCTATTAAATGCTAAAAAGTTTTTTATTTTTATTTTCCCTTTTCTTATTTTTATCTTTCAAAGCTCTACTCAAATAAGTGGTTGAGTCTAACAATGAAAAATGCATATTTTTTCTTTATGTTAATTGGCCTTATTAAGACTAAAGAATTGTGTTTAATTACAAACAAACAGATTTGGATATTCATTACTTCAGGAACAAAACTATCTTTGTCTTGAAAGAAACTCTGTTGCCATCTACCACTCAAATTCAAATCACTTTTATGGTAAAACTCACAGAATAACTGGAACAAATTAAGATTTTTAACTAAACATCTAATCAACCATAAGGAACATTCATGCTGTCATCACTGTATACCCTCAGAAGAAATACAACTGTTTGAAGAATTGACATATTTTTATATGAATACATGAGAATTTAGTGTGTATAGTGCTGTATGCTCCATAGAGTTCTCACCACTCAGTTACATTGCAGGAGTGACTTTCCTAAATAATGGGCATGCTTTGCATAAGAATATTCACCAAGCTACTCAAAAAGAAATAATTGCAGCTCCTTATCAGTCAGTGATTTTTTTAACTTGTAAGACCTTTCTGACTAACAAATGAAATTAAGTATCAATCGTACAAATGTATAAATTACCTCATATCATAATCTATCACCTGATAACTCATAAACAAGATCCACAAAGTCCTTTCAACTACAGTTTGAAATGTCTAGAAACTGTTTTCATTTGTGTGAGCTCTCTATTTACTAGATATTATATCTGTTCAGCTGTTTTAGGTTTTTATAAATAAAAAGTAATCATTTATCTTTCACAATTTGGAACTTGAAAAGCAAGAGTTGCAGCATTCTTTCAAACATGATATTTTCACTCATAAATATTTTGACTACCTGACTGTTCTACATGGTGATGATCATCAGTCAAATTCACCCACGTCAACTTTATGGTCAGTGTTGACAGTTACAGACAATTGTAGGAACTGTATTTTGCCCTTAAGTCAAATGGTTCCTCATTGAGTCCATCATAAATAGATAAATACTATCAACCTTGTCCACAAGTGTCTTTTTCTATCCTGTTGCAATTGCAGACTATGCCTTCCTATTCATTTGGCACAGGTCATCAACAAAAGTAATCAGTATCTCAATTTTCATCCTCTTCAAAGTCTTGGCCAAACCCTAGTAGATAACCTGATTCTCTAAAGAGCAAAATCAGTGCTGTAACTCTTCCATTAATGTACTCCATTCTTCTTTTTCTGTATCATGTCCAGGTGTTTGATGGTGTCCATGCATTAGATAGCCTGTTCCTGATCTACTGATCTCAGTACACCAAGTATTGGCTGGCCACTGAGTTTGCATGTGTAGGCTGTTTGTTGTCAGGGAATTTTACAGTATTATCAAAGTCCTATGTCATACAGCTGTATCTCTCAGTTGGAAGAGAGATTGATAAACCATTGCACATAAATCCTTTTTTTTCATGACACTTTTAAGATTACTCACACCTACATGCTCCCCAGTTGCACAGCAATATGTTTGTAGACTCACACTGCTGGAAACGTAGTTTTTATACCCGTGGTTGGCAGAGCACAGTTGGTTCAATGTGTAGCTTTAGGCTTAATTCCAAACAAATAAAAACCATCCAAATAATACTTATAATTAAAATTATAATAACCTACATGCATTTATTGTGATTAAACCCCAGCTGCCATATATTTTCCCAATTCGATAAATGATCAAATCATTTTGTAAAGCAGCAGCAACATCTAATGCCTTAACTAACCAGCAATTTTAAGTAATTTATTGAACATTCCTTCATCCATGTCAATAATGAAAATTAAAATAAACATAGGTCCTAAAATTGGGCCAGATAATATTTCCCCAAGAGTTTTAAAGGAGGTCAAGGACTAGATATATGAGCTAATTGCCGTAATCTTTTGTATGTTCTTGAATAGTGGATAAGTACTAACAGATTGGAAATTGTTTAATCCCACTCCTATCTTCAAGGAAGGTAAAAAAAAGTTGTCCCAGTAATTAAAGACTTATTTGTCTTACATCAGTTGTGGGTAAAGTTTTGAAAAGTGTGATAAAAGATACTTTTCAAAGTCATTAAACAAAGTTTAGAATTTTATCTGAGAGTCAAGGTGGTTTCACTGAGGGAAAATCTTGTCGTACAAATCTTTTGACATGCTTTAAAAATGTTACTGAATATGTGGATGAGGATAAAGGTGTATCTGAATTTTCAGACAGCATTTGACAAAGTACAACTTAAAAGGTTTGTAAAGAAATGTATCTTGATAGGAATGAGAGATAGTTTAACTGATTGGATTGAAGGGTGTCTTGATGGAAGAAAACAGATGATCATTATAAATGGAGTTCAGTCTAATGAGATTAATTTTACAGGTCTCAATTCTTTAAACTTCCCAGTTTTATTTTAACAAGCTCAGAGTTTATGCATTTGTCTTGTTCAACTTTGTTTTCATCTATCAATTGTTCAATATAAGGAATACTGTTTAAGTCTTCATTGGTAAAAAACTGAAGAAAAAGCAAAATTTAATAACCTAGCTATTTCATAACTAACAGATGCTAGCCATCCTTTATTATTCCTCAAGAGTCCTATCCCCATCCTAACAATTTGTTTATCCATACTGTACTTAAGACATCAAAATATATGTATGAAAACATTAAAAATTAACAGTAAGGATTTTTTATGTACATTATGGAATCCTTACATACCCTCACTTCCTGTTTGATGAGCTTTCTTGACTTTCTGTAATCTTCCATAACACAAGTTAGTTCAAATTTCTTAAATTTTCTTCAATTTTATGTCTTATACCCTTTGCAAGCCAACCTGATTTTTTTACTTGCACGTACCATTTTCTTCCTGTAAGGAATAAATATCTTTTGAATGTTTTAACATTTTTCTTTACAACTTTTCTACATGTGCTCATGTCTCCAAACAACTCAGCTACCTAATTCACAGCATATAATTCTTCTTGCATCCCTTCAAAATTTATTTTGAAATTTGGATTCAAAATATCATTATATCTGATTTCCATATGCATCAAAACATCAAACCTAATACAGCTGTGATCATTTGTACCTAGGCATTCCCCAATTTCAACCATCTAAACCATTTTCACATTATAAGTTAACAATAAATGTAAAATAGCATTATTTCTCATAGGTTCCTTGACTAGTGTGAAGAAGTCCATCATTGAGAGTTTCCAAAAACATTTCTTACTTATGATTTAACTCCAGCATCTTCAAATTAATATGTCTGAAGTTAAAATTACCCAAAATCATAACTTAATTAACAGCTCAAATCATAATTTCACTGTAAAGTTTCTTATTAATATCATCAGTTTTATCTGGTGGTCTGTAACAAATTCCATTCAAAGAACTTTTCTCTTGATATCAACTAAGAGAATACCAAATAGATCTAATCTCTATGCTATTATCCTTAATAATCTTGACATCAATAGGTTTTAACCTACACTTTACATATAGAGACACTTTTCTGGTTCTTTGCTACTCTATCTTTATTAAATAAAATATGATCATGTATTTCAAGTAAACTTCTGTTGTCAAAATTATCTACATTTAACCATGTTTTGGTTAATCCCATTAAATCAAATTTTTTATTCTTACCAATGCCCTAAAGTCATTGTTTTATTTCTCATACTTCTAACAACACAATAGTGATAATTATGCTCATTCTTATGAGTAAATTTTTAATAATTTCCTATGCTAAACTTTACTCACTATTTCAATTTTGTTTCATGCACTTTATTTTGCCATCACTACTACCTAGTCTGAGTTTGAAACTTTCCATACAGCAAAGTGAATAGTATTTGCAAACATTTCAGCCCATTTCCTACTGAAGTGCAAACCATCCATTTCAAAAAGTTCCCTTCTCCCACTGATTTGATCTCACAAGTTCAACCAGCAAATTTGCTCATCTTAACATATTTATTTCAGCCTAACATTTAGCCCTAGTGGCCAACCGAAAATGTCATCCCCATAATTAATTCCTGGCAGTATCCCTGAGACAATTAATTTGTGACCTTTATCTTTAAATGCTTTTATCACCCCTTGTACTTATTAAATAGCTTCTCTTACTAACTCTTCCTTATATTGTTAACCCCTATGTGTACCACCAAGACTGTATTGTTGCCAGCCCCCATCATTATATCTCTTGCTCTATCAGCTATGTCTTCCACCTGTGGCCTAGTTTAACATAATCTAACTCTTTTTCTCTTAATTTACCCATAGATTATTCTAACCACCTGCTATGTCAGGGAATCACCTTTAACAAAAATATCTTTAAGTTTATATTCCATATCCTTCTTAATTCCTTTTGGTTTCACTCCCTCCAACAGTTCCATGGGCTTAAATATGTTGCTTAACAGAATATGATCTTGACTTCATTACTTTAACCCTGATATCACCCTTCATCACTTCATGAATGTCATTGTTAATGTTAGCTGATGCCTCCCTTTCATGTAAAATCTTCAGCTCCTTTTGAAGTCCTGCTGTCATTCCTCACAGTTTATACTTCTCTTTATCTGTTTCAAGTCAAGTGAGGATAGCCTCCAAACTGCAAACTCTACCTTTAAATCAAAGTGTTCAACATAATTGGAATGTGTAGTGATTTAGAGTCCTTGTGCCTTTCAAACCTTGTTTTGCAACTGAACATTATTAGTTTCCAAACAAAATACTTTTAGAATTTATTCCAATACATGTTTCTTTCATTAATATAAGATAGCAAATCATTGTTTGAGCTTTGAGAAATCTAGTAGAGGAAGATATTCTTATAATTGATATAATTTTGTTGTTTATAATTAGTCAAAAACTGACTCACAAAATCAAACCTTATTTCTTGTAAAGATCACTGATTTACTCATTTGAATTCCTGAGTTTAGTGTTAAACTTTTTCAGCATAAAATATCCCACAAAAAAAAGACAGAATTTTTATATACAACAATTTTTTAAATTTATTAGAGCATCTTACAGCTCCTATACTTTTGATGTGACTGTGGAATACCACTTTTGCAATTTAAACTTTAAACTGTTGTATGGACTTGTTTGGAATTTTGTGCAAAGCTGCATGAGAGCTATCAGCACTAATCATCCATATTTTAGTGGTAATAACCTAGAGGGAAGGCTGATAGTCAATATCATCCACTGCCAACTCTTGGGCTTACCTTTTACCAAGGAATTGTGAGACTAACTGCAATATTATCGTGCCCCAATGGCTGAAAGGGATTTGTGTCCAATACCCTGAGATTATGAGTCAAATAACCCAACCAACAGGCATAAAATATTGGAAAAAAAACAACATAAAATGGACAAATTATTTATTTCCTCACTTTATCCGTAACTTTAATATCCTACATATTTATTTAAATTTTTAAAAGAAACATGGAACATTATAACAAATGACTAAGTGCAGATATTTTGAAAGCTTTTTTTTAGATGTCTGATCTGAATTCAAGACAGTGCAACAAACTGAAACATAAACTGCCTCTTAGAGATCTGTAATAGTTAATTAATATTAAGTTAAAATCAAAGAAAGCTAACTACAAGGTTCATAACTAACAATATATATCTATCTAGTTTGAGCATAAATAATAAATATATTTTAGGTATGTAAGGGATGTTTTTGATGTTGTTTTCAGAAATAGCATCAAATACAACTAATATAATGTGGTGTTGCCATTAATAAATCAAAATAAAATGAAACACTTTTTTTTACTGAGTAAGAATCAGTATTAACATGGCAATTGATGGAAATTAAGAAAAGACTTTGGTACACACGATCTTATGCAAGAGAATACGTATCCCTGATTTTGTAATTGTAGCATAAAGTGCTTTAACACAGAAATCTAAATTTTAAATGTATGGTTCCAACCAGTGCATAAAGGATTGCCAAATATTCAATAAGAGGTTACAGAAAGTATGTCTTTTGTCAACAGTTAAACATGAAGGAGGTACTGTCATGGTTTGAGATGCAATATCTGTGAATTGCATTTGTCATCTTCACAAGACTGATGAAATTATAATTCAACATAAATACCATAATATGTCACTAAATCTGTGGAAAGAAGTTAATTGAGCAGAGCTTCATATTACAAGAATCATTATAATGATTCTAAACAGACTTCAAGGAAATGTTGCATATAACAGACAAAGATATAATGCTCAGAGGAACTCCAGAAAATGAAATGGTATTCAAATAACACAAAATTCTTTGACAACAAAAGATCATATAGACCATCCTATCAATTTAACTAAATTTCAATGAAAAAACAAAAAACTCAAAACCAGCCCTGTTACTGAAATATCAACCAAGCATTCCATTAAATTCACTGTATTCATCATGTCAGAAAGCAATTCACCTAAAGACCACCCAATTTGTTAGAAGAGTAAAACTGTCATAGCTGAAGATGACTTCCACCCCACCAAAAATATTTACATTTGTGTCTCCTAATCCTACCATTCCCACTATTAAGTAGGGAGAGATGTATTCACAATGTCAATTATTTTAACACTTTTAAATGCTTTAATCAAGTCCTTAAAAATTCTTTCTTCAAAAGAAGGCAGTTTCAGAAATATCAACCTGTACTCATATGACAACCTTTCCATCCCTAGTAGACTTTCTCTATACCCCTTTTAACAATTCAATGTCTTTAATAAGGTAAGAAGTTCAAGACTGAGTACAACACTTCGAATCTGGCATATACAATGAAACTGTAACCTCTTTAAACCTTTATTCACTATTTCTATGGATACAACCTACAATCCACTTTGTCCCACCACTAGCAAAGTGAATAAAGATTCTCTTCTGTTTTATTCCATTAAAGTTACATTTATAATGCAAATTATGATGATCCATATATTTTACTTTCCACTTATTATAATTAAAAGCTATCTGCACTTCATTTCCCAAATTCAGCAAATATACTAAATCTTCTTATAAAGTAACAGCATCCTCTCATAGCCAGCAACACTCAGGATCATACTACCATCAGCAAATTTAAACAATGTATTAATCATTTCTTCATCTGTGTCATTGATGTGAACAACCAAGAGCCCTGAAGTACCCCATTTCTGACATTAATTGGCTTGAATAAACTTCATTTACAATAATCTTCCACTTTCTTGCATCCAGCCAGCCATTTTTCTATTTAATAAACCAACTTATCCCTTATACCTAGAAAATTCTTTTTTTACAAAACCTTTATGTTCTTTTATGTCAAATGCTTTCTAAAATTTCAGATACACTTAATTCATACTGTTACCCTCATCTTCACAAACAGTAACCCCAACATAGAATGTCAAATAGTTGGTACACCAAGACTTTCCCATAGCAAAGCCATACTGAGTATCTAACAAATATTTTAATTTTATTAAATAAATTTCCAAAGCATCATTTATCATTTTCAAAAGCTTTACCCATTTCTGATGCAAGACTAATAGCTCTATAGATAGTGGTGCAAATTTTATCATCTTCCTTGTAAAAGATGAGTAACAAACAAATTTTCAATCTTCTGGCATTTGTTTGCTATTCAAGAACTTAGAAAACATAGTAACAAGTGGCTCATATATCTAATCCTTAACTTTCTTTAAAACTCTTGTAGAGAAATTATAAAACCCAGGAGTCGTTATCATTCTTTAAACTTCCCAGTTTAATATGATCGTGCACATTTTTCAACTATTTACTGTACAAAATTAAGGATACCAGTTAAGCCTTCATTAATCAGAATTTAATTAAAAGTAGAATTTAATAACTCAGACATTTTGTGATCTGAGTCATTGTTTATGATTTTTTTAAAAAACCATGCTCTCATCTTAAGACTTCATTTACCCTTAATGTGTTTAAATAAGTCCTCACTGTTAAGTATTACATGTGTGGCAAACCTCTTTTCATATATCCTTTTCAATTTTCTGATCCAATAAAATGCTTTAAACCTTCCATCAGAGCAGTCAATTTAAACTTCTTAAATTCTTAATGCATATTGCCTCATAGTCTTTGTCTATCAAGGTTTTATTTACTTGCAGCCACAATTGTTTTTTCTGTAAAAAAAAGTTTGTCTTCAATATTTAAAAATATTTTTAAAGTTTTCCTCTACATTCAGTTGGTATTTCTAATTAATTCATTGCCCAATTCAAAACTGTTAATTTTCATTGAATCCCTTCAAAAAATGCTCTTTGGAAACTTATAAACTAAATCTCATTATTCCTACTTTCCTTCTGTACTAAAACATCAAACCTAATGCGGCAATTATCACTTACATTCATACACTCCCAAATATCCTCCCTCCCACAAGTCCAATTCGCCAATATGCTTGACCATACATATTAACCTGAGCTTAACAATCAGCTCTAATGAACTAATTATAACTTAATCCTCACAATTAAATCTCTGCAATATTACTGACACAAGTTTTAATCCTTTTCCTTAAATGCTTCTATCAGTCCCTATACTTTTCAGTTAGCTTCTCTGAGCTACTCTTCTCTACACTGTTAACTACTGGAATCAAACTGTACCAGAAATTTGAGAAAACACACAAACATAATGCTACAAAGATGCTAAACTGTTACTGATTTCAAAGGTGGTGACATTAAATATTAGTAATAAAAGAGCTTAAATACAATATTTGGGTACCAACTTTCTAATAACTTCATTTAAGTCTAGTCTACAATAATTACAAGAATATTTCTGCTTTCCCTCTAGTCTTTCACTGCTAAATTAGGGGCAGCTGGCACAGACAGCTAGCCGTCCCTAATTTAGCAGTGTAAGACTAGAGGGAAGGCAGCTAATCATCACCACCCACCACCAACTCTTTGGCTACTCTTTTGCCAACAAATAGTGGGATTGACCATCACATTACAATTCCCCCACGGCTGGGAAGGCGAGCATGTTTGGTGCGACTCGGGCGCGAACCCACGACCCTCGGATTACAAGTTGCACGCCTTACACGTTTGGCCATGCCGGGCCCCTCTGTATCAAACTATTTATATTACAAATACTAATGGTATGAACTCACCAAATGTAACTTCTATCAAGCGTTAGTTGTTTTACTTTATGAACTTACAAAACTCTTGGATAATTGCTTTTAAATGGTATGTGAGCTAAAGAATTTAGAGTTACATGTATAGAATTTAATTCAGATTTGTAAGATCACTTTCACAAGGATATGAAAAATTAAACAACATCAATTTCATCCACAGTTCTCACCTTTCAGTCAAAACATGAATCACAACAGTTTGCATTCTTTAAAGTATTGTTCTGGTTGAAAATGAAGTGACAATTTTCAGTGAATCTAAAATTAGTGAACCTTTCATATCAAAAAACTTATCAAGAGACAATGTTCAGCAGATATTATCAGAACTAGGGAGAGATGTAAATAGAAACTGTCTGTTTAAAATATACCCAACTATGGTTATTAAACAGGGCTATATCTCTTGAAATCCCGTACCCCTAAATTGATATATTTTAATTTGCCAGCAGGTTATTTCAGACTCTTTGATTACTGTTTGTCTATTGACCTAATTAATGTATATTACAAATATAAACCACACATAAATTTATGTTCTACACTGTAAAAAATGGTAAGATTCATAAGTAGTTTGCCTAAGTAGTTCAGTACAAGTCCACATAATCAAACAAAACATGGTTTAAAAAAATAAATTTATGAATAAAAACATGTAATAGTTAATACATTTATATATTTTCTTTATTACATATATATATGTATTAACATGCTTTTTACATATAGCTTCAATCTGTACACTATTCAAATGAATGCTTCCTATCATTTTTTTGAAGTTTATGTATACATATACAGACATATATAAGCAAAATTAAGAGCCTTATGTCTTTTACTGCTATATATTTGAAAGCTAAATTTTGTAAATCTGATGAAATTTATACAAATTTGTATTTTAATTATCATATCAGTTGACTCTCCATGTAGAGATGGTCACAGTACTTAACAATGACAAAGTTTACTTTAAAAAGATAATTTCTACTTTCACTAATTTCTGTACCCAAGAAGCCCAATGCAAGAAATTTTCACAAAGATACCAAATCAGAAAATGACCAAACCAACAAATTGTTCATCTTTCTTCTTCTGGTTTCAGGAAAGCTAAATCTACAACTACTTCATCACTAACATCAGTTCAAACCTGTGTATATATGGCCAGTGCACAATATCATTGCTTAGTTGTAATAGCTAGTAATTTTGTTTTTCATCATAATTCTTGTGTAAACAGTATCATTACTGCTGGTGTTCATTTAAAAAGTTTGAGTAAAAGGAGAAACACAAATTACCAGTCATGTAATAGTTGATCATTAGATGACTGTAACATGTAGAATACACTGTTTAATTGATATCTTTAAGGATCAGTCCCTATGCAATGTATGAAGAAGTTAAAAAAAATTCAACATATGTGACAAATTTTATTACATACATTCCTAAAATACACTCTTACTTCAACCAGCGGAAAAAAATATTTAAAAAAATTAATATAAATTTTGTAAATGTAAAGAGATCCAGGGGTGGTAGCATCAAAACGAATGCAAACAAGAATATTGGTACAACACAGCGAGAGGTCGTCCATACATAGCTTTCAATGTTAAAATTGTAAAATGCGTACTTGATTTTAATGTAACTGCAGTTGGAAGTTATATATATTATCAAATGTTAGTATACAGTTTGTTTAACATAATATCATGGTCATGTCAGAGTAGGCACCAATGTATTGCAACTAAGAGCCTAGGATTTACTGAATTAAAGCATGTCTTGATTATTACCGACTGTTACAGAATCTCACCATAAGATTCGACTGAACTCACAACCATCTCATACTCCTACATTTTACAGTATAACATTACATTTTACTATTAATAATAATGTACAGATGACCTAAGTATAGTCGTATCGTCCCTATATTCTTGTCTGAATTATTTTTGGCATTGCCATTCTTCACCACTTTACATTTACAAAATGTTCTTTACTTATAGTTATGTACAGTGTTAGAAAATGTTCTTCACTTGTAGTTATGTACAGTATTACAAAATGTTCTTTACTTGTAGTTATGTACAGTATTACAAAATGTTCTTTACTTGTAGTTATGTACAGTATTACAAAATGTTCTTTACTTGTAGTTATGTACGGTAGTACAAAATGTTCTTTACTTGTAGTTTTGTACGGTATTACAAAATGTTCTTCACTTGTAGTTATGTACAGTGTTACAAAATGTTCTTCACTTGTAGTTATGTACAATATTACAAAATGTTCTTCACTTGTAGTTATGTACAGTATTACAAAATGTTCTTCACTTGTAGTTATGTACAGTATTACAAAATGTTCTTCACTTGTAGTTATGTACAGTATTACACACCACCTCAAATGACTGCTGCCATGGTCAACATCTGGATTTATGTCTGACATTATACAGCAAAGAAGCCTTTCTTTAATTTTATTCTGATATGCAGTATTTTAATAATGTGATTGATTATTTTATGTGACACTAATTGATGCTCATAGGTAATCAATAAATCACTCGGCATTAATTACTGCTTCCCAAAAAATAAACACAACTGTTGATAAGTTTTTTCTAATTGGAAAGTAGGTATATTATTAAAATTTACATTTAAAATCTGTGAGGTACTTCATAAAATATTCTGTATTAAAGTGCTTCACAGTTTAAAAACCTACTTAAAATCAATTATAGTCCAATTATTTCCTGACTGTACATCAACTAAAAAAAACGTTTATTATCTATCTACCTAAAAATAAAATTAATATATTTATGTTATATACATTTCTAAATTACAAGCTAACTTAAAACCTTTTATATTTTACTTCTAATCCCACTGAAAAGTAACTTTAATCATTCCCAATACTTCATAAAAACGAATAACTTGTGATTTGTTTCAGTTTTCATAATTTATCAGTTTCAGATTTCGAATCAGTGCTGTTTTAAAACCATTTCTACATTAATTGCTTGCCATTTGCAATTCAAATAAAATGTAATTAATTGTCTCTTTTCCCAGAATCCCTCTATTCATTGATCCCCAAATTATAATTCACGTACATTGTCACCACTACTTATAAATAAAACAACTGCTTTTTAAAAATATTAAAATAAATGAGAAATTGCTCATTAACACACCTTAAGAAAAAGATCTTGACATATTGGTAGAATAAGTTACTTTAGAAATTGAAGCAGTTAGGCTAATAAGATTTATAATGTATTCATAACCATTAATTGCAACTTGAAATAAGTGATCTTTTTATATAAATCAATTCTTAAGCTTCCCTTGGAATAACATGTACAGCTTTAATTATTTTACATTATCATGGATAGTTAATTAACTGATAAGGGTTCAGACAAAGGCTATTATGATGATTACAGGGTATCTTATAAGGATAGGAAAAGATCTCTTGGTAAAAGGGTCAAAAGGTAAGCTAACTGAAGTTTACAAAAACATTCAATGAATCTATAAAATAAAATAAAGGCCTCTTGATTTCTTTGTACTGTACTCTAGATACAAGGAAGAGAAACAAGTTTAAGATTTGGAAAAAAAAAGCTAGATTCCAGTTAAGACAACTAACATCATGATGACCTTATAAATTAAGATGTCATTAGCAATTTAAAATGGCAATATACTTGTTGAAACAAAGGGTAGATTTAACATGTCAGTTTATTTTATTCTAAATAATGGGTATGTAAGAACTACTTTAACCAACTAAATAATAAATTTTATATTCATCAGAAAATCTTCCAATTAAATTGGCCATATATTTTTCTCTGACAGAGAATAAGAAAGTATTAATACAGTGTTAACTTTCATCACTTTCATGATAAAAAAAAGATTATTCATTGATGATTTCACCAGTTTATTGAAAAAAATACTTTTCTACAAATACAAGAAAGAAAAGATAAAAATACATTATTTAATACCTTTCATTAAAAACACAAGACAATGGGTGGCATGATTGTAACATTTAAAAACCTTTCACAGTGAATTTTATTATAAGTATCAAACAGTCACTAACAAATCTGGTGAATAAGAATAATGTATGATTGTACTGATACATTTCAACAACACAATATACAATGAAAGATAACAACTAGTCCCATAACTTTAATGAACCATCCCAACCAGCAGACACCACTTTTGATGTTTCATGAGGATGCCATAAAACTGCAATACATACATTATCATGGGCTTTTAATTTGCTGTATAGCTTTGTAGTTTTCCAGTCCCAAATGTATAGTTTTCCATCAGCATCTCCTGAAATTACATAGCTCATATCTGGAGAAAAGTCCACAGAGCAAGCATAACCTGCCACCATGTGTCCAGTGAAAACCTTCTTCCTGTTGAGTTTGAAGCGATTAAGTGCTGAGAAAATCATCACTTTGTTATCCATTGACTGGCAGGCAAGCCATTTACCATTAGGTGATAAAGTTACTGCAGGTAGAGAATGCATACTGGGTTCTGCAATATATTTCATGTCTACAGGAATGTCCCATTCCCAAACACGCATACTTTTATCATCTGATGTGGACACAAATCTTCTATTTTCATCAACAAAAGTAATAGTGTTGACAGCTCCTAAATGACGATCATATTCTTGAACAATTTCTTCTGACCGAATGTCCCAACAAACAATCTTTTTGTCAGATGTTCCTGCAACAAAAAGGTGTTGTTTGTCTTCATCAGGGTTGAACTTAACACAGTAAGCCACCTTTCGATTTGTGAATCTTGAAATGCACTCTCCTGTTTCAGTATCCCAAAGTTTAATAAACCTGTCATAACCTGCTGATAAAAATTGAGTCCCACAATTATTGAAACAAATGTCTCTTACAGCTTGCCGATGACCATAGTAAGTCCTGATGCATCGTCTATCACCATATACTTCCCAAAGTTTCACTCTACAATCCATTCCAGCAGAGAGTAACAGATGAGCTGACTTAGGAAAAAATCGAATTGTTGCAATCCCTTTATTGTGACCACTCCACGTATGAATAAGTTTTTTTGGAATGAAACATTTTTCTGGAGGATCCTCTGTTTGAAGGTTCACTCCTATATCCTGAGGAACATGAAGGAAAGATCGTCCTTGATAATCGTAAGGATCTTTAATATGAAGCATAGTCTTTTCTTCTAATGGTTTATCATCTGTTTGTTTTCCACGCTTCTGTCTTTTTGCTACAATTTCATCCAATTCCTCTTGTTCTTCTGGTGTAGGTTTGGTATTTTTCTTTTCATCTACATAGCCACCCCATGGACCTAAGAAGCCTTCAATATCTGCAGCATTTGTATTTTTGACTTTTTTTCGTTTGTCTCCTTCCCTTGGCTTAATTTTTTCAAAAACAGATACTACAGAAGTTGGTGATGCATCTTTGGATTCTCCAACAAGGTGTTTTCCTTCTTCAGCTAAACTATCCACAGATGGATCTAGAGCATAGCCATAGCTAGAAAATGTTCTCCTTTGAGATTCAAAATGAAACTCATTAACATGGACTGGCTCAAAGTATCCAGCAAGACTATTTTTTTCAGCTTGTTGTTGCTGAGTTTTAAAGGGATTAGCTGGCCCAATAACAGGTGCATAAAGTTCATCATACTTCGGATTATAGTTTAGGTAGTTTTTTGTTGGGTCAACTGGTAACACAGAGCCAAGAGGGTCCTTGGGAGCTACATCAGGCGCAGCATTTATACTAAAAGTATACTTCGAAGAAAACTGGGGAAATATCGTTGACGAAACTCTACTTTCCACGTGACCGATACGGCGATTAATAGTAACCTCGTTAGGCCTATTGTCCTTTTCATTTTCACTGTCAGTATCACTGTTTCCGTATTCCTGTAGCGCAAGCATGGTTAATAATATTTGTCACAAAAAGATATTATAATAAAGATAATTTTAAATCATATTCAAACAAACTGAAAAGTGCAAATTTCGCACTCAGATTATATTTAGAAATATAATACCCCTTCCATTTATTCGTTTACACGGAAAAAGCACCTAGTGAGCAAAATTAGAAGTTCTTTTTGTTATACTTTTATTGATGTAATATAATGCGTACTAAAAAAAGGGGTAATATTTTGAAATTTCTCTTGAACTAAATGCCAAACTATATTATGGACAATTTATATGTTTCATTTTCATATGTTTGGTTTTAAAAGCCCAGGTTTCACCCGCTTGCTAGCAGTAAATTTTTGAATAGATAAAAATCGGAGTTTTATGTATATATAGTGGAAGCACTACAGATTACTTATTGCTTAGTTTTGCATTTAACAACAATAGAAGTACATCGTAAAGATTTTATTACCAACTAACGTATTACCATTCCAATCTCACAGTATATCTTAACCTCTCATTTCATAGGTAACTGGAATAAATAAATTTTGCGAGATCAAACTTGATCAACAAAGAAGTAGAGATCAGTGACGTCGAGGAACCCACTTGTTGAGAATTATATATGCAAAAACGGCTCGTTTGGGTTGAGAAAATATTTTAAATAGAAAAGTGAACAACGTTCGACCTTCTTCGATCATCGTCAGGTTCACAAAGAAAGAGGTAATTGACCGGAAGCTGACCACATGTTTGGAAGGGGTTGTATAACTGAGTGTCGCAATGTAGAGGGCAGGGATAGATGTTTGAATATATAATTTTATCTAAAATATTAATATAGGTATAATGGCGTTCCTTTATATTGGTTTATTTTGGGTTTAAGTTGTTGTATAAGTAAGGCTTCTTTAATTTTTCGTTTGTTTATGTTTGTTTCTTTATTTAGTATTTTAGTGTTTTCTATGGTTATGTTGTGTTTATTTGACTTACAGTGTTCGAAAACGTATGATGGTAACTTTTTATGTTCTTTGAATCTGGTTTCCATTTTTCTACTTGTTTCTCCTATATAGAAGTCGTGGCAGTTATCACATTGTATTTTATAAATAATGTTGGTGTGGTGTTTGTCAGTGTAGTTCTTACATAGTATAGACCTTAGTTTTGTGCCTGGTTTTTGAATAAATTTAGTGTTAACTGGAATGTTATATTTTGTTACTAGTTTTTGCCAAATGTTGGTTATTTGTTTGCTGATGTCAGGAATATATGGTATACAGCAGTATATGGTTTCGTGATTTTTTGATTCGTGAGATATATTTACTTTTGTTCGTTAATCAACCCAAAACTCTCCTATATAAAACATTTTCTCAACCCAAACGAGCCGTTTTTTCATATATATAAAGAAGTAGAGAAATGCAGTATAATCTATCAGGCGTTAGTAAATTCCTTTGTGAGCCAATCAAAATTAAAATGATTTGTGAAATTATTTTGTGGCGTATTAATATAATAGTTATTAGCAAAAATCCTTTGGATTAACAACTTTTAACATTGGTTTCTTTGTGATTATGTACAAGGCTGCACAATGAGCTATCTATGCTCTGCCCACCACAGATATCGAAACCCTGTATTTAGCGTTGTAAGTCCGCAGACATTCTACTGTGCCAGTGGGTACTTTAATTTGTAAAAAAAAGCTAGCGCATATTGTGGACACAACGTCATGTTACTTAGCAACAAATGTATAACCTGATATTGTTGTTAGTCTGTATACTGAAATATTAAATGAAATATAGAAAATTATTCGTTTATTTCTTAATTTAGAATTTCCGTTGAATAAAGTCCATCACTGGCACAGTGGTAACTCCACAGATTTACAAAAACATACGCACACGCGTTGAATAAAAGGGTTTGTTTAAAAAACAAAAAAATTATGATGATATCGCACAAAATAGCTTAATTGAGAAATGATTTAATTTTAAAATTGAATCGATATTTTTACTTTCATATGTTTATGCATTTGGTTCCAGGCTAGATGAACCTACACGTTTTTCCATTTGGTTTATTATGCCACTACCGAAGAAGGTCGAAACGTTGTTCGCTCTTCTATTCAAAATATTTTCTGAACCCAAACGAGCCGTTTTTGCATATAAAATACCTCATTACTGCCCTCTCGAATCCCGTCTATAAAATAGTATGGAGCATAGAGTAATCGAAGTATTCCACCTGCATAAATATACTCTTCAAAAAAAGAAACGCAAAAGGCAAAATGTGAGACAAATTGTTAACAAGTTTATTCTGGGTAGTTCTTTATGACCTGTGTGAAACTTTGCACATTCATTGCTGAACATCTAAAGTCTGCAAAGGTGAAGTCCACGCTCGCTAGATGAAGTTTAGCATCATTCAACGTCAATAACGAGTATGCCCCCCGTGAGCATCAATAACTGCTTGGCATCTCCTGCCCATGGAAGCGATGAGATGACGAATCACATCCTTTGGAATGACTGTCCACTCAGTCTGCAAAGCTGCTGCAAGCTGAGGTAGTGTCAGCGGTTGAGGTTGTCGCCATCGCGGACGTCGGTCCAACTCGTCCCAAAGATGTTCGATGGGGTTTAAATCTGGTGATCTGAAGGGCCAGGGAAGAACGTTGATGTTGTGGTGTCTCAAGAAGACAGTGGTGAGTCGGGCTGTGTGAAGACGGGCGTTGTCACGTTGAAAAACGTTGTTGTCGTTCACCATGATGGATTGCACATAGGGCCTAAGAATCTCGTGGACGGTTGCGTACGGTCTGATCGGAAATCCTACCCAGCCCTGGTATGGTTGAGGCAGTAGACGTCGCAGTAGTGGTCCTATCCCAAAGGTGACGTAACCGGATGTAACGATCTTGTGCAGGCATGGTCACACGAGGTCTGCCAGATCGTGGACGGTGACGATTCCTTGTGATGGTGCTTGGATGGACACTCACAGCTCTGGCAACACCTGATTGAGATTCGCCTGCTTTAAATCAACCAATGGCGTTGTTGCGTTGTGCTTCAGTCAGTCTTGGCGTAACTGTATTACGTGTCGGAGGCTTAACACTGAGCTATGGAAACCGAGAACCCGTCACTTTTATAGGGATTTTGCACATGTTGCACTTGCAGATCTCTCAAACAAATTTATTGGACACGAATGCGTTTTGGCGAAAAATCCGATGTTTTCCTCCGTTTTCAAAGTGCACAACTTTTATTGTCATTTTGGTCTGACAATCAGTGCTTTAACACGTGTAACATCACATACTCTGAGTTTGTAACGTTATTACATATATTTTTCTTTAAAATAAAAACAAATATCCCTTTTACATTTCTTTTTTCGAAGAGTATACATTTTGGTTGTTCTTGTTGTTTTGAATTAAGCACAAAGCTACACAATGGGCTATCTGTGCTCTGCCCACCACGGGTATCGAAACCCGGATTTTAGCGTGTAAGTCCGCAGACATACCGCTGAGCCACTGGGGGGCATACATTTTGGATTTTATGAATAGGGTTGCAATGCGGTTTATTCTCCTTACATTCGAGAACTTTAGTTTATACATGATCCAGTCACTAAAAAATAACATAACTGACATTTTGTGCTGTATTTTTGTTGCATTTAAAATTTTCTCAAGTGGTATTTATATAGTATAATGTTTTTGTATAAATACAGGCTTTAGAAATGTTGTGTCAATAATAAATTGAACATGGTGGTTAAAAAACACAAGTAAACAAATAACTGATTTTATTGTTTCGGGGTCTCTTGTATTACTTATTAAAAATGCAAAGTTTGTTGCACTTAATGGTAACAAAAACATTTTACTTCTTTGACCTATAACTCACACACATTCACAAACTAACTATAGGATAAAATTACGTTAAATAGAGCCATATATTAAGTTTCTTTCACACCAATGTTGCTTTTTGTATCTCTAGTAATTTGTTTGAACAAAAAATTATGGCAGTGACGAAACAGAAAACCAGTTAACAGACTTAATATCTCGATATGCAAGCCACCACTGTAACAGCAACCTATGTTTGTCTTGCCTAATTTGTATTCTACATTAAAGAGATAGTTTCTGATACTTTTAAGAAAGTTCTAGTCACTAGTTGCTGCATGATATTAAAATACCCCTCTCGTCAAGCAACAATACAAATTTCTAAGTTTAAAAAATCATAACATACAACATTCTTTCATACCTGGATTGTCAATTCCCTCAACTATTATACAATATAACAATGGTAAATTGAACTTAAACTTCCATAATTAACAGCAAAGTAATTACTGACAATTCTAAAATTGATATTCGTAGACGTAAATATTACAACCATTGACTAGATGCACGAAATAAAGTAAAGTGAAAATTTGATTAGCAAAGCAAGACACTCTTTTTTTGCTTATTCGCTGCCCCTAAAGTTTCCAGTTAACAATGCTTTTAATGATTTTTTTCCATGATTTATGGTACGAGGATTTGATGACTTTCCTCCTGTTTTTTATATCACTTATTATCTTGTCACTGAGGAGATCTCTTCAGGTGTATTAGCAAAAAAGTCCACTGGCCTTTTCATGCCTGGTGAAATCTTGAAAACAATCTCGACAATGATCATGCTCTCACCAGTAAATTCATTAAGCACTCTCATAACCTTCTTTGAAATCAAACTGCTTACATTTCACCTTGCAATGTACTCGTGAGAATAAATAATGTAGATAACCTTTGGTTTGAACCACCCATTTTTCCATTTGTTACTTTATTTCATCTTAGTTGGTTGTCTTCATTACATTATGCTTCATGAGAAGTTCAACTTCTAATGAAGTAATTGTCTTGTAATACCCAGAGACATCTTGTTCGTAAACTGTGATGATGTTTAAAATGAATCCAACCTCATATATTTTTTTCCATCTGAATTTTTTCTCAATATTTATTCTTCTTCAAAGTAAGTTATTCATATATCTCAAGAGATTTCCCGTTGTAAAGATAATTTTCAACGTTTATCTTACTAAAACATTACAAACACGTGTTGTTCACATAATTTACAATTTTGATTTGTCTTTGGATGTAATTTGCCAGTTTTCTTTAGCAGATAAGGCTGAAGAATTTTAGTAAAAGTACCAGATTGAGCAACATAACAAAATGTTTAGGGGCATCAAAGGATCTATGGTCCATCTCGGCTGTCCTCTCCTCTAAGCCAAACTAAAATTTAAAAATTAAACCCAGCTCTTATCATTCATATATCCATCTTTTTTTTTAATTCACTCAAATTTACTGCCTCCAACATCCAAAATCAGCTCAATCTCTACTCTAACCACCCTATTTGAAAAATAAATTTGTCTTAGCTGAAGGTGGCTTCTATCTTGCCTAAATATACATTTGTGTTCCCTAGTTTTATAATTCTTGCTGTTAAGTGTGAAAAACGTTGATGCGTCAATATTATCAATTCCTTTCATAATTAAAAAGAATTCAGTCAGATCCCCTCTAACTTGTCTTTATACAAGATAAAATAATTTTAAGGAGCTTGATATCTCCTCATATTACAACCTCTCCATCCAAGGTACTATTGTTGTAACCTTCCTCTGAACAGTTTCCAACATTTCAACATATTTCCTGAGGTAAGGACCTCGAGAATGAACACAATACTCCAAATGTAATCCAGTGACTGAAGTATTCAATGAAAATATAACCAATTTAGACTTGTATTCATTATTTTTGTAGATACAACTTAAACTCCTATTTGCTCTACCATTAGCAACAGTACACTGCTTGGTTAACTTAAGAGACTGGTCAACCATCACCAAGATCCGGATCGGCATGGCCAGGTGGTTAAGACACTCGATACGTAATCTGAGGGTTCGTTTCCATATCATACCAAACATGCTCACCCTTTCAGCCGTGGGGACATCGTAGTCGGTTAATCCCACTATTCGTTGGTAAAAGAGTAGTCCAATAGTTGGCGGTGGGTGGTGATGACTAGCTGTTTTCACTCTGGTCTTTTACTGCAAAATTAGGGGCGGCTAACGCAGATAGCCTTCATGTAATTTTGTGCAGAATTCAAAACAAACCAAACATCAAGATCCTTTTCTTTCATGACACTCTTTAGGTTATCCCCATTCACGTTGTAGTTATAATTCAAATTATTATGACCCACGTGGATTTTCTTATATTTGTTATTATTTTCCCAACTGACTAAATGATCTAATTTTTTTTTCTAAAAAGCAACAACATCTTCATTCAGGTTTCACCATAAAACGGATAGCTTCCTAGTTTATTTCAATCTAACACTTAGATCCTCATCCATTAAGCCGTTTGTGAATTAGTCATTGCAGTGAATCCGTCTTTCTTACATACAGCTTCTGGATAACATAATTTAGTAATTCCTCATCTACAGCAAGTTCAACTCAGGTATCGTCCTTCCTTGTTACTCTGTTCTTTAACTTTTTATAAACTTTATTCTAATATAATTATCTAAATTCGTTTGTAAAGCAGTAAAATGCTTAGCACTTGTTACAGCTTTCTATTAGAATACTGTTACTATTTCTCCATCTGGATTTTATAAATGTACATTTACATGAATAGTTTTTTGTTCACTATGTCATTTATTCACCTTGTAAATTATTTTAAAGTGTGCATGATATTCTTCACATGGTAGTTTTCCAACATTGCTTTTTGGTTTGTCATTTTGATGACATTGTTTAATTGGTCTTTTAAATTTTATAACATGGTGAAAGTGTAATGTGGCAGTTATCGTTGGAGTAGTCTAAAAAATCTTGTATTATTAAGTGGTAAAAAAGTGACAGGAAGAGGTTTACAGTAGAAGGGCTCTTATATTCGATATTGCATGGTTAATTGTGTTCGACAATGTAATTTTAAATTCATGCAAGAAAGACAGCCATTGCTGATTTCATTTTTACATCACCCAATTCATCTTTGATAAGTTTTATACTGTCTTCTCCAATCTTTTTTATGAGTATCTTATTGTACTTCCTCGATTGTGGTTATAATTCTCCAGCACATTTTCAGTGGCTCTTATAATCTTGCCTTTGATTTTTGTTGGAAATTCTTTTGCGAAATTTCTGTATCGTTCTTAAAATTTTTCTTTAGCTTCCAGTTTCTGCCTCTTTCTTATAATTGTGTCTTTTTGTTTTTAAATTTCTGTTTGTATATTATCTTGACTTAAATAAGTTTCATTCAACAACTGTTATAGCAATCTTTCTCAGAAAGTAAGCCCCCCAGTGGCTCAGCGGTATGTCTGCGGACTTACACGCTAAAATCCGGGTTTCGATACCCGTGTTGGGCAGAGCACAGATAGCCCATTGTGTAGCTTTGTGCTTAATTCAAAACAACAACAACTCAGAAAGTAAATGTAATGCCGTTCTTGAATGATCTAGTTCTGTGAGTAATATGAGTAAGAGGAACTTAGTGGCTTCCTTGAATGACCTTCTATGTTAAAAAGCAATGTTCATTACAAACAGAAATTTAAAAACTTTTAATATATCAGCTAAGTGAAATAGATACTATGCCTGAATATATTTGTTTGTTCCAGATATTTGTGCAAAGCTAAACAATAGTTTTCTATGCTAGCTACCTATGCTATTGATTTAATAAGTTATATTTACAAATCTTGCAATATGCTCCATGAATAAATATGCCACTGAAATACAGTCAATCAGATATTAAGTTTCTTGGATTTGTTTTGAGGTTTTGCATTCAAAATAGCAATTTTGTTTTATTAGACATCAACAATATTAAAAGCCGGTATTTCAAAGGTTGAAAGGATGTATCGATGATTGGTTGAAAAATGAAGTGAGAGCTCAAGAGAAGATGTTGAAAAAAAAGAGCCTTGAATAACCAAATTACTTTTTGATATCAGTATGTTATAAGCATTAAATGAATAAACCACAACATTAAAATTAAGAGTATGTAAAAAATTGTTAATAAACTAATTTTTACCTTTAATTAAAATAAAGAACCCAACATTGTTTCGATTTTTTAAGAAGGTTGCTATTAATTTAAACCCGATTAATTCTACAGACTCATTATATATATATGTATGATATCGTAATAAATGGCATTTTACTTTGTCTATTTTCTAGGGTGTACAAGCATTTTCCTGGTGTTATGTTTACAAATCTGGCAATATGCTTCATGAATAAAAAAGTTTATTACTAAAAAAAACAATATATATATATATATGCATGTATGTGTATTGGGTGGAGCTTGGTAGATGTCGGTGTATTCAAAGTCACTGACGTTAGAAGCTGATTGATCGAGTAAGTAGCACTAACAGTAACTTCATTTTTAAATTATCACAGAATATCAGATTGACAGGTCGTGATACGATTGTTAACGCTATATTTGGAGAACGTTGCTTCTGTTAAACTTGGTTAGTTTGAGTGTTTTCAATAAATAACTGCATGATAATACTATCAATTATTATGTCGATACCTGACTTAAGTGCACTAATACTACTAGTAAGTACTTCACTACTAGTACTAGGACATCAAGCTGGATAAATTGAAAGTTGTTAATTGCTTATGTGATTAAAAGTAAACATAAGAGCATAACGTTAAAAGTACAAACGTATGGAAAATGGACTGATTTACTTGAATTTTGAAAGCAGCGTCTATTAGTATTACTGTTGGTATCGGGGTTTTTTCTAAGCATAAATGTTTTTAGGTCACCTTCACACATTTCTAAAGATAAAAAAAACAAAAAAAGCCTGTTGGTTTATTCCCATAAGAGTAACTTCTAAACTCTACTTGCTCTTTAACATAACTTCATTGCTATTTTTCTTATGCCATATAAACTGTGCCTATTCTGTGCTCAGAACCATTTTCTAAGAGTAAAATGCCAGCAATATTCTACTAGTACCACTACTAAGTAACTCACTGTATGTTTACAGAAAATTGTCTTGCTACGTAAAAGTTTAGGTACCTGTCCTTTACTGGTGATGTGTTTTTGGATCACATTCTTTTTTTTTTCCAAAGAGTATATTATTAAAAGAACAGGTAAAAGACAAAACTTAAATCAAACTAATAAATTCTTGTGAATTGGATGCTTCTTGAGTTGTTTGTGGCTTATGCAATAGCTTAGTCTGCTTTTGCCTAATGCTGTAACTGCTATGAAAATATCAACATTTAACATTGACTAGGTCCATATATTATACTCATTTATAGTGAGACTTTGTGGGCTCTTGGGAACTTTTTTTTTAACATTATATAATGACAATACATAAAACAGGAAATGATTTATATAAATCTGACCAGTGTAATAGTAAGTGCTTGTGCAATTTTCATATGATGCTGCCATTTATAGTGCTATATATATGAATAATTAATAAGTAGCAGATACATCTAAAGTGATGCTCAGTTGTATTCTGAGAGTTAAATATTTTGTCTTCATTTTTAACATCTATTCTTCATAATTTAGTGCTTGTTTTGTTATTCAATATTCTGATAAATCATTATTCCAGAAACTGAACATAAAATCAATTACACATGTAGGTTTAATGTTTATTTAGGTTGTTATATTGCATAAACAGTAGTATGTGTATAATTTTATATTATTAAAAAATATTTTGAGGTATTTTGTTATTGTTGTAGCCAGGTATCAATATTATTGTTACCTGTGGTGAACATCATATAATCATTTAAAAAAATTGTCAAAATTTCATAATAAACCTGGTTTAGGTTGATTAAGCTGTGACTTAATTACTGACTTGTCATTGTTTAAGGTTGCAGCCTTCTCTAAAATGTTATCACTGGATACCTTGCTTTTCAAAGAATCATAAGATTCACTGTTACATGATGTGTAAATTACCTTTAAAATTCTAAAAGTATTATTAACCCCCCTTTGCTATGGGCCCAGTATATTATACATGATTTTATATGCACATTTGCACATATTAAGTGTTTGCAATATAACTTTTGATACAGCATGTGTATCTGGACAAAATTTGGTAGACTTTTAGTAAAGATTAGAAGTATTTTATATATTAAAAATCTGAATTTTAAATGAAATATTTTTATTATAGATTTGTTTGTGAAAATGGATTCAGTGTTGGTACTTGTCTGAGTGCAAAGTGATTTCATGTTATGGTTCAAATCACTATTCTTTGTCTCCAAAGTAACAAATATTTGTGTAATCTCTAAATCATCCAAAATGTATTTCAAATTTTTGTTTCGAGTGAGACTGTATTTTGTTATTTTCTCCACTTGACCAACTTTGTAAACATGATAAAAAATTTAGGAAATAAATATAAATTATGCTTTTTTCCTGCTGGAATCATTACTGAAATACAAATTTTCAGTCTCATAATGTATTTTTATTATTTTTTATGATATAAGTGTAGACTTATTATTTTGACACGTCTTATTTTAAACTGCTGCATTCAACATATCATGCGACTCATAAAATCTATATTTGGATGTATTCTTTTAATATTTACTTTTAAATTAAAAAATTAACTCGTATAATATTTGAATTATAATCTATAATTTGGTTCCATACTTATTGGCATAAATTCATAAATAGTAGTTCAGTAAACTTTTGAATGAAAGTCAACATGATGACATGACTTTTGACTGGTGATGTCATGAAAGGATTAACAAACTTTTGTTCATCTTTGTCTTTCAGCCCAAGTTGCTCATCCCTCTATTCACTTATCTAAGTCAGTTAAATTGGTTTTATAACCTAGTAATCTCTCCATTATTTTTGCTATCACTACAGTTACGCTTATTTTGGCTTCTTTGCCTGCTGTTGTTTACATCTACTGCTGTTTGTCACTGTAGAATCTTGGCTAGCTATCTATGTTAGTTTAAGTATGTTTGTCATTTGCCATTAAATGTCCACAATAAACGAACAACAATACAGTCCACTTATTTTAAAATAATATATTATTCTAAGTAAATTACATTTACAAATGTTGGTTATCACAGCTGTATTCAGAGCTTAAAGTAATTATTTCACATTTATAAAAGTTCATGTAGGTATAGAATGTTCCACACACCGAGATATTATCATGCAATAATACTCAATTAAAACTTTAGAAAACTTAGAATGTTCTTGTAATATGACATAATAATACAAGGATCACAAATTTAAAATAGTTGAACTATGCAGTGTATGATTTAAAAATAATTCTGTAAATAAACCTGTGATAAATTACACATTAAATAGAAACAAAACAGTGATGCATATCTAACAAGCACCATCAAACATGTTTTCCATTTTAGCCATAACAGCCTTATAATGTTAAGGTATATAATGAGGCATTTGTAAAAGATTAACCCAAGAGTTGGTGGTGCCTTTAACTGACATTTTAAAATTGGTGATGATGGCAGATATATATATAGACTTAGCAGTGTTATCATAATTCTAAATAGACATAACATTATGTGACTAAAAAGGGGAGTATATTTGGTAGTAACTACAACCAAATTTGAAACTCTTTTTAAATGGTGAGTATAGCCTACTTCATTTGCACCAAACAATTTCTTTTTAAAGGATGCAAGTTATCCCAAAACTAAACACAATTGGCTAATAAAAAAATACAATGAGAAATATCAGTTTTGGTAAATTTCTAATATTTTTATGAAACTAATGATTTTAACTACAAATAAATTATTTTACACAAAACTAATGGATGAAATTAATTGCACTTGTTAACTGAGATAATTGCCTAGCTCTATGAATTGAGAGATAAGATTTACACTGTTAAACCAAGCTAGCTGCTCAACAGAATTATAAACTTTGTTAGTTGTCCTTGCAAAGAATATTTATTCAGTTTCTCTTAAATGTTTGCTAAGAGATGCCTGGATAGTTCTTCTCTTTTTGTGTTAGGTCTGAATATCTGTTGATGTAGGAAGTGTAAATAAAACTGTAATGTGTTCTTCATTATAAGGACATTAAACAGTAGATTAATAGAGAGGTAAGGAATTATTACTGCAAACTTGATAAAGAAAAATATTATGAATTTGTATTATATTTGTTCTTAGGCTTGGGATATGTATACAGTACTGTGCAAAAGTGTTAGAACAAGAGAATATTTTGTCATTTTTCAATTTTATGGGGGTAATTCTTTCATGCCAAAATAGAATGTAAATTTCAATATTGTGGTAATGCTTCACTGGTCCCTGTTGACAACTGAATGAGCCAGGGTGAGAATACTTGTTATTCTTTAAAACTCTTAAATACTTGTACTTCTGTGAACATATTGATCAAATTCAGGGTTTGAAATAATGTGTGTGTGTAAATATATCTATATACACACAAAAAGAGGCTAGCAAATGGTACTGGCATATCCTAGAAGTAGTCAACTTAGAAATACTCTGCAAATAAATGTTGATTTAAACAGTGTTTAAAACTGTATATTAAGTTTTGATGTCATACTATGGTCCAAAAACCTTAGAGCAAAGACTTTACATGAAAGCTTTATATTGTTCTGGTTGGACTTTGTCAAACGGCTGCAGAATTGAAATGCTCCCCAAATACTGTTAAGTGCAACGTAGTTCCTGAAACTGAGACAAGTGAATTTGAAAATAAGAAAGGAAGAGGCAAAACAATTAAATTTAATTATACTAATGTTAATTATCTTTATTTATGTATACTTTAGGACAGAAGGAAGATTACCATTGGTCTCAAGTATAAAATAAACAATCATATACCAAATGATAGAAAGTGTCCAAATCTACAGTATAAAGAATGCAATATTTGGTTATGTAGCAGTTAAAAAAACTTTTGATCTCCAAATATTGTCAAGAGACTAATAATTGCAAAAACACACAAAAACTGGCCTGTTGATGTTTAGAAAAGGGTATTATGGACTGTTAAACCCAAGTCTGAAGTTAAAATGTAGGTTGTATGTTCAGCAGAAGAAAGCCTGTTGATGTTTAGAAAAGGGTAATATGGACTGTTAAATATTTGGTTCAAAGAGTAGGTTGTATGTCCAGCAGAAGAAAGGTGTAAGATACCTTAATGCATGGCACCTACCATGAAGTATCTTCCAGATACTGATCTGGCATGGCATTCTTAATGGTTTGCAAAATTACGTAGCTACGAAAGAAGCTGCTGGAGTAAATTAAGTGATGCAGTGGTCCTCCACAGAACCATATCTCTGTCCAGTTGAGCAGATCTATATATATATGTGTGTGTGTGTGTGGCACGCATATATATAAGAAGAACCACATTTTATATTTCAATTAAACCAACTGAATATTTTTCTTCAATTTTAACAAAATGATTAGAACAAAATAAACTATGGATACACGAGTTGCATTCAGAGTTGAATACTAACTAATATATTTCATCTTTACAACTGAAATTTATTGATAATATATATTTTATCATTGTAACTTCTCCTGCTACTGTTATAATGTTTGATGGGGTAACTAGAATTGTGATTGTGTTTGAAAGAATTTTATGCTGACAAATTTTAATTTTATGGGTAAAATAACCACAATTTTGTAAATCTAATACTTAATTTATTTATAACCACAGGGTTTTTGTTAAGTTGAAGTACTTTCTTCAGCACTGCATCCAAGCTTAGTTTTACAGTTGAAACAACACAGTATTTTAATAGTTTCCCAGCAAAAAATGTGTGTAGTATTCACTGTTGCCAACTGCTAGCCTTTAAATAATGTATACATTTAATTCTTGTATAAATTGACACACTGTCAGCATAGAGCAATCAGTTAGTGTTAGAAACTGCTGAAGTGGCTACTCATGTCAAATAATAAGATATATTGTTTCTCTTTTAACGAAACCAGAGCTGAAAGTGTCTTTGATAGCACCATATCTTTAAGTTTCTGAAATTTCCAGTAAAATATGTTAACTGTTAACCACTAACTATGACATTCTAAGGTCACTGTTACTTAAAGTGAATACATTGTTTAAAAAAATATAACATTATACAATATGTCACAATAAAATAATTAAAGAATATAGTTTAACCAATGGATCTGTTATTACTTTTTGAAAAATTTGTTTAGAAATACCAAATCTTTAAAAATGTTGAAGGTTTCACTCCTTAAATAGACAATCCATGTGTGAATGAGGTATGTTTATGACATTCCTTGTGCAGTGGCATGATAATGAAATGTTAGTGAAATTTAATATACTTGTAAATTCAATAAATTCTGCAATACAATCTATCTTAGAAATAAAACAGAATAAAAGGTTAAGTTTCTTAAATATTTTAATTAAAATAAAGGAAAATATAATAGTTAATTTAGCTTACAGAAAAACTTTTCCATTGTCATACCAGAAGTAATTAAAATATTCCAGCTTGTACCACATTTGTATACAGAGTATTGAATATTTATTTAAAGATTTGTCATCAGAATTTAATTTTTCAAACATATTGTAATTGACAGAAGAATTTATAGTAACAGTATTGATAGAACTTTTCAAGTTTTGCTGAAACAGAATAAAAATTCCACATTGTACTAGAAGCTAATATTTTCCGTAATTTAAAATATATTTCCAGAATTTATTTACTCTTCATCTCATAGTTATATCTATTTGCAGTTTGACTGCCCTCTATTTTGCATTTGTTTTTTCACCACTGGCCTTCAAACTCTCATTTAACACCACATTGTTCAGTTGTGATACAGCATTCAAATAGGCATACAACACTCCTTCACCAATTGGCGTGTGGGATGCCTTTCTGTTGCAGCTGATTCTCTCTATGCAGTTGAACCCAACCTTCACTTTGAGGTAAGGTATAAAAAGTATTGATACCACAAATTGAGAGGATGAGTAGGAAGTGTGGGAGGAGGTGTGGAAATATATTTAAAATGTAGGTAAATATCTACTTCTTATATAATTACTAAAGTCTTCTCAGAGTTACAGCTTGAATCGTATATTGATCAGGTTGAGTAACCATTGTAAGGTTTCTAGATAAACACCCTTCAGAAGCATCTAAAGAGCTCTTATGAAGTATGCCTTCATTATCTAAGGGAAACACGTTAGTGGGAGTTCTCACTACATCTGAATGGGGTATATTCAGTGTCTGTATGAGCCAGTAAGTGTTGTGTCACAGAAAAGGTTGGAATAATCTGAAGGAAGTGAACTATGTGTAGAGTTGCTAGGGCATGTAGGACTGTAAGTGGGAGATCAACTCCAATCTCAACAAGTGGCACCAGTAGTGAAACTACTGGTCTGTGTTAGAAAAAAGGTCCTCAACCATTCACTTCAGGACTAGCAACTAAAATAGAAGAGGAACCTCCATTCAAAAAACCTAAACCATCAAGTATGCAAATCCAGGACCATCTGGATCGAGACAGGAAGTCAGAAATATGCAAGATGGGGTGAGGTTAATTCCTGTTGTAAACCAAATGGCATTAGCAATTGTAGGAATTTCCCAATTCTCACACATGAGGATTTTTGTTTAGTGGTCAAGTTCCAACCAAAGCCTTTCACCAGAGAACTAACATATAAGTGGTGGTAGGAGGGATGGTTCCCACCTGGAAATTACACTGTCCAGACCTATGTCATCTGGCCCATAACAGATCCACAGCAGGAGGATAGTGATACCTTCTACACAGGAAGAACACCACCACCTTACTCTTGACTACGTGAAATTGTTCCCACTCAGGAGGATTACTCCATGATAAATGGTAAGGACTTCTGTACTCCATTAGAAGAAGGGGGAATAATTATAATGTTGAATAATTATAAAAAATGCATCACTAGAGAGTGCATTTGGTGGCTACAAAACCTTATTAAAAAAGCAGTGCATTATTGATTCCATCAGTCTAAGGAATGTCAAGAATGGGCAGTGATTCCTGTCTGCTTTACTCACATTAGACCTTGAGTATTTGTTGCAAAACAAACATATTTAGAGAGCAACATTGCACAAGGATGAACCTGTGAACAGTATTTTGAATACCCCATTTCAACTGTTACGTCATACTGCTCATATTTTAAAGAAACAATACACCTGGACAGGAAACACCTGCCACATAGTAGGATCTGTATAAATATTGTGCAGTAAAGGCCACTAAAAAGAAAGCATTAGTAAAAATCACATATTTGCATGTGAAGGAACTGAAGAGTGTATGATATCTACAGAATAAAGATATCTATCTGAATAGGAAACTGTAAGGCAGTGAAAAAAAGTAAAACACAAATATGAGAAGAGCGGCCAGCATGCCAGACTGAATGATCTCCCCCAAAGAATGAGGGAAAAGGAGCAGCTGAGAACTGACTATGGAGATAAATAAGAAAAGAGAAAATAGGGCAGGTGAAATAAAAGGTTTCTGGTGGATAAACATTCTGGAGCAGGAGAGTAATCTAGAACAGATATAAGAAATGAAAAGAAGGGGAGGAAAATAGGAGTGAAGCTGAAATTACCTTCACAAATTACTGAAATACCAGAAAAGAAAGGAATATCAAGGAGAACATAGGTGCAGCAGTCAAAGGTGCAAGTGACATCAAGGAGTATCTGAGTGGCAATGCCTACAAGTTTACAGGAGTAGCAAATAGGCATCCTGTAAAAGGTGAAACAAGGAAAAGGAAGAGAAAAATGTGAAGGACAATGTTGAGAATCCAAACTGGCAAAGGAGTGTGACAAGGAAGATGATGGATGCCAGTAGACCAAAATATAAGGGAAAAACCCAAAGGAAGAGGATAATGCTGTTCTGGATATAGCAATTGTTGATAAAGATAGACCAAGGGCAAACAACTGGATAGAATTTGAAGAGATAAGAGGTACAGCAAATAAGGAAAGGAAGAAACATGAAAAATAAACTAATGACAAAAAACATACCATACTCTCCAGTACACCAACATGGGCAAGCGACAAGCTGAATTGGGGGGGAAAAAAAGGATGCTATCCATACGGAAAGCTAAGAACTTCTGACAAGTGCCCAGATAAAAGTCATGCATGAAGCCAGAGTTTGGGGATTGAAGAATAAAACAGCTGAGTGAACAGAAGATTAACTTGGAGAATTGATGAAATCTATGGTAGTATGGGCCAGAACAAAGCCACAAAAAGTACTTGGAACAAAGTGGCTGGAATAATGGAAAGAACTCTGGGAAGAAGACAGGTTGTAGGCTAAGCACAGATGCAGAGGTCCCTCTAACTATGACTGAAGGCATCAAACATTATAGTCAAAAGGTGTGAAATAGTAGACCACAAGATAGGAAGTATTTTATATAAATGAGTGACAAATGCATCTAGCAATGAATTTACCAACTGAAAGTATAACCACCAGAAGACTTGTGGATCAGGGTATCACTCAACAGAGAGAAGCCTGTTGGGCCTAGACAAATGATCCATGACAAAAGAGAGAGCTCCAGGGATATAACAAGCTACCAAACAAAATTTTCTAACTGACTCCAAAACAGGAGATCCAAAGAGAAAAAATTAAGGACCTGGGCTGAGTACTCTCTTACTGAGTGATGTAAGAGACAGAAGGCAAGTTCACAAAATGAATAATAACTATTTTGCTCCTCATAACTAGTAGAAATAATTTCTCTTCTGAGAATTAGCTTCAAACTCTAAAAGATTGATAGAGAGACTCAAGTTTGCTAAAAATCAACAGCCCTAGAACTCTTGGACATCCTAAGACTCATCTCTTTTCAACAGAAAATAATTTTTATAGTTTACATCTGAATGGTGTGGGAGTTAGATGTCAGTCATTGTATGGTATCTGTCCAACCACCTGGCAAAAAATATAGGAAAGGGAAGAAGAAATGAATATCAGGTTATCTAGAAGATCTCGTGAGGTTCTACCAATATTTATGCCCACTGAAAAAATCTCCCATGAGCACATCCCAGGGAACAATGACCTTCAAAGAAGCTCTAAAAGTGAAAGAAGTACTACTCATGCAAGGAAACAAGGTAAAAAATATGCCTGCTGAATTAAAATCTCCTTAGAATTCAGACAAAGACAAAAGCCTTGTCTTGCCTGAGATGGAAATTGAAGATGAATAAGCTATTAGATTTCTGTTATGACAATTTCTCCATCTTGAACAGCCAACAAAGCACAACATGCCAATAGATGAAGGCTATGTTAATGACAAGAAAGTGAAAGTCCGAAGAGACATTTGGTGCAGCAGTAATAATAAGCCATCAAGTGTCATATGACTAATTGGTGGGCAAGGTACATGTGTATGTACTAATTGACAAGACAGTGAGAAAGTTACCTATTACAAAAATAAATGTAAACATTGTATATGGTGTGAGAGATCTTGAGGCCATGTGTATAAAGAGAAAATTGAGCACAAGACAAAGAGAAAATGTAGATAAAAGAAATAAAGGATGGGAGGAATGCTATACATGATCTATCAAGAGAGTTATATCGGGACAGTTAAACAGACTACAGTACCAATAGAAAACTGGACTCAAGTGACAAAGTTGACCCACAGGATGATTGAAGAAGGACACCTATGAGGAAAGAAGAAAGCAGACTTAGTAACCTGTAGCTTTCATTGGTTAGGGATAATCAGAGATGTGATCAGATTTTGCATTTTATGTTGCATTTACCAAAGGACAGTGCCTATAAGGAAGGTAGCTGAAGACCCACTGGTTGAGGTGCATTTCATAGAATAGTAGTTCATTAGAGTAGCTGTGAGCTTGATTGGTTCATTAGCACGTCTGAAAAAGGCAACCAGTACGTGTTGATAGTATCAGACTATGTGATATGTCACTCAGAAGTCAAATCAGTACAAAAATAAGAGACAGAGAAAGCAGCAAAGGATATTCTGGAAGTTTTCTTCAGAGCAGGCTTTTCAAAAGAAAGTGAGTGACAAAGGGACTCAGTTCACATCAGAACTTATGCAAGAGGTGTTCAAATGCATGATCACAAGGGAACTCTTTATCAATATCTACAACCCTACAGCTAATGAACTTTGTGGAAAAGTCAAAGAAGTCTAAGACCTACATCTTCTGACACCATTTAAATTCCTCTGTATATGGTACTGTGTTACACTCAAAATTTGTTTAAGCCACTTTACTGTCAACATACATCAATGAAATTAACATTATAATGTATGATAAAATTTGAATTTTTATATTATTCAAGTTTGACTTCATTTTTTTCAAAAGAAATGTTAAAAATATTTAAACTACAGTTTTTATGTAACATGATTCACAAGTTATGGAAAGTCTGAACTTTATCAGGAATTCAATTTTACCTTCATAAGATGCCAATGTAGTTTTTGATATTAATGTGTATATGTTTGAACTACTAACACAAGGTGCAAAGTCTGAAACTGCAATTACTGGGAAACATTAATTTTCCAACTCTTTAGAGATGTTACATCTACTCTTGATATTTACCTTGATCTATAATGTATGTGTAGTCAGTTGACACAAGAATGTAGTGGTTAGAAAGAGCTCAGTTTAAAATATATCAAAATGAAATTGGTGTGCTGTTTTCCCCTGGTTTACATATATCTGCTGTTAGTATTGTCATTTGTTTGATCAATTACAGTGCTAATGTTTTTTGTTTTTTTTTACTTAAATATGCTTGATATTGAGAGAGACATTTAAACTGTACTTTTATATTTTGGTTAATTATGTATTATGTGTTTTAAAAATCATATTTGAACACTTTAATGATTTTTATAAGTTTAACTTGCCACTTGTATTGTGAAAGCTTATAAACAAGATAATCTATTTCTGTAGGTAGTCTGCCAAAATAACTTCATAAAGCCTTGGAGGCATCAGTTGTAAGATTGACAGGTATTAAAAGATGAAGAATTTGAAAGGAAAATTAAAATTAAACTATAAGTGAAAAGTTAAAAGATTTGAAATAACATATAAGAAAAATAATACTATTATAGTGAATTTCTGTGAAGAATTGAAAGGTGTACATGTTTTCTGTTGCTCATTTTAAATATTTCATTACACTGTATGTTGTTGATTGATAGCAGAGAAATTGAAAATATAATCACTTACCTTAAAATTTTTTTGATATTAATTTATGAAGTTTTAGAGATTATACAAATATGAAAACTACAGGGTGTTCAGAAAGTCGCTGTGCAGTTTTGTCTGTTAATAAATATACAAGTGTACAATGGCTTACTGAACACACTTATTAAAAATAGTAATATACTTCATATAAAAATCACCTTATAGGTGAACTATTCAGTTCTAGTGCAAAACTCCATTAAATAATAAATATTTTAACAGAAATACTGGAAAAACTCAAAATTAAATATTTTTTCTTGATGTTATATACTATTAAGAATGTTCTTTTTAATATGTAAACAATTTCATTCACTAGTATTATTGTTGTAACTAAATATGACACGAGTGATATTACCCTCTCTGTGATGGCAAAGTGGGAGCGAAAGAACTAAAGAGAATGTTGAAGAACATATACCAAGAGAGACCACTTGAGCAAAACAATTATCTGCAGGTAGTATTTATTACTTATCAAGAAGTCTCTAAAGCATGTACAGAATTGTCATCCTTCCAGTTTTTGGATAAATGTACTTTAGAAGGTCCAATGTAGATGTTGAAAAAAGTGTGGACAGGAGGAGAGTCAAAAATGAGGAACACGTACCAGTATGTGTTAGACCTCATAAAATGAATGCATATGATCTGTAAAATCATTCAATAGAGTTTTACATGCAGCTTAAAGCAGTTAGAAGCTCTTTTATGACAAGATTGTTAAGGATTGATATTTGAATATCACACAGAGGGTCATAGCTCTGCTACTTACAGACAACATCATATTCATCCTATAGGGAAAAGAATATTTTGAAATGATCAAGATAATAGACTGTAAGGTGTAAGGGGGTGGAAAGACCCAAGTCTACCATGTTAATCTGTTGAAGATGTAGTTTGAAAGAGAGAAGACTTAATGAATGTAGGTGTTAAGACACAGATGGAAATTGCAAGTATGGCAGCCATGAATGCAGAACCAGAAGACTGACTTTTTCATAGAAGCTGAACACCTACTAGACACAACACTGCTGGGAGGAGATAAGATGTACAAAAGCATAAACAATCAATGAATAACTGATTGGCAAGTAGAAGAAAGACCTAGAAGACCTATTCTGTTAGTATGCAGCACAGATAGCTCAGTTGCTTTGGACCATAAAATGCCAAACAACAACAACTGTCAGTCTACAGATATCTTCCCATATAAACCAAGCAGGACAGAGCTTCTGCAACACATGATCAAAATTGACCAGAGATCCAGTCAAGGTGAAATCATACCATGTGCATTATGTGATGAGAGACTTAATAAAGTTTAGGTTATGTTAGAAGCTGTAATTATGGAGTTGGTAAATTTAGTCCATTCATCTCCAGTGGTAATTATGGAGAAGGACAGCTCAATCTACATCTGCTTAGATTTTCAGAAACTGAACCTCATGACAAAGTCCTACTCTAAACCCATTTGCAGTTCAGAGGCTAAGATGGTGAAACTTCATTGGGCAAAATGTTTTTTTTCTAGATCAGTGTCAGTAAAGGTTATTGGCTGGTCCCAATTATGAAAGAATCTAAGGAGAAGAAAGCCTTTGTGACACCAGATGGATCTTACCAGTTCAAGAAAATGTTGTTTTGGTTAGTCAATGCCATAGCAACTTTCAAATGCATGAGGAGGAAGATGTTGCACAAAATTGCTAACATTGAGCATTATATGCACCACATTTTAATCCACACAGCTAGATGGGGAAGACCAACTGAAGAAACTTAGAAAACTGTTTGGATGAGCAAGGGGTAGAAGGTCTGGCCATCAGATCATCTGAATAATGCATTGGCTTTTCTGTACTAGACTTAGTTTGACACAAAGTGGACAACTAACAAATTTTCATGGAAAAGGAGAAGCAATCCTGCATATAAGATGCACCAGCTTTAATGACTGCACATCAAGTCAGATCCTTCCTAGGTTTAGTGGATTACTTAAGAATATTCCTCCTAAACTATGCTGAAGTCATTGCACAACTGACTGACATGACCAAGAAAGGTTAACCAAACAAGTTGATGTAAGAACAAACCACAGCATGTGACATTGTAGAAGTTAAAGAACATGTTAGGAAGTTTACAAATGCTTAGAATGCCAAACTTCAACAAATTATTCATTGTTCAGGGCAACGTATCAGATGTTAGAAATGGAACAGTTCTTCTACAAGAATGTGAATGATGGACTATTTACTGTAATTTACAGAGAACTGTTGAAAAGTGAGTACTACTATTCTGTATTTGAATAAGTGTCTGACCATTATATTTGTCCTCATCAAACTCCAGAAGAATCATCAGCTCCTTGCGTATACCTAGCAGTGCAAAATTGCCAGTGTGAGGGTCATGAGATGGGCATTGTATCTTTAGAATTAGTAGTTTTGTAATGAAGTCATGAAGGGGATTGCCATTGTTATTGCAGGCTGTATGAGTAGACTTTGTGCAGGAAATGAAAACATTCTTCATATATGGTGTTAATGCAAATGTTAAATTTACATGTTTATGTAAGTGATCATTTATTGCAGGCTTGTTTGCATAACTGTTTTCAAGTAATATGTTTTATTGTTCAATTTTCATGAAATGATGCTTGTTTTATTATCATGTCATGTTACTGAAACTTTAAGTTTTTTCACACTGTTTTAATTGAGATTGTATTCAAAGATGTTTTCTATAGCTCACTTGATAAACAGGTAGTTGTGTGCAGAAGTTGAACATAATAACATTATAAGGGCGTAAGTATAGCTATCTACGTATGTCTTTCTTTTCATTAAGATGATAATTTCTATTCATCTGTTTTCAATGAGTTTCTCATAATTGCTTATTAGCAAGTTATTTGAGCAAGAAAGTGGGAGGGGGTACAAAGAGATGATTATGTGAGCTCTATTAGTAACATTACTATTATGTAGTATATGTAAAGAATTGCTCTCTGAAAACATAAAGTGCTTTCAAAATGAAATTAGTTTGATTCTAACAATGTTTAATATAGTATTCCTGGTTATTTAAGAAATTTTAAGATAAATGACAAGAAATACATATTTTTAATATTTGTAACTCTTTCATCACTAAAACTGTTAAACTTGGTCTTGTTGTCTAACACTGATTACATTCACAGCACTTAACTTTTGGTTTTTATTGCCAGTTATGGATATTTTATTGCAGCCTTATTCAAACAAATAGTTTACAAGGCTCGAGTAAGTGGTAGCAGACTTGCAATAAGAATTTAACTTTATGAATATTCCTGTTTAAGTTTCTAACAAATAATTTGATAAAAGATCCAAAATTACAATAAAAACTAAATTCAATGTAGTGAACTTTGATGTAATGTATTTAAGTAAAATTAAAGCAAAGTGTTTCACATTCTTTTAAATTGAGCAAATCATTTTAAACATAGTGTCATTGTCTATATTATTTTGTGAGAGGTGAATTGAGAAACATACAGTTTTTGTATTAATATTTTATTTATGAGTGCACAACACTTAAATCTTGTTAAATAATTAATGTGGTTGCATATTCTTTGCATGAAAATGCTTAATGCTGTGGGCAAATATTATTTTGCTAATATGTTAATATTGTTAATTTTCAACCAACAATACATATAGATTTTATACATTTGGTATTTTGATACAGAATATTTTATATTACATGTGGGTTAAACATTCAGGTTCAGGTAGAATTGTTTCTAATTTTTTACGACTGTCGAGGAGAATATCGCCTAGTAAGCTGGTCTTGTCGCCTATGATGATATGGTTTCCACCCTTATAATGCATCCACAGTTTGTAAGTATATTCAGCAACTTATTACAGTGTAAACCTTAGACTTTTCGATACCCAGTTTAGCATGCTAAATGCTAAGTTGTAGTTAGTTCAAAATGAAAAACAAAGGGTGGAGCAACCTTTTATAAACCAAGACATTGAAGTGTGTGATATGGTCTAAAGAACATACTGCAGAATGCACCATGTGGTGTTAACAGGAGAGATAGTTAAGCAACTCTCCACATTCTGTATCTTGGACCGTGGTAATCTGGAATAGAACATTTTCAGTATAATTTTGGTTATGTGCAGTTTGCCCAAAACATAAACATGTCTACTCAAGATCATTATCACCCTTTTCAACATTTGCTTGGTTAATTTGACTGACCATGTCTCCTTTTTGTACTCATTTAAAATCAATAGATTTAATACTTCTAACTTTGAATATAGTGTGTATATCTTCATAAAATTTGGTAGTCTCTCAGTTAACATTATATGTCTGCGAACTTACACGCTAAAATCCAGGTTTTGATACCCATGGTGGGCAGAGCACAGATAGCCTATTGTGCAGCTTTGTGCTTAATTCTAAACAACAACAACAGTTAACATTATACAAGTCTTTTACTTTTACTAAACATTACATTTTTCAGTAAAGTGTTTTAAAGAAACTAAAAGATTTGTTCATGAACACATTAAGTGTTTGTTTTGAGTAAACTGTTGCAAAGTAGTTTTCATGTTGAAATTGAAAATATTTCTCAAAAATTTATTTTCATTCCTGTTATTCCTAAAACTTCTTAAATACATTTTAAACATTCATTTCAGTAAAACTATTTTTTGTACTCTTTATCACAGGATTGGTCAGTTTTACTGATCTTATAAACACCCTTTTTCAAATCAAACTAAATACTTTTTTTCTTATTTTACTTTCTATAATGACTTCAAATTGCAACATGAAACTACATTTCATTATTCTAAGTAGTTTTAAGCTTGTAACAGTATATATCTATTTATAATAAGGTTTTGTAATTAAATAATGCCCTAAAGAACATAAACTAATAACATGTAAAAAATTAACAATTTCCTTTAATCCTCAAAAAAAGTTTGGCTTTCTAATTATGCAACAAGAGTTTTTACAAATTCATCAAAGCTACTCATTAATGTTTCCACAGGAATAAACTGTGTATTATAGTGAAACTGACATTTGTTTGTCCAGAATACAACATAAAATAATAAGTTGTTTTGTAGATTCAAATATTGACTTCTGTTGGTTATAGATGATATACAATTAAACATGAGAGAACTATTAAAAAATCCTGAAAGAGAGGATGTGACAGGAGGGGTATAATTTTCTGTTTGACAGCTCTGCAATCAAAGAATATTGAAAGCTATAAAAAAACTTGTTTATCTGAGCAATAATGATTTTACAGTGAGTAATTTACACTTCATTTAATCGTTAATGGGTGATGGTGGAAAAATGGAGAAGATACATACAGAAAATATGTAACACAAGGGGAATTCAGAATTTTTTTAAAAATATTGCTTTACAGAATTAAGAACATGTATACAATTAAAATATTAGTTATTAACTAAAATTTTATGCTATACTAGTTAATATAAAATGAAAAAAGTAGTTTAATAAAAAATTTGAATGCAAGACTGAAAAACTGTATGATGTGTGCAGTAAAGGATATTCAAAGGTATAAAAATAATCTCCAGTTTCCCAAACCTCAATCTGTTCTCACTATATGTCTGAAAGTTCAGTGCCATGTAGTCAATTCACTTTCAACATTTTTTACAGGTTTTTATAATTACCCTTAGATAGCATAATAGAATAGAAAAGTGAAGCATTTTCATGTGTTAGTGAGGCAAAGAAAAACCTTAAAGTTAAAGAATTAGCTGACAAAATTCAGATCCTTGTTAAGTTACAAAAAGTTACAAATGTAGCACCCATAGGCCAGGAATATGGTGTGAATGATCTTTAATGCATAAGATTAGGAAGAATGAAAAGAAAATTCATGCAAGTTTTAAGGTTGTAAGGTTTCTCAAGTACCTAGGAGAAATACATTCATGGAAAAAAATGGAGAAATTATTGAATGTATGGATTAGTGGACAAAAAGACTGTTTCATAGTGTAGCTATACTTGAAAAACCACCTAGTTTGTATCAATACGTATTCTCCAGTGAAGGTGCAAGTACTGTGGTTGCCAGTGAATTTTAGGCACTGCTTTGTCATATTTAAGCATTGTTTTAAGCTGCAAGGTCAAGCTGGGTCAGTCAGTACCAGTTCAACTGTACAATTCAACCCATGGTTCCTCGAATTCATTAAGAATAAAAGATATGTCCCTCAGCAGATGGTTAGAGTACATGACTTGGGACTCTTTTATAAAAAGACTGGCAACAAGAAATATGTCACTGAGGAGCAAGAGATAACATCCTGGTTTAAGACCTTTAAGGATAAGCTCACTTTGCTTTTTTGCAGGAACATATTGGGTAACTTTAAATGCAAGCTTATTTTAGTGCATTGCTCCACAAATGAATGTGTATTAAAATGCAAGAACAAGTGGCATTTACCTATTTGGTTTATAAGAAAAGAAAGGCCTGGTTAACTAGAATGCTATTCTGACTGGTTGCAAAATCATTTTTTGTATGAGTTCAAGGAATAGCTAGTAAAGAAGAACCTTGACTTTAATATTCTGCCAGTTTTGAATAATGACCCTGACATGCTGCAATTTAACCATTCTAATATGGAGATAATATTTTTACCTCCCAATACCACATCCATCTTGCAACTGGTGGACCCAAGGAGTAATAAAGGCATGCAGGTCTTACTATATAAGGAATGTCTGTCATCATACGATTTAATTTATAGACTCGGATGTTTTTAAAAACTTAAGCAACTGTTGGAAAGCTTACAACATTAAATACCACATTGATATCGTAAAATATCATGTAATGAGGTGAAAGAGTCTACCATATATGCATTCTTGCATCATCTTTGCCCTGAAGCTGTGAACAGTTTTAAAGGTTTTCAGATGGTTGAGAAGGAAGTTGCTTATATCATAAGACTTACAAAGGAAATCATAGTTGATGAATGAGGAGGTGGTTGAATTGTTGGAATTCCATTACCAAGAGCCACTAAATGAATTTGAAGCACTACTAATAACCTCCAGTGACAGTAAGGAAGATTAACATGGTACCATAACACATCAATAATTTACAAACAGTACAAAATGTATCACCAACTACAGTGCACAGTGTATACAAATCCACTTCATTTAAATTTATACATAAATGTACAAATACACAAACACTACAATAAATTATTACATAATTTGCAAAATTATTTCATACCAAATTAACACAAAAATAACCTACCATGTTAATTAAGTTGCTGCTTCATACATAACATAGTCCTTAGTACCTCTCACCAGTTAATATGTACATTAGAAATAAATACTTAATAAAGCCATCATACACCAGATTAAGAAAACTGTTAGATTGAAGCTGCTACAACAGCATTAATTGTGTATTTTTTGTAAAATGCTCTTGAGGAGTATTAAAACTAATGAAATGCGATCAATACGTGTGGAACCTTTTGGCACATGGAAAACGTTTGCAACAAATGAAAACAAAATGTTTTTATTCACATGAAAATTACAGTAGTTACATAGATGGCCATTGTCAAAGTAAGAACAGGATATTCTGAATCTTGTAATTAATATTCCAATGTAACTATCTACAAATGTGGAGGAACAGATCAAATGTACCTGACTGTTCCAGCTCTGTAAGGTCTAAGCAACAATAAAAAGAACAGCAGCATACTTAAGAAACAAATTGCTACTGAGTAGTAATTTTGAGATTAAAGATTTGTTAAATAAGAAATGTTCAAATGTTAGAAAAACAATTTGTTTCAGAGGTCTTTGGCTAATGCTCATTTACCATAATATTTCTTTCCTTGTTCTTCAACTGGCTGTTTGACAAAGACTTTTCCACATTAATCATGCTTAGTTACTGGACAGCTATGTTGAACACCTTCAATAAAAAATGAAGGTTAATTCAAAAGTGACTTAAAAATAAACTCGCCAAAAATAATACAGTTGGTGTCAAAACAATAAACTTACTCCATTAATAAAGTCCACTGATGGCCCAGCTTTGTGTTTCTTTTGACCATTTGTTATGTGAAAACTGCTCACACTCAGAATAACTGAAAATTTAGAATGAAATTAGATCAATAAGGTATAAAACACGTACATTATCCCATTATTTGTGGTTCAGTTAATAATCTGGATAGCTTTGAAGATTAATAACTTTAATAAAAACTTAATAATTTTTTAATATTATTTATGATGCTGGGAAAGGTTGATACCTTAAATTAACTTATTAATACAGTGTCTGGAAAGCCTTAATAATAATGTAAAATGATTTAAATATTAAGAAGTATGGATTCATCTCATTTCAAAAAGGAAATATGAAAACAACTTGTTTTGTGTGAAATAAAATTTGAATTACTCTAAACAGATATAATTTCTAATTAAAAAAAAGCATTCAGCTGTATTTTAAGCAGTGTGGAAAAAAGCAAATAGTTTTGTTTCAAAGAGTTTTAAGAATAATATTATCGTAACATGTAGACAAGTTTTTGCATCTTCATGAAGAATATTGTATGGTGTTTTAGCCTGTCTTTAAGGCTTTAAGCCTTGACCATGCTTTCTTTAGATTGCAGAAGAAAAAAGGTGGTTTTTTTTATTCAGGTTCAAAGTTCTTAGGTGTTTAGATAATTCTCATTATGCAATATATTTCAGTAATGAAATGGAAAACTCATAATTTACAATTTAGGAGTAAAGGGTTTGAAGTTTTGTTCTTTTCCAATGAAGTGTTACCTCCACTCACAAAAATCTATTTTGATCTACTACTATTTTCAAATTATTGCTCAATAATTTTCACAATCAACACCCAGGCTCAGCTCACCGACTAACTCCACATGTTGTATCTTTTCTTTCCTAGTCAAATTAACTCTCCATGTCCATGTACCACAATATTATTTCCTTGTTCTTCAACTGGTATTAAAAGCCTGACAAAGGCTTTTTCACTTCAACCATGTCTAGTTATTAGACAGTTATGTCAAACACCTTCCATTTCTCCAGGATTTATCTTCACTTCACACTTCCCTCCTTTTTCCTCTCCTTTTAATCATAATTCTTCCATATTTTTAATTGTCTGTTTGTAATCTCAATTTTGTTCTTTTTTGTCCCTTTTCTATCCTCTTTTTCAACCTTTATCATGTTCCATTTACCTTTCCTCATGATTGTAGAAATGATCAGTCATATTTTTGCCTTTCATGTTACCTGCTTCCTCTACCATTATTCTTATGTGATGCTATATCTCAACTGGTGTTTCCTCCCTCAGGCCTGTGCTGCCCATGAAGGTTTTTTGGCTTTTACATCATAACATAATATTTAGAGCCAGCAGGGGACCTGTTGGTCCATCTTGACCATCACATCCTTAAAGCCAAACTAAAATTGTTTTATTAAACTTCTCTAGAAAATAAAGTTAATACAAAAACACATCAAGATGAGAAATTTTTTTCCCAAAAATTTCATTTTCTTAAAGGAGATTATGACTTCCTTTGTTTTCAAATTTAGTAATATTTTATCTTTGTTTTCATTATGGATTAGATGAATTTGTTTTATTTTGATTATAATGCCTTATATCTTTCATTAAAGTTGCAAAGATTTATTCTTGAATTGTTCTTTTCTAAGAAATAAAGTGGATCAGACATTTGACACTTAAATTTGCTTTAAAAGAGGCAGTTTCTGTAATGTTTTAAAAAGATTTTTTTTATCAAAATACCAAATCTAAACCCTTGGTATTTTTCTAACTTTTTGTGAACATTTCATTTCCTTAACTTCTAGCTCTCATGAGTACTCTCATTCCAATTGACTTCTTTGTCTAATTAACTTCTTTTGGCATTATGTGGCACATACTGCCTCCTTTCAAGGCTCAAGTTCTTGACTTGTATTCCCTGGAACCATTCTGTTATCTGTCACCTATCGCATTAATTAACTGGTTGGATTTATCATTTTATTAAGCTGGTGTGTTCATACTTATCCATGATAGATCTTCATCTTTGTGATATTTTTTCTTGTTACCTTTGTCATATCACCATATATTTTGCTTCTTACCTTTATTGTCGTTTGGAGGAGATCATGGACTAATCCCAGTACCTTTATCACTTGTTATTTGTATGATCTTTTTCTAGTGGATATCTACACACATTCATTTGCCTTTGACTGGGATAAGTCTTACCACTTCCTTACATTTATGTTAATATTTGCAGCAACCCTAATTTTAATCAGTGGTAATGGGATTTTACTCTGTGGTAGATATTGCCTGGTCAGGTTTGCTTTACCTCAAGCCTGTGCTATGTTCTAATTATACTATAATGTTCATTGTAGAGATGGGATGTTTCTTCAAGACCACAAGTAGCATACCTAGTAGTACATACTTACATGTTTCTAGACATCAGTAACTGGCTCGTGGACTTCAGGAGTAAAGTATCAGGAAACTTGTGTCCATCTATTCTGACCCTTTGATTGAATAAAGTGCAAATATCCATTACATTTTTCTTGGTGTGATCTTCCTCAGGACTTCCTACCACCTTTACTTCCTCCTTTTATCTTCAGGTAGAGCATGGAAGTCCTTACTAGTTCCCATGGAGGATTCCTCCTGAATTAGTTTAAAAATTTAGTTTAGCACATGTATTCATGATTATCTACTCAATGAGAATTAAACAAAGCTAGTTTTCCACTTTTCATTTCCCCAGAATACTTTTTCCCAGGTGGACAGCTTTCATAAGAAAGATTTTAAAAAATAGATTGGAGCAGGTCTAGCCTATATGATATCCTCCTTATAATACTAGTTTCAGGCTAACATTGCCCTGTTTGTATGGTTGTATGCAGTAGAGGCCTCTCTTTTCCTTAATTCTGGTTGCAGAAGATTCACTGCCACAATTTTTTTCCTCCCCAACCTCCTAATACTGGGATGAGTTATGGAATTTTGTCTGTCCAGTTATAGCTAATTCTGTTTATGGAATGCACCTTTCAGAAGTAATTGCACTTGTGCACATCTATTTTAATCTTATACCAATTTAATTTCTTTGTTTCAGATCAAAAAATATACCTGTTCCAGAAGTAGTGGAGTATCCCACAAATGTGAGAGAAGGTAAGACTGCAATAGAGGTTAACACTTTTCTTGTGCTGAAAATGTATTCCCACTAGGTAGTTATCTCTTCTCACACACTTCTTATCTTTCCTCCTCATTGCCAGTTTTTTTATTTTGGAGCCTGCCAATTCTTGAAAGTTAGGATTGAGTGAAAATAGCAGAAACTAGCTGAGTCAGTAAAGGTAGCTCAGTAGTACTGATGGAGAGTAGTCACATGTTTAGAAATTATGCAAAATTGATAGGGTATATAGACTGGTGTGCTGGGTGTAAAAGATTTTCAGAAAAAATAAGATAGCTTTGTATGAAAGGATGTAAGTACATATTGTAGATACATTTTCAGTGTGAGAATAATATTAACATTAAAAGTTAATTTTGGGTCATGATTGTAAACTTAAGGAACGATTTCCTAAACAATGAGTTTTGCAAAGTTGAAGTTATTTTTAGTTCTCTACGAGGATTTGAAGGTTTAATACAGTCGATAACACAGTGAACAAGATGACCTGTGGCCACTTTATACTTTTGTTACATATTAGATGCTCGAATGACACTTTATAAAAATTGTGCAGTGAATACAGGCTTAAAGTTCTGAACTTTAGCTAGAGCCAGAAATTAGGATTTAAATATTGTGGGTGTGTAATATGGGTTATTTTGAGTGGTTGGATAAGATCAGATGGAAATGTGAAATTAAAGACAAAGTATAACATATATGTACTTTGGAATCATGTATTAGATGTATTTCTTTATAGTGAACAAATCATTTTCTCCATGTAATTTAAGCTGCTCTGAAATATTTTACATATCTGTTGAAGACGTATGAAAAGATATGTTAAAATGTTTTTTATATTTTATTTCGTTGGACATGGTGGGTGAAAGGGTAGCACCAGCTTCATTAACCTTGACCTCTCTGTCCAAATGTTAATTTTGTTTATAAGGTTTACATTTAGGAACTTTTAATGATAAAAAATAAAAGGTGGAAATATTCTTAGATTATCTCAATTTTATCTTTTAGGGTTTTTTTTTAATTTTTACTTTAACATGGTTTTTAACTTTGACTTTCATGTTAGTTTGTTAGGAATCATAATACTTTTGCCCTTAGTGGCAAAGCTGTATGTCTGCAGACTTACAACATGAGAAACCAGTTTTGATACCTTTGTGGGTAGAGCACAAATAACCCATTGTGTTATGTAATATTGCTGTTATGTTATATTGTGAAATGTAATGAAATGGGCTTTGTGCTTAACTACTTAAAAAAAAAACTTATTACCTTTTAGCCTTATTGATTTTTTGCTCATATAACATGTAGTTCTCTATTTTTTAGGATTTTAAGTGAAACATCTGAAGAAATACTCATATGATTTAGATCATGAAAGGCAAGGGAAAAGGAAAAGACTCAACAGATTCAAAAGAATGTCCTCTTCAGTTTCCAGATTTCACTCCCACTGAACATACAAGAGTTTGCCCTCGTTTCACAGCTGGTGTGTGTTTTTGTTTTGTCATTTCTTTATTTGATGTACAAGTAAACATGTTTTAATCTTCAATTATAAGAAGGTATCAATAGGGTTTTTAAATGTAATGGCTAGATTTGAAAATGTTGGTGAAATATTCACATGTGCCACCCAAATACATGTGTGTGTGTGTGTGTGTGTATCAGTGGTTCTTAACCTAAGTTCAATCAAACACTAGGGCTTCGGCAGAGGTCAAGACACACATTCTGTGTGTGTGTCAGTTCCGCTCACCACACTCGTATGATTTGTGACGTCATGCTCCACTTGGCTGTGGCTGATCACATCACATCACTTTGCCTAAATATCTCTGCTGTAAGGAACATCATGCACTTAGCAGTTGAGTTGTGACTGTAGTAATCATGCATCATTTATGATTTTTCCTAATCTTTTAATCTTTTCATACTAACCATGATGAGCAAAAACAGAAAGTAGTCGAACGAATGCATATAATATGGATTCATGTGTATAATGGAACATGATGGGAGTCAGCATCCTCCATGCATGATTTACAATGCAAAGTTGAGCATTTATAGTCTAGTACTGGCAAAACTAAGAGAACTCTCCCTAAAACTGCATGGAGTTGTGAAATAAAAGAACACAACACTTGCTGAATTCAAGGTAAAGAGAGCCAGGTTCGATGAAAAGACTACTTTGTCTGTTCTCGGCTTTGCCATTGACAATCTGATCCTCACAGCATCGTACGAAGTTGCATACTTGATTGCAAAGCAGGGCAAACGACACACCATTGGTGAAGCACTTGTAAAACCAGCTTTGTTGAAGATGGCAAATATTATGTTGGGAAAAGCTGCTGAAAATAAGGTATGTATCTCAAATGACACCACCAGCAACAGATGACATCATGGCTCAAGTAGTTGCAGATCTGATTCCAAGCCCAGCAAAATTCAGCCTTCAACTCGACGAGACCACCAACGTTTCCAATCTAAGTCAGCTTGTTGTATTTGTGTGCTATGTAAAGAACGACGAGATAAAAGAAGACTTTTTGTTTTGTAAGCCTCTTACAACAACAATTAAGGCAGCCAACATGAAGAAACTTGTGAATGACTTCTTCGGAGACAACGATCTTTCGTGGGATATGGTTTCTGCAGTTTTTTCGGACAGAGCTCCAGTCATGCTGGGATGAAACTCTGGTTTTGGTGCACTGGTGAAAGCTGATGCACCACACATCATTTGTAATGCACTGGTAACCAAAACCTTGCCTTCAAAACTGGCAGAAGTATTAAAATTATAATGGAATGTGTGAACTTTGCGAAAGTGTCCTGAAGCATTGCACCTTCAAAGAGCTGTGTAATGAAATGGGATCTTAATTTTGAGGTACTTCTGTACCATTTTAATGTTTCGTGGTTATCCTGGGGAAAGGTGCTGAATCGTGTTTTTGTCATGCATATGGAATTAGCCCTGTTTTTGTGAGAGCACCAACATTGTTTATGCAGATTGCTTCGAAAAATCTGAGTTCATTCTCATTTTCGCGTACATGGTCAATATCTTCAATGCTTTCAATCATCTCAGTCAACAGATGCAGGGCGATGGAGTCAACATCATTTAAGCAGAGAAAAACCTGAAGGCTTTTCAAAGAAAGCTACCATTATGGAAACAATGAACAGAGAATGATAACTTCACAAATGTTCCCCTGCTGGATGACTGTGCAAGTAAAATCAAAGATATGTTTGAAATCAGAGACGTTTCTGTACCCAGGGAACTGAAGCAAGCAATTGCTATGCACTTAAATGAACTCGCAAAGTCTTTCAATGGATACTTCCCCACCAGATAGTCATATCCAGCAATGTGTGAGACAGCCGTTCATATTTAGTGTTGACAACAACAGATGTCAGTGATGAATACATCAACGAAATCATTGAACTTCAACAGCCAGGTTCAGCAGCAACTTTTCAGAACAACAACGCTCTCAATGTTTTGTTGTCACCAAATTGTAGCGTACCCTCTTATTGCTAAGAAAACCTTTGAGATACTCGTATCATTTATTACAACGTATCTCTGCGAGCAATTCTTTTCGAGGGTGGTAAACATAAAAATGAAGAAAAGGAACAGACTTTGTTGCAAAAATGATATGAGAGTGGCACTGGTGAAGGTGAAGCCGTGCATTTCTGAACTTGTCTCTGAAAGGCAACAGCAAAAGTTTTAATTTGCAATAAATATTCATTTAGTTATGTTTTTGTTTTTGTGTGAAATTCATGTTTTGTTGGTTTTGTTCTTTCAACATTGTGATATTGTGTGCATCTGATGTATGGTTCTTTTTGTGCACAAATAAAATATGTACTGATGTTTTGAATTTGAAAAAATCATATTTTATTTTTCCAATTACGAAGTGTTTAGCGAATGCAAGTACGAAACTTGCGGGGTTCAGTTCCTTCAACAAGGTCAAGAACCACTGATATATATATAGTTTCATACACTCAAGAAGTGACAATCAAAAACTATTTAGACCATTAAATATTTATGCCAAAAAGTTATTCATTGTCACAAAACTTAATGTAAATTGTTTTTTGTACAAGTTTTTGTTTTATAATTCAAATGTTGCTCAAGATGTATGTGATATTAGTTTTGAAAATAAAATCTAAAGTGTTTTGCAGTCTGGATTTGTAAAATGAATGTTCTTAATAAGATTTTTTAAAGTATTGTATTAAACCAACACTTTTTGTTAGATGTATAATTTTTAGGTGTATAGAGTAATGAATAGTTATTTTTTTACAGTACTTCAAAGGACAGAAGAGATTGGTGTTGGCTTAGAAGACATTGATGCTCTGCAGTTGGAAATTGAGACATTGTTAGTTTCTGTTACAAAACGACAAAAACAATTAGACCAGGAAATGAAGGTACTCATAAGTTGGCAAGAGAAGAAAACTCCTGGGAAACTGGTAATTTTACTGTTGATGCTTTTATTTCAAAATCTAAGAAAAACATTTTTAACAACCCACCTCAGTACCATCACATTATCCAAGTATGATAATTAACAATAATTTAAAAATACTTTCAGTTTTATTGTTTCCTTCAAACCAAGGGATATAATCTGATGGTACATAAGGATTACTGTGATCAGAAATATTTCTGTGAAATGCATAATGGAGTGGAAATTCTTAGATGAAATAGATATAACTAATTTTTTTTGTCTGTAAAGTGCTCCTCTCAAAACAAATTCCCTGTTTTTGTTCAAAGAGGACTAATGAAGTTGGTGCAGTGATATATTTTATTATTTTAATTGGATTCTTTGCCTCTTGCTTTCCATCCCATAAACTGTGTAAATGTCTATTAACATATAAGAAAAAAACAAACAAACTTGAAGTTGAAAAGTAATATTGAATAGCCTTTAATGAATGAATCAGTTTAAAAACAAAGAAAAATATGTAAAGGTGTACATTCTTGTACGTCTGTGAAAAAAAAAATTACATGCATAAAATTTAGAATAATACAGTTAATATGGAACAACTGAACAAAGTCCATTCCTTGCATTACTTAAGTGGAAATTATTGGCATGACACCCAATTTTTAACGGAATTTTCATAAATTTTGAGGAAAGAAAGTTGAATTGTAATGTATTAAAGTTGAAAAAGTGAAATAAAAGTCTGTTGAAAACAAGGCATTATAATATATCTGTTTATCTAGTTCTAAACTCCTTGGATTCACTGACTTTTTCCAGTATCAGCACCCCTCGGTGTGGATTCCTGTACCTGGTGAGGGGACCTCCCAGTGAAGGTTCTGTTCTGTCTGGTTGCCTTCTCTGGGATCTAAACATCCACCCACATGTTTGCCGTGCGTGTCAACCCATGAATGGAAAGAAGAGGATCCTGGTGGTTAAGAAGTCTAACCCTAACACACCACTTTGGCCTTGAATTCCAAAAGATGAGCAGCCTTTAGGTGACCCCCCTTGGGTCACTCGACTGGTCCATTTGGGCTAGAGTCAACCAAGTACCTGTTTTGTAAATTCTTAACAGGTGTTGTGGACATTGTGCCTGATGCTGGTGTTTGAGTATAGTGCTCACAAAACCTTGGCATTGCTGCTTTGTCCTTGCATGACATTGTAGTGCGTCCCCTCGTAAAGTTCCATCATGGGTGGGGTCAGTGAGAACCTTAATTTTTCTTTTTTCCTCTTGATCCTCCTTCAAAAAATTTAAATAGTGAAAAAACAGTCAATAGGTAAACAACCACGTCTTGAAAACTCTGAGCAGCAATCTTCAACATCTGTAACACACGTACCTCATTTTCTCACAAAACACTCTCTTTCAGAAAAACATTTAGGGCAAATGTTCCCCTTTTTTTTTTTTTTATTCAGAACGGACTAGAGGGTCTTGCTGGCTCTCCAAAGTCAGTAAAGACCCTTCGATCTGGAGACATTAGTTGAAAAATCCACAACCCAACACAGTGAACTTCTCTTGAATTCAATGGCAATTGAATACCTATTGAGGTTACCCCTCATGCTACCTTGAATTCATCATAAGGAGTTATAGTTGAGAGGGATTTGAAGAACCTTCCCAAGTCAGAGATTCTCACTGGTCTCACCACTCAAGGAGTTTCTGCAGTGAGGTACATTTCCACTCGCAGAGATGGAGTTACAATGACAACAAATACCCTCTTTTTAATATTTACATCATCCTGTGCACCTGCCACCATCAGATTATCTTATTTGCAGGGTATGGCCATACATTCCAAACCCTCTTTGATGTTTCCAATGTCAGAGGTTCGGCCACTCAAAGTCATCATGTCGTAATTCCCTGACATGTGCTCTTTAAGGTGGCAAGGACCACGATGCCTATGAATGTAACATAAACCCACATAGGCCTCAACTGCAATGGTTCTCACCCTTCCTACTTTCATTCTTGCCCAAAATTATTGGAGGATAAAGAGTTGCAGCATTTGAAAACGACTCGTAACATTGGTTATCCCGAGGCTCGGAAATTGGTGCCTGCCATATCATCTCGGACATATGCTGCTGCACTTCATTCCACAACTACAGTGGAACTGCAGACAGATCTCTCTGTGCCTCCAAGAGAATCGTTTTCAAAACAAATTAAAAGCCTTTTGACCTCCAAGGTTGATGAATCGACTTCCACATCCACATCTCTGTTCCTTACATACATTCCAACAAATCTCAAGTTTCACATCAGTTTCATATAAAAGCATTTCTTCTAATACATTTTTTGTCCCATCCCAAGAGGCAAAACAATAATTCGTTCGCGTTCTCAGTCACTGGAATTCCCTTCCAATAACAAAGACCTGCCCAATCGACCCAGGGCAGAATCTATGGAGGTTGATAGACCTCCTCCAAATAAGGACAGTAAGGAAAAAAGATGTGGTCGTAAAAAGAATGTTTCTCCAGTCACTTCGCTTACCTGTCATTGAGAATGGCCACCTTGATACAATGGAATTGTCGAGGTTTACGTTCTAATCTGGATGACAACAAAACAATAATTGCTTCCTACCATCCTGTTTGTTTTTCCTTACAAGAAACATTTCTAACACCTGCTGTTACAGTCACCATTCAGCAGTTTTCTCAGTTAAGAAATTACAGCCCGTGCGATGGATGAGTACATGGATGGGTGGCACTGTTGTCTGATCAGCATGTGTCCACCCTGTCTTTTTCACTCAACACACTTTTGAAGGCTGTAGCCATCCATGTTTCCTTGGGTTATACCATCACTGTTTGTTTTCTCTACTTGGTCCCTGGAGAGACATATGATCAATCAGACCTTGATGCTTTCATTGAACAGTTGTTGTCTCCATTTTAAATCCTGGGAGACTTTAATGGACATCATTCCCTCTGGGAAAGTGCTGTTATTGATAGGAGGGGTTGCTCTGTAGAACATATGCTCTCTGATCACAACCTGTCTCTTTTCAATACTGGTTCTTCCACTTATTTTCATGCACCTAGTCAGTTCTTTACTGCTATTGATCTCAGTTTGCTCCCCTTCATTATTCTCCAATTTTTCATGGAAGGTTTACAATAATCCATTAGGCAGTGATCATTTTCCTATACTTTTGAGAGAGACCAGCCATGGTTGATGCCACCATACCTGCATGACCCGGTGGATGCTGGATCAAGTAGACTAGTCCACTTTCACTGCTCTTGCAAAACTTTATCATACCATCAGCCATCAAAAGATGACTGCGTGGCAGCGATAACTGGCTGTATTATACAAGCAGCTGCTCATTGTATTCCTAAACCTCATCACGTTTTTCATGATATCCTGCTTGCCACTCAGCACGAAAGGCTCAAAAACAAGCCTGGGATACTTTTAATAGATATCCCTCGTCGCTTTCCAATGGGCCCATGCACATGCTAAGTGGGTAAGACATCAAAGCCAGAAGGGTTCTTGTATTCATTTCACAACTAGCATATCTTCTACCACCAGTTCCAAGGTCATATGGGACAGGATTTGAAAGGTCAGTGGGCACTACAATTCTGCACCTTTCTTGATCTTACTCTCTGGTGGAACTGAAAGTGGCCCTTCATCGGTCTGGCAGTACATCTGTTGGACCTGAAGATGTACACTATGACATGCTGCACTCCCTCTCTCTCTCCTGCTTCTCTTGATATTCTAATTGTTTTTAATTGGATCTGGCAGGAGAATGTTTTTCCTGATGCGTGGTGCCAGGCTATTAACTTACCTTTCTCAAAGCCAGGAAAATATCCCAAGATTCCTTCAAACTACCGTCCAATTGCTTTGACAAGCTGTCTCTGTAAGACCGTAGAAAGGATGGTTAATGCTTGTCTTGTTTGGTTCCTCGAATCAAACAACCTCCTCTCACCCACCCAGTGTGGGTTCCAACAACAGCAATCCACCACAGACCACCTAATTTGACTTGAAACATCAATCAGATACGCTTCTCTCAAACGACATCTTGTATCAATATTCTTTGACATTGAGAAGGCTTATGACACAACATGGAGGTATGGCGTTTTGCAAGATCTCCATACATATGGCTGACGTGGCCATTTACACATGTTTATTAAACATTTTTTACTGGACAGGAGATTCCAAGTATGTGTGGATTCGACACTTTCTAGTTCTTTTGTATAAGAAATTATAGTCTCTCAGGGCTTTGTTTTGAGTGTCACATTTTTCAGTATAAAAACAAGTGCCTTCACTGAACAACTCTCTCTCACTGCTGTGAATGGGCTGTATGTCAACGACTTTCACATCTCATGTCAATCGTCGAACATGAGTTATATTGAGCGGCAACTACACACTGCCTTTAATCATGAACTGAAGTGGACTATGGCAAGCAGCTTTAATTTTTCTCTCTATAAAACCATTTGCATGCACTTTTGCCAACAACAGGGTATTCACCTTGATCCTGAACTACACCTCAGTGAAGTTTAGCTGCCAGTGGTCCCTGAGACCAAGTTCTTGGGGCTTATCTTTGACCGTAACCTGACCTTTATACCACACTTAAAGCAGCTATGGGTCAAATGCACAAGAGCAATGATTATCCTCCGTGTACTCTCTACTACCAGTTGGGGAGCAGATCACTGTTCTATGTTAAAGGTATATTGTGCTCTTATTTGATCAAACTCAACTATTGATCAATGGTCTATGTCTTTGCCAGACCCTCGGTCTTAAAGATGGTGGACCCCATTCATCACGAAGGACTTTGACTCTGCACTGGGGCTTTCCACATCTCTCCAGTTCAAAGCTCATGCATTGAATCTCATGAACCTTCTTCACATCCTTCTTTTGCAACTATTTTTACTATATTCTTTGAATTTTCATTCCTTACTGAAGTATCCCACCTGGGGATGTGTTTTCTTTCCTCAATGGACTGTACTTTTTCAGAACAGACAATCTGCCAATGCTTCTTTTGGCCTTTGCATCCATGTGCAATTGGATGAATTGGATCTGTCCTTGGATCACATTGCAGAATCCACTGGTCAGCCCATCCCACCATGCCTTATTACAGCCCCCAAATGTGACCTTTCTTTCAGTCATCTGAAAAAGGCAGATACTCTAGATTGGAAGTACTGTCTTTTATTTACTGAACATCTTTCAAACAATCATTCCATTCCAATTTATACAGATGGTTCCAAAACAGGTAAATCAGTGGGCTCTGCCATGGTTTACTGCTGTTCGTTGGTTGTGTGCAAAATCCCCTCTACAGCTTTTGTGTTCACTGCTGAACTGTGTGCCATATCTCTTGCCCTGGATCATTATGCAGCTGAGCAGTACTCCAACTGCACTATTTATACTGACTTGTTCAGTTCTCTACTGGCCCTGGAATCACTACCTGTTGACTCACACCCTGTTCTCGCTGATATTCAAAACCATCTGGCCCATTTCTAATTAAGTGCTACTTCTATCCAGTTTTTCTGGATACCAGACCATGTTGGTATTCGTGGGAATGAGTTTGCAGACACGGCAACTAAATCTATCTGCTCTGACACTATCACCACTGTGCCTATTCCATACATGGACTATGATGCTGTATTCAAGGTTCGGCTCCATACCAGCTGGCAGTCCACTTGGAGTGAGCAATGCAACAACAAGCTTTTTCAAATAAAACCCTATATTGGGCTTTGGCCAACTAGCTTCCATAAGGTTCGGAAGGAGGAAGTTGTTCTAACTAGACTTGGCATTGGTCACAGTTTTTAACTTTTGTTTTTCTTTTATCTTGAATTGTTGCACCTGTGTGTTGTTTTTGTAACACTCACATCACTGTAAGCCACATTTTACTTTCTTACCATCATTACAACTCTCTCAGTGTTATTGGTGATGGTGACACTGTCCACCTTGCTAAAGTTTTTAGTTTTTTAATGGCCATTAATCTTTTTAATCTCATTTGAGTGTTTTATATTTGTACATTACACCTGTTTAATTGTGGTTCCCTTTTCAAAGTTTCAATCTCTCTCGTTCAATTTCAAATTGGAAAATAGCCAGAACATTACAGAACACAACATCAGGACTGGAAAGACCAACTGCAGGTGACTAACGCTGCTGTTTAAACTACCCTTTATTCATTCTGGCGAGTTGTTATTCCAATTTTGCTGTATGTATTTTGAACTTTTACTTTATCCTTTGGTACTGGCCATAATGACACATAACCCATAATCAGGACTGGAAAGACCAACTTCAGGTGACTGACGATGGTTCTGGTACTTGCCTGTTAGTGTTTCTGGAGGGTTAGGATCATTACCATTCTGCTTCAGGAAGTCCATTACAACTTTGTAGTCTGGATGTCAACATCGGTTTCATGCCATTTTCTGTTTTAATTGCTGTTTTGTTTTTACCTTCATTTAATTTTTCAAATTTTACTACATTTACTTTACTTTTACCTTTTTACTGGACATTTGGCTACTCATTATTGCAAATTTGCTATATGTCTTTTAAAACTTCTATTATTTTAAATTTTGATAATGGCTGCTATGACACATAACCTGGAACCAGGACTGGAAAGGCCAACTTCAGGTGACTTGACGGTGGGTTTTGAACTTACCTGTTAGTCTTCCTGGCAGGTTATGATCATCACCATTTTACTAGAGTAAATACCTTACAACTTCTTATACTCTGCTTCCTCTCTTAACATTGTAAAATAGGTGTCAACATTGTTTTTATGCTCTTTCTGTTTTTCAATGTTGTTTTGTTTTACCTTCATTTCCTTTTATATATTTTACTACATTTAATTTTTTTTTTACCTTTATACCGAACGTTTGGCACAAATAGCTGAGCTGCTTTGTGCCACAAAACACTAAATCAATCAATCAATCAATCAACCAGTAACAGCAAAAAAAGGCTTAGCACAAAGAAAAGCCTATCAAATGACTCGTACAGTGACTAAATTACAATTAAACAACATTCCTAGTTTGATGATATGGATTTTTTTCTACTGTACAGGAAATGTTTAGTGTTGGCATGTGTAATAAACATATTGTAATATAAGCTTATTGTGTTAATTTTTTGTCTGTCATAGAAAACAGAAATCTTTTTTTCAATTATTTAATATTTAATTCTGATGAGAGCATTATGTCTATTTCAAAAATCTCTTTGCATATTGTAATATATATAAACATCTGTAGGTAATGTTACATATTTTCTAAGCAAAAAAGTAAGGCTGGTAAATTTGATATTGATGATAATTTAAATGTTCCTTTTATTAGATTTTAGCTGGGTTTCTTATCAATGGATTTTAGACAATTTGATCAATTTTAAATTCCAAGTGTATCATATATTTAAATATAGAAAAATGCAGATAATTAGGGATTACTTATTTAAAATTTGTTGTGCATGCAGTGTCTAAAACTAAGCATTTTTAGCAACCTGAAAGCACTGGGAAGAGAAGCCGACCTGAAGAAGGAAAGCCTGCAAAAAGGTTTAAGGATGCTAGTGGGAAAGCTCATCCCCTCACTGGTGGAGGAAGACCAAAAAAAAACTTTCAGTCCCAGGTTGTTTTATTTATTCAATTGATTTAATCAACAAATAGTATTATGCTCAAATTGTTTATGTGAGTTTATTTATTTGATATTTGTCTTTTATCTGTTCTGCTATTTGAGGTCTAACTGAGAAAAAACATACATGAAATACTTAAATTTTTTAAATTATGTGAGAAACACATAATTGCTTCTTTTGTTGTTTATTTTACAGATCATTGTGTACTTAGTAACATGTTTTGTGTATTTTATTAAGTAATGGGGTAACTTCATTTTCATTGTAGGCCAAATTTCAAGAATACGAGTTCAGTGACTCTCCTGTTGAATTGTCAAGACTTCCAAAAAATGATGCTCCAAATCGGTTTTGGGCATCTATTGAACCATACTGTGCTGAGGTGACTCAAGATAATATCAAGGTAAGAGAACTTTTATAATTTCTTTTGTAAAATATAAATTTGTATCTGTTTTTATCTTATAAATAGTTACTGTAAATTTTAGTTGTAACAAGTTATTTCTGTATTAGGTTTTAGAAGATTTAATTAAGACCCATGAGGAAGATGCAGAGTATTATAAAATACCAACTCTGGGGAAACACTACTCACTGAAATGGGCTCAAGAAGATATGGTTGAAGAACAGAAGGAAGGTGAGGAATATTTGCGCATCATTTGAATAGTTTCATAAACTATAATACTATGTAACAAAGTGTTTACTTTTCTTTATTCCTGGGCAGCAAGTGTTATTTCCCAATTGTTTATGCCTAAAGTAAATGAAAGACCTATTTTTCTCTTCAAACTTTGAATTTGTGACCTGTGTAATGAAATTTTTAAATTTATCCATTTTCCGGAACATTCCAGGTAGATTCAATGCTGAGTAGCTGATGCCAAGCTTTTGACATTTGGGCTCAAGGATTAGGATTTGTTGGATGACAGTGTGAAAGTCCCAAGTCAAAGGAAGCATCACTGACATTTTTCAAGCTTCTTCACTTATCAAGATGGGCTCTGTTTCTGCCACAATGTATCAGGTTTGTGTGAGGCAATTGGAATTTTCTGTAACCCGATTGAGTGGCATCTCTTCATTGATTGCTCATCCAGAAACCTCAAAGCTGTTTTGCTCTATAACGGGAATAAGTATTTGTCTCTTCCCCTGGCTCATTCATTGCACCTCAAAGAGGAATAAAACAGCATCAAGACCTTCCTAGAAGCTTTGAAGTGATATGAGTATCGCTAAGAGGTTATCGTTGACTTCAAAATGTTGGCATTCCTGATGGTTCTCCAAGGAGGCTTTACCAAGTTTCCCTGTTATCTTTGCCTTTATGACAGCAAGGACACTGCAGCACACTACAACAGAAAGCACTAGCCACAACAAACCGAGTTCTCTGTGGGGAGGCACAATGTCAAGTATGAGCCACTAGTGGACCTCCAAAAGGTATTTTTTCTACCATTGCACATAAAATTTGGTCTTATGAAACAATTTGTCACAGCTTTTGATAAGTACCATTGAGACTTCTTCCCTAAGCTGTCTGAGGCAAAGGTTAAAGCTGGTGTCTTCGTTGAACTACAAATTAAGAAGATCTTGGAGCACACAAAATTCCCAAAAAAGCTCAGTAGGGAGGAAAAAAAAAGCGTGGCAGCTTTGTTGCAGTGTTTCAGGGCTTCATAGCATTGAAAATTATGTGTAACTGATTGAGGCTGTGGTAAAGAATGATGGCAAAATGGACTGCAGGATGTCCCTGAAAGCTTGTATCCTTGACACTCATGTTGATAAATTCAAGGAGAACATAGGAGCATACTCAGAGGGGCAAGGCAAACAATTCCACAAAAGTATGCTGGAATTTGAACCCTGCTGATAGAAAACTATTTAGGGGCTGATATAGGGGAACGATGCATGTGCTACAGTACATATGGTAACTCTCAGATTTCCTAATGTATTCCATTCAGTGTGGATACCTGTATGTAGTGAGGGGACCTTGCAGGGAAGGTTTTGTTCTTTCAGTTTACCTCCTCTGGGATCTAAACATCCACTCACAGGTTTGCTATGCAAACCTCCCATGAAGGGGAGGAGAAGATCCTGGTGATTGAGGGGTCCAAACCTTACACACCATTTTGGTCTTGAATTCCTGTAAAAAGGGCAGCCTTGGAGTGGCCTTCTTGTGTCAATTGGCTGGTACACTTGGGTCAACCAAATACCAGTGTTGGATGTTCTCAACAGGTGTTGTGGACATTGTATCTGATGCTGGTGTTTCGGTATAGTGCTCACAAAACCCTAGTGTAACTGCAGTATCTTTGATTGACATTGTTGTGCGTCTTCTTGGAGGGTTTCATGTTGAGTGAGAATAGTGGGCACCAACATTTCCCTTTTTTTTATTATGGAAATAAAATAATGAAAAAACAGTTCATAGGTAAAGGACTATATCTTGAAGTTTTTGAGTTGCAATCTTCACTATCTGTATCACCTCTTGTGCCTCATTTTCTTGTATTGCTTTCACTTTCAGACAAACCTTTAGGGCAAATGTTGTTTTTTTTATTCAGAAGGGACTGGAGGGACTTGCTAGCTCTCTAAAGTCAGTGAAGAAGCTTCGATCTGGTGACATATAGGTGAAAACATCCATATTTCAACACATGAACTTTTCTTGCATTCGAAGCAGTTGGGGATATACCTATTGAGCTTACATCTCATGTTAATTTCAATTCATCACAAGGAGTTATTGTTGAGAAAGATTTGAAGAACATCCCTGAGTCAGAGATTCTCACTGGTTTCTCCACTCAAGGAGTTTTGCAGTGAGGCATATCTCCACTCACAAGAATGAAATCCTGATGCCAACCAATGTGTTCATTCTGACATTTACATCACCACATCCACCTGCCACCATCAAGGCAGGTTATCTTAATTGCAGAGAAGAGCCATATATTCCAAACCCTCTGAAGTTTCCAGTGTCAGAGGTTCGGTCACTCAAAGATGTCATGTTGTGGTTTGCTGACGTATGCTTGTTGTGGTGGAATGGACCACAATACCTGTGAGTGTAAAACTGACCTTTGTTGCATCAATTGCAATGGCTTTCACCTGTCCTACTTTTTTTCTTGCCCTAAATGGTTGGAAGGAAAAGAGGTGCAGGATTTTAAAACAATTCATAACATTGCTCATCCTGAGGCTCAAGTTGCTGTCCACCACTTCATCTCAGACATATGATGCTGCACTTCATTCCATAACTACAGTGGGACTGCATACAGATCTCTCTGTACCTCCAAAACAACCATTCTCAAATCATATGAAAAGTCTTTTAACATCCATAATTAAAAAAGGTTTATGAATCAACAATCTGTTCCTTACATACTTTCCAACAAACCCCAAGATCCACATCCTTTGGTTTCAGGTGCAGGCATTTTCTCAGATCCATGGAGGTCAATAAACCTTCCTTGAATAAGGAGAGTAAGGAAAAACGACATGGTCGTAAACAGAAGGGTCCTTCACCTAATTTGCCTATACATAAATAAAAATGACCACCTTGATACAATAGAACAGTTGAGGTTTATGCTCTAATCTGGATGGCACGAAAACACTGATTGTTTCCATCCATTCTGTATGTTTTTCCTTACAGAAAACATTCCTGAAACCTGCCGATACAGTCACCTATCGGCAATTTTCTTTACACAGAAATGACAGACTGTGTGATGGATGAGCGCATGGAGGGGTGGCACTGTTGGTTGATCAGCTTGTGCCCACCCTGTCTTTGCCACTTGACACACCCTTGGAGAACATAGCCATCTGTGTTTCCTTGAGTTGTATCATCATTATTTGTTCTCTCTACCTGTTGCCTAGAGAGACCTATGATTAATCAGACCTTGATCTCATTAAACTGTTGCTGTCTCTTTTTCTAATTCTGGGAGACTTTGATGGATATCATCCCCTCTGGAGAAGTGCTGATATTGATGGGAAGGGCTGCTCTGTAGAGTATATGGTCTCTGATCACAACCTTTTTCTTTTCAATAACAGTCCTTACACTTATTTTCATGCATCTAGTCAGTTCTTTACTGCTATTGATCTCTCAATTTGCTTCCCTTTATTATTCTCCAATTTTTCATGGAGGGTTGACAATAATCCATGAGGCAGGGATCATTTTCCTATCATTATGTAAGAGACTGACCATGGTCAGTGCCACTGGACCCTCATGCCCCGGGTGAAGCTGAATCAGTTAAACTGGCCCTCTTTTACTACTCTCACAGAACTTGATTCTGCCATCATGTATCAGCCATCACTAGATGATTGTTGGAATCCTGCCTGCCATATGGCATGGAAGGCTCATAAATGGGCCTTGGATTAAGTTCACAACTAGCAATCTTCTATCACCAGTTACAAAAACATATGGGTAAAGATTCAAAAGGGTAGTGGGGAATATAATTCTTTTCCCCTCTCGATCTTGCTCTCTGATGGCCAAGAAGTAGCTGACACTTGGAGCATTGCCAATACTTCAGGTGAAAGTTTTTGCTTAGTCATCTAGCACTTCTTCTTTTTCCACCTTCTTAACCATCAAGACTTGGGCAGAGGGATCACTTCTTTCTTTTTGAGCTGATTGTCTCTTTGACTATAATTATCCCTTTATATTTGTGGATCTCAAACTGGCTCTTCATCGGTCTCGCAGTACATTGTTTGGATCTGATGATGTACATTGACATACTGCGTCATCTATCTCCTGCTTCTCTTGCTATTCTTCTGATTGTTTTTACTGTATCTGGCTGGAGAATGTTTTTCCTGATACCTGGTGCCAGGTTATTGTTCTACCTTTCTCTAAGTGAAGAAAGGATCCCAAGATTCCTTCAAACTACCATCCAATTGCTTTGATGAGCTGTCTCTGTGAGACCTCAGAGAGGATGGTAAATGCTTGTCTTATTTGGTTAGTCGAATCAAACAACCTCCTCTTTCCCACCATGGACCACCTGATTCGATTTGAAACTTTAATCAGAGAAGTCTTTCTCAAATGACAACATCTTGTATTAATATTCTTTGACATTGAGAAGGCTTATGATACAACATGGAGGCATGGCATTTTGCAAGACCTCCATATATGTGGGTTACGTGGCCTTTTTTTATTAAAATATTTCAATGGACAGGAGATTTCAAGTTTGTGTTGGTTCCACACTTTCTATTCTTTTCTACAGGAACTTGGAGTCTCTCAGGGTTGTGTTTTGAGAGTCACACTTTTCAGTGTAAAAATTAATACCATCACTAAACAACTCCCTCTCACTGTTGCAAACAGGCTCTATGTTGACAACTTTTATATCTTGTGTCAGTCGTTGAACATGAGGTATATTGAGCAGCAGTTACAGACCGCCCTCAGTCGTTTACTGAAGTGGACCACAGCAAACGGCTTTAACTTTTCTCTCTCTTAAACCATTTGTGTGCACTTTTGCTGCCAACAAGGTATTCGCCCTGATCCTGAACTTTGTATTGGTGATGTTGTGCTACCTGTGGTCCATAAGACAAAGTTCTTTGGGGTTATCTTTGACCGTGAACTGACCATTATACCACACGTGAAGCAGCTACAGGTCAAATGTACAATAGCACTAAACATCCTCCATGTCCTTACTCCCACCACTTGGGGAGTGGATCACTGGTCTATGGCACTGCCAGACCCTCAACCTTATAGATGGTGGACCCCATTCATCATCAAGGACTTTGGTTCTGCATTGGGTTTTTTGCACTTCTGCAGTACAGAGCTTATATGTAGAGTCTCATGAACTTTCTTTGCACCTTTGCTGTTTTCAACTGTCTTTTTTATATGCTTCAAAACTTGGTTCCTTACCAGATCATCCCACCTGGGGTTGTGTTTTTCTTCCTCGGTGGGCCATACTTTTTCAGAACAGAAGATCCGCCATTGCTTTTTTTGGCCTTTGTATGCAGGTGCAGTTGGATGAATTGGCTCTGTCCATGGATAGCATTGCTCTATCCTCTGATCAGCTTATCCCACCATGGCTTCTTACAGTTCCCAGTTGTGACCTATTTTTAAGTCATCTGAGAAAAGCAGACACTCTCGATTGGAAATACTGTCTACTATTTGCTAAACATATTTCAAGCTATTCTTCATTTCCTATTTATACAGATGGTTCAAAATCAGGTAACTTTGTTGGCTCTGGTTTGTTGTGGTTGCATGCAGAATCCCCTCTGCAGCTTCTGTGTTCACTGCTGAACTGTACGCATTTCTCTTGCTTTGAATCACATAGAAGCTAAGCAGTACTCAAACTGCACTATTTATACTGACTCGGTTAGTTCCATACTGGCTTTGTAATCGCTTCACATTGGTTCACACCCTGTTCTCACTGATATTCAAAACCAGTTGGCACATTTTTCTTTAACATTTACTTTTATCCAGTTTTTCTGGATGCTGGGCCACGTTGGTATTAACAGGAAAGAGCTCGCCAACACTGCAGCTAAATCTATTTGCTCTGGCACAATCACTATGGTCCTGTATTCAAGGCTCGGTTACGTGCCAGCTGGCAGTCAATTTGGAGTGAGCAATGAGAAAATAAGTTTTTTTGAAATAAAACTATATATAATACTTTGGCTGTCTTGCTTCCATAAGCTTTGAAAAGAGGAGGTTGTTTTAACTAGACTATGCATTGGTCACAGGTTTTTAGCTCTTTGTAACTGATGCACCAGTGTGTAGTTTGTGTAATACTCAGATCATAATAAGCCACATTTTACTTTCTTGCTGTTTTTACTACTCTCAACAACAGCACTATTTTAAATATGTTCTTTCCCACGGTTTATCCATAAATTAGACAGTATTATAGGTGATGGTGACATTATTCACATTGGTAATGTTTTTAGTTTTTTTTAAGGCCATTAATCTTTTTAATGCCATTTAAGTTTTTTTAATTTATATATTAAACCTTTTTTATTGTGGTTCCCTTTTAAGAATCACAGTCCATCTAGTTTGAATTGAAATTAGAAAATGGCCATAATATTAAATAACTTGAAACTAGAACTAGAAAGGCCAACTTCAGGTGACTAGCACTGCAGTTTGAAGTACCTGTTGGTCTCCCTGGTGAGTTATATTATAATTTTAATGGACATCTTTTAAACTTTTTTATTACTTTCCTTTCTGAAAATGGCTATAACATAAAATCACTCAGAACCAGGACAGAAAGGCCAACTTCAGGTGACTGACAGTGGTTTTTGTATTTACCTATTAGTCTTCCTGGCAAGTTATGAAAATTAAAACTTTGCTACAGCAAGTCCTTTACAACTTGTATTACTGTAGTTTTTCTCTTAATATTGTAGACTAGTTGTCAACATTGGTTTTATGCTTTTTCTGTTTTTCAATGATGTTTTGTTTTACCTTCATTTCCTTTTATGAATTTTACTAAATATACTTTAATTTTTAGATTTTACTGGATGTTTGTAATAAAATCTTTCTACTAAAATATCTTATTTAATTATTGTAGATTCAGACTTTTCAGCATCTAGATCTCGTAAATGAATATCAAAAATTGTTTTAAAGTAAATGTTTATATTTTTTTAAATTTTCTCTACCATATCACTAACTCTATTAACATCAACATACAGTGCAATGAAATGTTTAAAATTAAGAAAAATAAAAAAATGTACACACTTTTTATTTTTTTGTAGAATATCTTAACAGATCTTCTTTTGGTTATAACTGTAAGTTCGGGTCTTTAACTTTCCTGTCATTTACTGCTTGTTATTCATTTTAACACAAGTCCCCCTCGGAGTGGATTCCTGTACGTGGTGAGGGGACCTCCCAGGGAAGGTTCTGTTCTGTCTGGTTACCTTCTCTGGGATCTAAACATCCACACACGTGTTTGCCGTGCGTGGCGACCAGTGAAGGGGAGGAGAGGATCCTGGTGGTTGAGGGGTCCAACCCTAACACACCACTTTGGCCTCGAATTCCTGTAGACGGGCGGCCCTTGGGTCAATCGGCTGGTCCACCTGGGCTAGAGCCAACCAAGTACCAGTGTTGGAAGTTCTCAACGGGTGTTGTGGACATTGTACCTGATGCTGGTGTTTGGGTATAGTGCTCACGAAACCCTGGCGTTGCTGCATTGTCCTTGCATGACTTTGTAGTGCGTCCCCTTGTAGGGCTCCATGGTGGGTGGGGTCAGTGAGTACCGAAACTTTTCTCTTTCCTATGGATCCTTCAAAAAATTTAAATAAAATTGTAAAAAAACAGTCAATGGGTAAACGACCACATCTTGAAAACTCTGAGCAGCAATCTCCAACATCAGTAACACACGTACCTCATTTTCTGATATTGCATTCTCTTTCAGAAAAACCTTTAGGGCAAATGTCCCCTTTTTTTATTCAAAAGGGGCTAGAGGGACTTGCTGGCTCTCCAAAGTCAGTAAAGAAGCTTCGATCTGGTGACATATTGGTTGAAACATCCACATCCTAACACAGTGAACTCCTCTTGAAATCAAAGGTAATGGGCGATATACCTATTGAGGTTACACCCCATGCTACTTTGAATACTTCACGAGGAGTTATTGTTGAAAGGGATTTGAAGAATGTTCCTGAATCGGAGATTCTCGCTGGTCTCTCCACTCAAGGAGTTTCTGCAGTGAGGCGCATCTCCACTCGCAAAGATGGAGTTACACTGCCAACAAATACCCTTGTTTTAACATTCACTTCACCACGAGCACCCGCCACCATCAAAGCAGGTTATCTCATTTGCAGGGTTCGGCCATACATTCCAAACCCTCTTCGATGTTTTCAATGTCAGAGATTCGGCCACTCAAAGACATCTTGTCGTGGTTCCCTGACATGTGCTCGTTGTGGAGGCAAGGACCACAATGCCTATGACTGACATGAACCCACATTGCGTCAACTGCAATGGTTCTCACCCCTCTTACTTTCATTCTTGCCCAAAATGGTTGGAGGAAAAAGAGGTGCAGCGTTTGTAAACGACACATAACATTAGTTATTCTGAGGCTCGGAAATTGATGTCCACAATCCCATCTCGGACATATGCTGCTGCACTCCATTCCACAACTACAGTGGAAGTGCAGACAGATCTCTCTGTGCCTCCAAGAGAATCGTTTTCAAAAGAAATGAAAAGCCTTTTGACCTCCGTGGTTAAAACAGTAGATAAATCGACTTCCACACCCATCTCTGTTCCTCCCATAACTTCCAACAAACCTCAAGATCCATGTCCTTCAGTTTCAAATACAGGCATTTCTTCTGATACATCATTTTCTCCCACCACAATAAACAAAACAATTATTCGTTCGCATCCTCAGTCACTTGATTCCTCTTCCAATAACAAAAACCTGCCCACTCGACCCAGAGCAGGATCCATGGAGGTTGATAGACCTCCTCCGAAGAAAGACAAAAGACGAGGTCATAAACCGAAGGGTTCTCCAACCACTTCACCTGCCCGTCCTTAAAAATGGCCACCTTGATACAATGGAACTGTCGAAGTTTACGTTCTAATCTGGATGATATCAAAACGCTGATTGCTTCCTACCAGTCTGTTTGTCTTTCTCTACAAGAAACATTTCTCAAACCTGCTGATACAGTCTCCATTCGGCAGTTTTCTCTGTACAGAAATGAAAAGTTGTGTGATGGTCGAGTACATGGAGGGGTGGCACTGTTGGTTGATCAACATGTGCCCACCCCGTCTTTGTCACTCAATACACCCTTGGAGGCCGTAGCCATCCGTATTTCCTTGGGTCGTACCATCACTGTTTGTTCTCTGTACCTTTCCCCTGGAGAGACATATGATCAATCAGACCTGGATGCTCTCGTTGAACAGTTGCCATCTCCATTTCTAATCCTGGGGGATTTTAATGGACACCATCCCCTCTGGGGAAGTGCTGTTATTGATGGGAGGGGTCGTTCTGTAGAGCAGATTCTCTCTGATCACGATCTTTCTCTTTTCAACACTGGTTCTTCCACTTACTTTCATGCACCAAGTCAGTCATTCACTGTCATTGATCTCTCAGTTTGCTCCCCTTCATTATTCTCCCATTTTTCATGGAGGGTTGATAGTAATCCACTAGGCAGTGATCATTTTCCGATCGTTTTGAGAGAGACTGGCTGTGGTCGATGCCACCCTACCCGCGTGCCCCAGTGGAAGCTGGATCAGGCAGATTGGTCCACTTTCACTGCTCTCGCAGAACTTGATCCTTTCATCGTAAATCAGCCATCAGTAGACAACTGTGTTGCAGCGGTAACTGATTGTATTATACATGCAGCTGCTCAGTGTATTCCTAAAACCTCGACACGTTTCCCACGATATCCTCGTCCATGGTGGAATTCTGCTTGCAACTTAGCACGGAAGGCTCAAAAACGGGCCTGGGATACCTTTCGCAGATATCCCACACTTTCAAATCGGGTTGCTTTCCAGCGGGTCCGAGCACATGCTAGGTGGGTAAGACGTCAAAGCCAGAAGGAATCTTGGATTAAGTTCACAACCAGCATATCTTCTACCACCAGTTCCAAGATCATATGGGACAAGATTCGAAAGGTTAATGGGCACTACACTTCTGTTCCCCTCTCGATCTTACTCTCTGATGGTCAGGAGGTGACTGATGTCCGAAACATCGCTAACACTCTAGGTGAAAGCTTTTGCCGGGTATCTAGCACTTCTGCTTGTTCCTCCACCTTCCTGGCCATCAAGACTCGGGCAGAGCGATCACCTCTTTCCTTTCAAACTGACTGTTTCTTTGACTATAATAGTCCCTTTACCCTGGTGGAACTAAAAATGGCCCTTCATCGGTCTGCCAGTACATCTGTTGGACCTGATGATATTCATTATGACATGCAACACCATCTCTCTCCTGATTCTCTTGATGTCCTTCTGACCATCTTCAACCGGATTTGGCAGGAGAATGTTTTTCCTGATGCCTGGCGCCAGGCTATTATTTTACCTTTCTCTAAGCCAGGGAAAGATCTGAAGATTCCTTCAAACTATCGTCCAATTGCTCTGACGAGCTGTCTCTGTAAGACCTTAGAAAGGATGGTTAATGCTCGTCTTGTTTGGTTCCTTGAATCAAACAATCTCCTCTCACCCACCCAGTGTGGGTTCCGTCGACAGCACTCCACCATAGACCACCTAATTCATCTTGAAACATCTATCAGAGAGGCCTTTCTCAACCGCCAACACCTTGTATCGATATTCTTTGACATAGAGAAGGCTTACGACACGACATGGAGGTATGGCGTTTTGCGAGACCTCCATACATATGGGTTACGTGGCCATCTACCCATGTTTATTAAAAATTTTTTAATGGACAGGAGATTCCAAGTTCGTGTAGGTTCGGCACTTTCACGTTCTTTTGTACAGGAACTTGGAGTCCCTCAAGGCTGTATATTGAGTGTCACACTTTTCAGTATAAAGATAAATGCCATCACTGAACAACTCCCTCTCACCGTTATGAACGGGCTATATGTTGACGACTTTCACATCTCATGTCAGTCATCAAACATGAGATATATTGAGCGGCAACTACAAACTGCCCTCAATCGTGTACAGTAGTGGACTCTTGCGAATGGCTTTAATTTCTCTCTTTCCAAAACTGTATGCATGCACTTTTGCCGTCGACGAGGTATTCACCCTGATCCTGAACTTCATATCGGTGGAGTTTTGCTGCCAGTGGTCCCAGAGACAAAGTTCTTGGGGCTTATCTTTGATCGTAAATTGACCTTTATACCACACTTAAAGCAGCTTCGGGTCAAATGCACAAGAACACTGAACATCCTTCGTGTCCTCTCTTCTACCAGTTGGGGGGCAGATCGCCGTTCAATGTTAAAGATATATCGTGCTCTTATTAGATCGAAACTTGACTATGGATCAATGGTCTATGGCTCTGCCAGACCCTCGGCCTTAAAGATACTGGACCCCATTCATCACCAAGGTCTTCGACTCTGCACCGGAGCTTTCCGTACCTCTCCAGTTCAAAGCATATACATTGAATCTCATGAACCTCCTCTACACCTTCGTAGTTTGCAACTGTCTTTACTATATACTTCGAAACTTCGTTCCTTACCAAAGCATCCCACCTGGGAATGTGTTTTCCTTCCTCTGTGGGCAGTACTTTTTCAGAACAGATGATCTGTCATTGCTCCGTTTGGCCTTCGCATCCGGGCGCAATTGGATGAATTGGGTCTGTCCTTGGATAACATTGCAGATTCCACATGTCGACGCATCCCACCATGGCTTATTACAGCCCCCAAGTGTGACCTTTCTTTCAATCACCTAAAAAAGGCGGATACTCCAGACTGGAAGTACCGTCTTTTATTCAATGAATATCTTTCAAACAATCATTCAGTTCCCATTTATACACATGGTTCCAAATCAGGAAATTCAGTGGGCTCTGCTATGGTTTGCTGTGGGTCAGTAGTTGCACACAGAATCCCCTCTACAGCTTCTGTGTTCACTGCTGAACTGTATGCCATATCTCTTGCCCTTGATCATATTGCAGCTGAGCAGTACTTCAATTGCATTATTTATACTGACTCGCTTAGTTCTATACTTGCCTTGGAATCACTTCACATTAGCTCGCATCCTATTCTTGCAGATATTCAAAACTGACTGGCCCATTTCTCATTAGCAGCTACTTCAATCCAGTTTTTCTGGATACCAGGCCATGTTGGTATTCATGGGAACGAGCTTGCAGACATGGCAGCTAAATATGTATGCCTCAGCTCCATCACCCCTATGCCTATTTCGTACATGGACTATGGTGTTGTCTTCAAAGCTCGGCTCCGTGCCAGTTGGCAGTCCACTTGGAGTGAACAACGCGACAATAAACTTTTTCAAATTAAACCCAAAATTGGAGTTTGGCCATCTAGCTTCCGTAAAGTTCGGAGGGAAGACGTTGTTCTCACTAGGCTACGCATTGGTCACAGTTTTTTAACTCATCATTTTCTTTTATCTGGAACTGATGCACCAATGTGTAGTTTGTGTAACACTCAAATCACTATCAGCCATATTTTACTTTCTTGCCATCGTTACAATCCTCAATGACGGCAATACTTTAAACATATTTTTTCCCAGTGTCAGTCTGTAACATTGGACAGAGTTATTGGTGATGGTGACTATGTCCACCTTAATAACGTTTTTAATTTTTTAATGGCCATTAATCTTTTTAATCTCATTAAAGTGTGGTATATTTATTTATTACACCTTTTTAATTGTGGCTCCTTTTTAAAGTTTTATTCTCTCTCATTCAATGCGACATTGAAGAATGGACAGAACATTAAATAACTCGACACCAGGACTGGAAAGGCCAACTTCAGGTGACTAACGTTTCTGTTTGAACTGTCCGTTTAAACTACTCGTTAGTCTTCCTGGCGAGTTACTGTTATACTTTCGCTGCATATCATTTCGTACTTTTACAACCTTTTTGTACTGGCCATATTGACTCATAACCCGGAACCAGGACGGAAAGACCAACTTCAGGTGGCTGACGGTGGTTTATATACTACCTGTTAGTCTTCCTGGCGGGTTATGATCATTCCCATTCTGCTACAGGTAGTCCTTTACAACTTTGTTGACTGGATGTCGTCATTGGTTTTTGCACCATTTCCTGTTTTAATTGCCATTTTGTTTTTATCTTCAATTACCTTTACACATTTTACTCCATTTACTTGACTTTTATCTTTTTACTGGACATTTGGCTACTCTTTATTATGATTTTGCTGAGTGTCTTTTTAAACTTTTATTCCATTACATTTTGATAATAGCTACTATGACACATAACCCAGAACCAGGACTGGAAAGGCCAACTTCAGGTGACTGACGGTGGTTCTTGCACTTGTTCGTTAGTCTTCCTGGCAGGTTATGATCATTATTATTATGCTATGAGTAAATAGTTTATAACTTTGAAGACTGAATGTCACCATTGGTTTTTACACCATTTTCTGTTTTAATTGCTGTTTTGTTATTACCTTCATTTTCTTTTACAAATTTTACTCCATTTACGTGACTTTTCTCTTTTTACAGAACATTTGGCTACTCATTGTTGTGATTTTACTGTGTGTTTTATAATACTTCTATTATTTTACATTTTGATACTGGTTGCTGTGACACATAACCCAGAACCAGGACTGGAAAGACCAACTTCAGGTGACTGACGGTGGGTCTTGTACCTGCCTGTTAGTCTTCCTGGCGGGTTATGATTATATCTTTTTGATAGAATACCTACCTTACAACTTTTTACACTTTGCCTTCTATCTTAACCTTGTAGACTAGGTGTCAACACTGGTTTTATACTTTTTTTTGTTTTACCTTCATTTCCATTTATGTCTTTTACTACATTTTTACCGGTTGTTTGGCGCAGATAGCCTCGTTGCTTTGTGCCATAAAACACTAAATCAATCAATCAATCATAACACAAGTCAATAGTGACCTTGTGGTGTATTACTGAATCTTTGGTTGAGATGCCCAAAGTCATAAGCTGTATGAACTGGGGCAATGTTTGATTATAAATTTGAAAAATGTTTAAACCTCAATGCAATTTAACTGTTTCTCTAACTGTAACATACTTGGGTAAGAAACAATTGTAAGTGCTATTGTGGACAAAGCATAATTGCATTATTTGTTGACAAGTTGAATGCAATACACTTATTAGAACTCGAGTTTGTTTTGGACATTTGTGTTATATGCTAAACAGACATCATTTTGGGGCTATCTACAAACAAAACTTTGGAATTTTTTTATTTATTTAAAGGCCAGAACTGCACTCTACTGGATATTATCAGTTTTTCTTTATTTAAAAGCAACATTGAAAAATGGGTTCAACTGTTTATGGACGTTATAGTATATAATACTATAGTATATATTATTATATTTGGCTGTAAGCCAAAATGTATTCACAATTATTGTGGTAAAAAATATGAAACATAATATATATTACAGGCAGCAATATACACAACTGTTTTAATACAAGTATAGCTTGAGCATTATATTTAGTTATTTGTAAAATCAATTGTTTATTGAAGTTTTTCTTCATAACTATGTGATTCATGTTTGTGTTATTCAGTTGTGAATTGGCACGTGTGTTATTGTGTCATGTTACTTGAACATTTTGAGTTTTTCTCAACTCGTATTATGTTCCAATATCTTGTCAGTAAAAAGCTCTTGGCCTCATTTGAACTATTTATACATAAGTATCTGAAATGTTGTTCAATTAGCCAAAGTTAGATAGACCTAGACTGTATAATTGAGAGTTTACCCATAAGAACATCCAGTGATGAGTTCCAAAATGAAATTAATGCAAGTTTTATTGTAATAACAGTGCAGAGAAGAAGAATTACTCTTGTCACTTGTATTTTAAAGTTACTGAACCAGATTTTGTGTACTTTGACGAAAATAGATGACTACTTAAGCTCTGGATACAGGTGTGTAACAAACATTAGTATATATATTTGACGTGTGCTGTGTGCTATTTTTTATTGTTAAAATTTATCACCAACAAGTCACAGACACATCTGTAAATAATCCTGTCCATTAATATATGTATATATAAACCTTACTACATTAATTCTGTTCATTTAGGAGCCAAGACAAATGACAAGCGCCGTGGACTTAGCAACAACAGCTCACTCAATTCCACAGATGCAGAAAAGTTACTAAAGAAAGTGGATAAAGAGTAGTAAGTATTTTCCTCTTTTGTGCTATTTTTACCATAGTACACGATATGTCTGCATTGTCAATCCAGTCTGAGTATGTGAATCCAGTTTCTCAGTTATTGAGGAACAGTGTCTTCACTTTTGCTGGTTATCTAGTGTTCATCTTTATACTAAGTGTCCTGTGACTGTATGTTAATTGCCCTTTTCATCAACTAGGACTGTGGCTTTACTGTGTATTGTGTGTTTAGAGTTTATAAATAATATCATAACTAGAATGTTTGGTGATAAGGATAAGATACTTTGCTTTAAGATGAATGACTTACTTTTTAAAGTTTAAACTTTTGTTTTTGTTGTGTTTATAGACATCTGAACTCTATACTTTGCTTTTTTCGGTGATTGCTGAGGTTTACATTTGTTTTTTCAGATTACTAATACTTTGTTGGAAGTTTTTACTGAATTTTGTGCAGTCTTACATAGTTTTTGTTCCTTATCTTAAACAATAACTGTGAACATTAAATTGATGTGCTTCAAAACATAAGATATCCACCAACATAAAAATGGATAGAAGTGTAAATGAAATGTCTATTGTATTATTTGTCTGGAGTTAGTTCATAATAAAATATATTTATGATATGTGAAAATAAAAGTAAAAAATTTTAACTAACTTTTTATTGTTGATATCTATCAGTGAGTCAGATGACACTTCTCCATTTGGAGCACTCACACAACGTCTTGTGTCATGTTTGATCGAAGAGAACTTAATGGCATCCTTAGAAGATTCCATGGTAGATACTGACAGCAAAGGTTAGTATTTTATACCAGTTGTTACTTATATTTGGAACTACTGGAGTCAGACAAGAAACACCTAACTTTAATACTAATGTGTGGTTTCATCTTGGACATCTACAGTTTCTTGAAAGGTATAGTGAGGAATAAGGCTCCATTTTTGGAAAACAAAAAGTTAACATAAAGCATATAGCACAGAAATATCCAACTTATGATGATTTCTCAATCATTGTTACATATAACTGATGAGACTTGTGAGATAAATAATTACCATACTGTAAAACTTTTAATATAGATTGCTTCTGCAAAGCCATGAAACTGGGCAGTTTGGTTTGTTAAAGCACTGATTGATCAGATTCTTGTAATCTGTTCTCCTGGTAAGTCAGTTAAATCACACTTCCCATGTCACATGGCTATTAATATTAATGCGGAATAGAGCTTATGTATTTGAAGTTGATAAGAAACTCATTTTTGGAGATGGCTTGAATGGGTAATAAAGAAAACTTTATTATAAATGTATATAATCTTGTTGAAATATTGTAGACTTATAATAGTTTTTTTTACCCATTCAAGAGCTTATATATATATTTAAATGACACAGATTACTTGTCTCAAAGATCACTAGAATAAGAAATTAATCAGTCATCTGAGGATTTAATATGTAAAAATATAGTTAGGATTGTGCACATCTATAAGCAGGTGTTTCTTCTTTTGTTGTTTTTTTATTAAAATATTGTATTTATTTGTAGTAGATTTCTGTTATACATTTATTTGGAACACTTGTTTCAGCATGGTTTTTATGTTTGCACATGACATATTGTTGGATGTGTATTGTGCAAGTCTTACCTGTTCTCTAAATTTGTAGAATCTTCTTGAGAGTAAGAATCAATGATATTTGTTTTATGAAAACTTGCCATCATTTTTCACATTGTTCAAATTTCAACAAACTTGTTTGATTTGTATAAAAGCAGGTAGTCAAGAAACAGTCAAAGAAGAATTTTATTAGCTACAGCTAGGGTGCTATAGGCCTTGGAAGCTATAATTGTAATTAATGCTCATTAATTAGAAATCTACAGGATTGGACCAGGAACATTTATAAATTTCAAATATTACAAACCATTCAACTTCAGTAAATTAACTTTGAACATTACTTTTTCTTCAAGGATATTAAGTGTCTTGTCAGTAAAAGTCAGCTTATAAGTGGTGTTAGGCCAGCTGAACCAGCTAGCTTAAGTGAGGTGTGACAGTATCAAATCACAATAAATTTGCTTGCTGTGGATCTGGATCATTGATAAGATATTAGTTCTAGACTGGACATAAGAATTAGTAATATCCGTAAGTTAATTTCTTAGTGTCTCGTGGTAGTTTTCCTTGCCATTTTAAAGTGTGAAAAGTTTACCATGTTCTTTCGGACCAATATTTCAATGGTGTAGGTAGTGTCTTTAGTCTGCTCAGAGTTTTATCTTTTTTAGATCTAAAGTCTTAGTTAGTAAGCTTAATAAATTATAGTGGAATTCTCTGGTATTAGTATAGTTATTTAGGATTCTTCTGGTTGTTCAACTGTATATATAAAACCTAAAAAATTGTTTTATATTCTCCACACATGAAATTTTAAATGGCTAAGTAACATATGTCCAAAAGCAACAGAGTTCAAAGGTCGTAGCAAGAAATAATTGTTTGATTTACTTTTTGATTTATTGTCCTATATTTTAAGAAAAAATAAGTTTTAATAATTTATTTCCAAATAGTAATAATCTCTGTACATATCTAATTTATAATAACTGCATATTACAAAATACTAGTCCACTAAAACACAGCAAAGTCAGGGAAGACTAAAAATCACGAGTGCACATGCAGAGTATCAGTGCAAGTTATATAATGTTAGCTGGGCATGGCTAGAAGGTCAATATAATAAAAAAATAAATAAAATAATGATACATTATGATACTTTAGCTATGTAGATTAAACATTTATATTTTTCTGTTGTAATAAGTAGTCATTTTAGCATGAAAAAATATAATTTATATTTATTTTCTAATATTTATGATGGTTACAAGGTTGGTCAAATGAGAGATCCCACATAGAAAATAACATAAAATATAAAGTTTTACTGAAACCAAATGTTTGAATTGTATTTAGGAGGTTTTAGAGACTATGCAAATAATATTTGATATTTTTGGGACAATGAATAGTTTTAATCATAACATGAAATCACTTTCCTCTTAGACTGTTAGCGAAACAGACTCAATATTTTTACAAATGAATCTTCAGTAAAAATGATTCATTATAAATCTGATTAATATGTATAGAACACTTGTTATTGTTACTAAAAATCTACCCAATTTTGTGAAGATACATTATATCAAAGAATTATAAAGGAAATACTTTATATGTGCAGATGTGTGTACAAACTCGTATATTACACTGATCCCATTGCAAAAGGTTAACCAACATAAAGAAGTCTCCATTTATAATTTTATTTTTATAACAATAAATGCAGAAAACAAGAAATCAAGTACTTGCCATATATTCTTTTTACTTGCAGACAATTGTCAGGAATATTTAAGCCTACTTTTTATACTAATGCTTGTAATGCATTCAATAATTTTTGTTTGACTAAATAATATACCAAAGAACACAGATCAATGCCACACAAAATTCAGGTAAGTTCCTCTACCTTTCAAAATTTCTCTGACTTTCTAACTATGCAACAAGGACTATTATAAATTCATCCAAGCTAGTTATTAAGTTTCTCACTGGAATGTTGCTCTCACTCTAAGTGAAATTGATTATCTGTTCAGAACACAGTTTTATGCTATATGTAATTTAATAGATGAAAACCTTGACGTTGTGTGTAATGCATAATTAAATGTAAGAGAGAACTATCAACATATCCTGAAAGAAAGGATGTGATAATTGGATGCCAGGAAGGATCTGATTGTCTGTTGATAGCTCTGTAACCAAACAAGATTGAAGGCTATAAGTATTATGGTTTGTCTGAGCAATAACAATTCTATAGCGAGTAATTTACATTTAATTTTTCTCTCTTTCAAGAAGTGCTAGAAACAAAGAAACAACAGAGAAGACGACATGCCTAGAGAAAATATGTCATAAGTTGTGGTAGGAAGTTTTTGAACTTTTCTACTTTAGAGCTTTGGCCTCCTTCAGTGATCTTGTTAATTGAATTGTACCACCCTAATGCTTCTTTACTGGAAGCATACATTCTCTTTTGCAACCATAGCTTTGATTTTGCAGCAAAAAGTGTTACTCTTTATCTGCTTGAGGTCCCCGTTAGTACAGTGGTAAGTCTACAGATTTACAATGCTAAAATCAGGGGTTCGATTCCCTCGGTAGGCTCAGCATATAGTCTGATGTGGCTGTGCTATAAGAAAACACACATCTGCTTGAGACGTGGTATTGGAGCTTGTTGTTGCCCTAAATTTTCTGCTGCTATAAAAATATTATTGTGCTTCTATTTATTGATAGTTCTATTTTTCAAAGAGTTGTTCATATGAGATGTGGTTCTACATTATTTAAGAATTTTACTTTCTAAGCAGTCATTCTCAGGAGGGGCTTTACCATAATCATGGTAATTGCATTGTTAAATAATTGGAAATTTGTTGATAATTCGATGCACATACATGAAGATACTACATTTCATACACATCTTGCACTTGAACTTAAACACTATTCAGTTAGCACATGCACATTTTTATTGTAAGGTATTAATCCTCCATATAATGAATCTACTGAAATCTCTCCTTAAAATACACTTTCTAACTTTTTAAAATTTAGCTAGTAGTAATAAATATAAACAGTTTAGAAAGCTGAAATAAAAAGTTAATCTATGTTCTGAATGTCATAAAAAGTGAAAATATCATTAGTAGTTTAGTTATTAGAAATTACACACTAAAATTTGTGGTCATTTTTCTCTAAATGTGTATGTGGTTTAGTAATTAATTCGTAAAATAACTGAATTAATATTAGTAGTTTTCTTGCATTTAATGTAAGTTATTTTGAGTGTAAATAATGGTAGTGCTTGCATAAATATACTTTTTAAGATTCTACTGTATTCACTAATGCAGTTTGAGAAAAACAATTTATTGCTTTAAACAGTTGAAGGCTGATTTTAAAATGAACAATCTGCTTGGTGAGCAGTAAAAAGAAATTAACATCTCAAAGGCCAAAAGTAATGACTACCATTTGTCCAACTTGTTATTGACTGGAACATCTTGCTGAGTGAAACTGTGAGAGTTAATTTTATTGCTACTGTATTTTTTACTGCACATGACACAAGGTTTCAGTGTCTTGCATTCAGACTTTTGTTAAACTTTTTGTTTGTTATGCTAATTACAAGAATATTACATCTTAGCTAATAATCTATATTTAACTGTTATGTAAGTACTTAATTCTACAAGGCAGTATTTAAAAAAGTCCTGAATTTACTGTCATCTGACACAAGTGACACATTTTCTCCTAGCATGTCATTATTCATATTTTATCTATCACCCCTTGAAAAAATACGAAATCAAATGCAAATTACTCTGAATAAAATTTTCCATTTTGAGATAGGGTAGAGAAAATAACAAAAACTAGTAAGTGAAAATGGGAAATGAGGGGAATTAGGCAAAAGGAAGGGTTATATTGTCTAGTCACAAATGTCTTGGGTATGATTGAAAAATCTGGATAGAGGAAAAGTGGGAAAATAGGATAAAAAACAAATCAGACCTGCAACATGCATAGGCATAAAGGGAATCATGGTTGAGGGGAAGATGAAATATAGAACATAAGTGATGCAAATGAAGTTAAAACAAGGAAACGAAAGACCACATGAATATCTCAGGTTAAAATGGTAGACCTCACTGCCTAATAATCCAAAGGAATGTATGAATATAATAAGGGCAGGTGAGATGAAAACAAAGTGGAGAGAAAGTGGGAGAAAAAAAAAGGCACAGGACAAGTCTGCCTGATAACCCAAGACTGATCAATCTCCTAGAGGATTAACACCAGTAAAAATAATCTATGCTGGATCATCTGCTCCTGTAGACTGTGTGATAGCACTAGTCATAAATGTGACCCCCAAACAAGTAAAATGAGTTTCAAAATGTGCCCCTCGGAGTGGATTCCTGTACATGGTGAGGGGACCTCCCAGGGAAGGTTCTGTTCTGTCTGGTTACCTTTTCTGGGATCTAAACATCCACCCACGTGTTTGCCGTGCGTGGCGACCCGTGAAGGGGAGGAGAGTATTCTGGTGGTTAAGGGTTCCAACCCTAACACACCATTTTGGCCTCGAATTCCTGTAGACTGGCGGCCCTTGGGTGGTCCCCCTTGGGTCAATTGGCTGGTCCACCTGGGCTAGAGCCAACCAAGTACCAGTGTTGGAAGTTCTCAACGGGTGTTGTGGACATTGTGCCTGATGCTGGTGTTTGGGTATAGTGCTCACAAAACCCTGGCATTGCTGCATTGTCCTTGCGTGACTTTGTAGTGCGTCCCCTTGTAGGGCTCCATGGTGGGTGGGGTCAGTGAGTACCAAAACTTTTTCTCTTTCCTATGGATCCTGCAAAAAATTTAAATAAAATTGTAAAAAAAACAATCAATGGGTAAGCGACCACGTCTTCAATACTCAGAACAGCAATCTCCAACATCAGTAACACACGTACCTCATTTTCTGATATTGCATTCTCTTTCGGAAAAACCTTTAGGGCAAATGTCCCCTTTTTTTTATTCAAAAGGGGCTAGAGGGACTTGCTGGCTCTCCAAAGTCAGTAAAGAAACTTCAATCTGGTGACATATTGGTTGAAACATCCACATCCTAACACAGTAAACTCCTCTTGAATTCAAAGGCAATTGGGTATATACCTTATGAGGTTACATCTCATGCTGCATTGAATTCTTCACAAGGAGTTATTGTTGAAAGGGATTTGAAGAACGTTCCCGAGTCAGAGATTCTCGCTGATCTCTCCACTCAAGGAGTTTCTGCAGTGAGGCGCATCTCCACTCACAAAGATGGAGTTACACTGCCAACAAATACCCTCGTTTTAACACTTACTTCACCACGTGCATCCGCCGCCATCAAAGCAGGTTATCTCATTTGCAGGGTTCAGCCATACATTCCAAACCCTCTTCGATGTTTCCAATGTCAGAGATTCGGCCACTCAAAGACATCTTGTCGTGGTTCCCTGACATGTGCTCGTTGTGGAGGCAAGGACCATGATGCCTATGACTGACATGAACCCACATTGCGTCAACTGCAATGGTTCTCACCCCTCTTACTTTCATTCTTGCCCAAAATGGTTGGAGGAAAAAGAGGTGCAGCGTTTGTAAACGACACATAACATTAGTTATTCTGAGGCTTGGAAATTGCTGTCCACAATCCCATCTCGGAAATATGCTGCTGTACTCCATTCCACAACTACAGTGGAAGTGCAGACAGATCTCTCTGTGCCTCCAAGAGAATCGTTTACAAAAAAAAGTAGATGAATCGACTTCCACACCCATCTCTGTTCCTCCCATACCTTCCAACAAACCTCAAGATCCATGTCCTTCAGTTTCGAATACAGGCATTTCTTCTGATACATCATTTTCTCCCACCACAATAGACAAAACAATTATTCGTCCGCATCCTCAGTCACTGGATTCCTCTTCCAATAACAAAAACCTGCCCACTCGACCCAGAGCAGGATCCATGGAGGTTGATAGACCTCCTCCGAAGAAAGACAGTAAAGAAGAAAGACGTGGTCGTAAACCGAAGGGTTCTCCAGCCACTTCACCTACCCGTCCTTAAAAATGGCCACCTTGATACAATGGAACTGTCGAGGTTTACGTTCTAATCTGGATAATATCAAAACGATGATTACTTCCTACCAGCCTGTTTGTCTTTCTTTACAAGAAACATTTCTCAAATATGCTGATACAGTCTCCATTCGGCAGTTTTCTTTGTACAGAAATGAAAAGTTGTGTGATGGTCGAGTACATGGAGCGGTGGCACTGTTGGTTGATCAACATTTGCCCACCCTGTTTTTGTCACTCAACACACCATTGGAGGCCGTAGCCATCCGTGTTTCCTTGGGTCGTACCATCACTGTTGGTTCTCTGTACCTGTCCCCTGGAGAGACATATGATTAGTTAGACCTTGATGCTCTCGTTGAACAGTTGCCATCTCCATTTCTAATCCTAGGGGATTTTAATGGACACCATCCCCTCTGGGGAAGTGCTGTTATTGGTGGGAGGAGTCGATCTGCAGAGCAGATGCTCTCTGATCACAATCTTTCTCTTTTCAATACTGGTTCCTCCACTTACTTTCATGCACCAAGTCAGTCCTTTACCGCTATTGGTCTCTCAGTTTGCTCCCCTTCATTATTCTCCCATTTTTCATGGAGGGTTGACAGTAATCCACTAGGCAGTGATCATTTTCCAATCGTTTTGAGAGAGACTGGCCGTGGTCAATGCTACCCTACCCGCGTGCCCCAGTGGAAGCTGGATCAGGAAGACTGGTCCACTTTCACTGCTCTCGCAGAACTTGATTGTGCCATCGTAGATCAGCCATCAGTATAAGACTGTGCTGCACCAGTAACTGATTGTATTATACATGCAGCTGCTCAGTGTATTCCTAAAACCTCAACACGTTTCCCACGATATCCTCGTCCATGGTGGAATTCTGCTTGCCACTTAGCACGGAAGGCTCAAAAAACAGGCCTGGGATACTTTTCGTAGATATCCCACACTTTCAAATCGGTTTGCTTTCCAATGGGCCCAAGCACATGCTAGGTGGGTAAGACGTCAAAGCCAGAAGGAATCTTGGATTTAGTTCACAACCAGCATATCTTCTACCACCAGTTCCAAGATCATATGGGACAAGAATCGAAAGGTTAATGGGCACTACAATTCTGTTCCCCTCTCGATCTTACTCTGTGACTGATGTCCGGAACATCGCTAACACTCTAGGTGAAAGCTTTTGCCGGGTATCTAGCACTTCTGCTTGTTCCTCCACCTTCCTGGCCATCAAGACTTGAGCAGAGCGATCACATCTTTCCTTTTGAACTGACTGTTTCTTTGACTATAATTGTCCCTTTACCCTGGTGGAACTAAAAATGGCCCTTCATCGGTCTGCTAGTATGTCTGTTGGACCTGATGATATTCATTATGACATGCTGCACCATCTGTCTCCTGCTTCTCTTGATGTCCATCTGATTATCTTCAACCGGATTTGGCAGGACAATGTTTTTCCTGATGCCTGGCACCAGGCTATTATTTTACCCTTCTCTAAGCCAGGGAAAGATCCGAAGATTTCTTCAAGCTATCGTCCAATTGCTCTGACGATCTGTCTCTGTAAGATTTTAGAAAGGATGGTTAATGCTCGTCTTGTTTGGTTCCTTGAATGAAACAACCTCCTCTTGCCCACCCAGTGTGGGTGGGCATCGACAGCACTCCACCACAGACCACCTGATTCGTCTTGAAACATCTATCAGAGAGACCTTTCTCAACCGCCAACATCTTATATCGATATTCATAGAGAAGGCTTACGACACAACATGGAGGTATGGCGTTTTGCGAGACCTCCATACATATGGGTTACATGGCCATCTACCCATGTTTATGAAAAATTTTTTAATGGACAGGAGATTCCAAGTTCGTGTGGGTTCGGCACTTTCACGTTCTTTTGTACAGGAACTTGGAGTCCCTCAAGGCTGTATATTGAGTGTCACACTCTTCAGTATAAAGATAAATGCCATCACTGAACAACTCCCTCTCACTATTGCGAATGGGCTGTATGTCGATGACTTTCACGTCTGATGTCAGTCATCAAACATGAGATATATTGAGCGGCAACCACAAACTGCCCTCAGTCGTGTACAGAAGTGGACTCTGGCGAATGGCTTTAAGTTCTCTCTTTCCAAAACTGTATGCATGCACTTTTGCCGTCGATGAGGTATTCACCCTGATCCTGAACTTCATATTGGTGAAGTTTTGCTGCCAGTGGTCTCGGAGACAAAGTTCTTGGGGCTTATCTTTGATCTTAAACTGACCTTTATACCACACTTAAAGCAGCTTTGGGTCAAATGTACAAGGGCACTGAACATCCTCCGTGTCCTCTCTTCTACCAATTGGGGGGCAGATCACTGTGGCTCCTTTTTTACAGTTTTATTATGTGACATTAAACAATGGCCAGAACATTAAATAACTCGACACCAGGACTGGAAAGGCCAACTTCATGTGACTAACGCTTTTGTTTGAACTACTCGTTAGTCTTCCTGGCGAGTTACTATTATACTTTTGCTGCATATCGTTTCACACTTTTACAACCTTTTTGTACTGGCCATATTGACTCATAACCCGGAACCAGGACGGAAAGACCAACTTCAGGTGACTGACAGTGGTTTATATACTACCTGTTAGTCTTCCTGGCGGGTTATGATCATTCCCATTCTGCTACAGGTTGTCCTTTACAACTTTGTTGACTGGATGTTGATATTGGTTTTTGCACCATTTCCTGTTTTAATTGCCATTTTGCTTTTATCTTCAATTACCTTTACACATTTTACTCTATTTACTTGACTTTTATCTTTTTACTGGACATTTGGCTACTCATTATTACGATTTTGCTGAGTGTCTTTTAAAACTTTTATTCCATTACATTTTGATAATAGCTACTATGACACATAACCCGGAACCAGGACTGGAAAGGCCAACATGAGGTGACTGACGGTGGTTCTTGAACTTGCTCGTTAGTCTTCCTGGCGGGTTATAATCATTACCATTTTGCTAGAGTAAATAGTTTATAACTTTGAAGACTGGATGTCACCATTGGTTTTTACACCATTTTCTGTTTTAATTGCTGTTTTGTTTTTACCTTCATTTTCTTTTACAAATTTTACTCCATTTACGTGACTTTTCTCTTTTTACTGAACATTTGGCTACTCATTGTTGCTTTTTTTTTTTAATAATAATAATAATAATAATTTATTTTCCAACTCTGTACAATAAATTTAGAAAAAATCTTTCTAAGGAGCAAATTGCTCGTAAGAAGAAACATTCAAAAATTCAAAAATCCAAAAGCATGAGAAAACAAATAACAGACAATATAAAAATACTTAAAGTAAGAAAGAAAAATCTTTGTACATACCTGAAAACAAAAGCCATTTTTGTTCAATTGGTTCACAAATTATATAGGAGGGTAAAAAATTAATTAAGTGTTTAGAAATTAAAGGAAATTGATGAAACATAAATGTATATTTTGTATAAGGAATTTCAAAACTTGAGCAAAGAGAAGATCACGTAGTGTAATCAATTTGTTTTTTAGGAAAATTATTTAAATTTTTTAAACAAAAACAACCAAGTTTATACATATACAATTGTTGAAAAGACAAAATTTTAAAATTAATTATACAATTTTTATCACGGAAAATATTATAAATAACTTTAGAATGCAAATTTTTTATCCGAAGCAGGTGAGATTTGTATGCACCACCCCAAACAATCAAACAATATTGTAACACAGATTGGAATAAACTATTAAAAACAATACTTAAAAAATGTATAGGTAAATAATGTTTCAACTCTCGTAAGTATAAACTAATGAACTGCAACTTCTTAGTAATAGTCAAAATATGCTCGGCCCAGGCTAACCGAGAATCTAAAATTACACGGAGATACTTAAAAGAATTAACAAAATGAAAACACGGGCAGTTACAGTTTCTTTTGGAACAATTAAACTCATGATATTTAAGATAATTCAAATTAAAATATGGTTTGGTAAATCCAAATCTCATACAGAAAGTTTTCTTTGCATTAACAATAAGCAAATTCGCATCAAACCACTTTCGAAGGATTCCCAAATCAGACTCAGCATCACTTACATTTTCAGAATCAGAATTTGAGTAAATCAATGCTAGATCATCAGCATAACCAATGAGCCTGCCTTTCAGAGGCAAAGAGAAAATATCATTTATATAAATCAAAAAAAGTATCAGCCCAAGAATCGAACCTTGAGGAACACCAAATTTAACAAAAGCCTCCGAAGATTTGTTTTCCTTAATCCTAACAAACTGCCTTCTATTTAACAAATAAGAACGAAACCAATCTAAAACAACACCCCTAATTCCACAGTGCTCAAGCTTAGCAAGTAAAAGAGTATTAGAAACAGAATCAAATGCTTTTTTCAAATCAAAGAAAATAACTAAAGGGCACATCTGTTGATCCATTGTTTGGGCAATATGGGAGACAAGCACACAAATTGCTTGCTCAGTACTTTTACCACAATGGAAACCAAATTGCATTGTATGAAGAAAATTGTTTTGTTAAAAAAGCCATAAGCCTAGATTTCATGGCAGATTCAAAAAGTTTTGAAAAGGTACATAACAAAGAAATAGGCCTATAATTTTCAACATTTTCCCTATCACCACCTTTAAATATCGGAATGACAGTAACAAGCTTTAGTAAATTTGGAAATTTGCCCTGAATAAAAGAAATTTCAATTAAATTTGCCAAGAAAACAGAGAAAAAATCAACATGTATCTTGACAAAAGCAGACCTGATACCATCCCATCCAGGACAACAATCCTTAAGTAAAAGAATATAAGACCGAATTTGAGTGACAGAAGGCGGATATAGAAACATGCAGCTTGAATTTACATAGCTAAAAGAATTTAAACTTATACTAGTATCAGGAAACAAAGTGGCACAACGATTAATAAAAGTCATTAAAAACCATAGGTAAATCAGGTAAGGAAGGCAAAATGCTTTGTTTGGTTTTAGAACCAGTCAAATCATTAACCAAAGACCATCTTTGTCTTAAATTACTACTTTTAGAAAACTGAAAAGAAAAATAATAAATCTTCTGACTTCGAATCTTCGTTACTACAAGATTTCGAAACTTCTTATACTTCTGCTTTAAAGACAGATTTAAAGGATTTTTTTGAGATCTGTTTGCTAACCTATCACGTTTTTTTATCAAACCAATTATTTCATTTGTAATCCAAGGTTTTAGCTTCCTATATTTCTTAGAAGTAATTAAAGTGCTTGATTGACTAATCACCAATTGAATAGAAGAGACAAATCTCTGATAAGATAAATCAATAGGAAAATTAATATCTAAATAAGAAACATCAAAAAGTTCAAACTTATCAGCAACCAACTGATTATTAATTTGAGTACGTGAAGACAAAGAAGAAGTTGGACCACAATAACTAGAAGAGAAACTGACCAGAAGTGGAAAATGGTCCGTAATTGCAGAATCCAAAACAAAAGATCTAAAAAACCTCCGAGCCTCAAAGGGTATAATAGCATGATCAATACAAGTTGAAGAGGTCGAAGTTATTCTAGTAGGGACATTAATAAGATGGAACAGCTTATGATCAAACAAAACATCTAAATAATGCAATGCAGTATCAGTAGGGGGAATTGCCAATAAATCTATATTGAAGTCACCCAACAACAGTAACTTCTTGTCATGGAATGCAAATAACTCATCGTTGAGTTGTGAAAGAAAGACATTATCAGAAAACACTTGTAGTCTATACACAGCAATAATAAATAATGAAATATCATGTAGAAAAATAATTTAAAGAGAAAAAGAGTCACAGGTAATATAAGAAAGTGAATGGGTTTTCAGAACCACTGTTGTCCTTACAAAAACAGCAATTCCACTAGCACGATTTAAATCACTAGATGCAGTAAGTAAAACATACCCAGGAAGAGAAATATTCAATAATTTTTCTCCAGATAACCAAGCTTCAGTTAAAATAATAATGTGGACCGGAAATTGAAAGGTTTGCAAGTAAACAACTAACTGATCAAAATTTTTCACCACACTTCTAATATTTAAATACAAAATATTAAAAGATGAATTACTTAATAATGGAAGAATACTATTGGGAGATATGACATTTTTACAATCCAAATCCTGTAAAGGATTAAAATCAAAATCAAACATATCAATATAAAGGGAAAAAAAATATATCAAAAAGAAAATCAAAATAAAACAATTACAACATCTTTAAGTCACTCTCCGCCTTAATTGGAATAGCTTGAGAGCCATCATCTTTCCTAACATAAATCAGACCGTTCAGAGTCCAGACATACTTGAATTGCTTTGTTTTCCAGAACAGCTCACTAAAATATGGTGACAAATGGTCGTTCAAGTAAATTGGATAAGTTTCGTTGCAAACGCCAACATCCTGAGTAGAAAGCCTCTGGAAATGCTTCCTCTTTTGAAAAAGGTCAACTTTTGTTTGTTTCCGATTAAACTTCACAACTATGATACGCGATCTTTTCATAGCTGCAGACTTGGGTCCAATCCGATGAGCAACAGAAATGTCCTGCTTTTCAATTGAAACTTCTAGTTTACATCGAATCTTTTGCACAATGTCAACTAGATCCTCAGCAGGAACCTCGGGGACCCCATCAATCAGTAAATTTGAATTGTAAGAATATTGTTCAACAACATGTACTTCCTGCTGCACTGAAGCAATTTGGGCCCTGAGACTTAAATTTTCTTTCTTGAGTATATCATTCTCAGCAACACATGCGCAAACTTTCTTTCTCACTTCAATAAAAGTTTCTTCAAATGAGGAAAGTTTTTTCATAATGCCATCAAAAGTATCAGAAAAATAATTCAGTGAGTCCTTCAACTCCTTAATATACTTCTTAATTGGTGAAAGGCATCTCAATTCTTCCAAAATAGTCACCAACCTACTATTTATCTTGTCTATTTCCATGCTTGGCATAGTTGATTCAAGCTGAATATCAGCAACACACAAATTCACCTGCTCACCCTCAGAAAAGGAATGCACTCTTCCAACTAATGGAGAATCATTTTTCCTATTTTGCTTATTTAAAGCAATACATGAATTACAATGAAATGGCTTATTGTTAGCAGACAGAAACTCATAATCAGTTTCAGTTAAACCAGCACATCTTAGATGATATAATTTCTCACAACAGCCAGCACAAGACACTTTATGTTCATCTACCTTGATATATATTTTACAGACACCACACCGACGAGTACTCGTGCTTGGCAGCCATTTAAAAAAAAAAAAAGTAAATAAGTTTACAACTTTGAAGACTGGATGTCACCATTGGTTTTTACACCATTTTCTGTTTTAATTGCTGTTTTGTTTTTACCTTCATTTACTTTTACAAATTTTACTCCATTTACATGACTTTTCTCTTTTTACTGAACATTTGGCTACTCATTGTTGCTATTTTACTGTGTGTCTTTTAATACTTCTATTCTTTTGCATTTTGATACTGGTTGCTATGACACATAACCCAGAACCAGGACTGGAAAGACCAACTTCAGGTGACTGACTGTGGGTCTTGAACCTGCCTGTTAGTCTTCCTGGTGGGTTATGATTATACCTTTTTGCTAGAGTAAATACCTTACAACTTTTTACACTCTACCTTCTATCTTAACCTTGTAGACTTGGTGTCAACATTAGTTTTATACTTTTTTGTTTTACCTTCATTTCCATTTATGTCTTTTACTACATTTTTACCGGTTGTTTGGCGCAGATAGCCTCGTTGCTTTGTGCCATAAAACACTAAATCAATCAATCAATTCAAAATGTGACTAGAATGAACAGAAGCAAATTTCAGACTTCAAAAAATATTTAAGTTACACTGTATGAAGTCCACTTCATGAGTATGTTAAGTATGTATGTGAAACAGTAAAGAATGACAAAAAGAAACAACAACAAAAAACATCCAAATACAAGAAGTGATAGTTCTGTGGAGGTGCAAAGAGGGAGTCGTATACGTCATGAGTTTCTATGCTCTCATTAGTGGAGAGGTGATGCATGATGATTTACATGAGACACACACTGGAATCACTTGATTCCAATAGAGAGGAGAAGGTTTGTGATATGTGTATATAAAAAGTTTGCATGCAGAAGGCAGTAATTAATGAGACTAGTTAGCTAATATTGCGAGGAGAGGGAAGTACAGAATCAAAAGATTAATTGAGCTGCTCAACGTAGTTTCATAAACTAATACTTGAATGGTCAATAGAGCTCTACAACAGAGTTTCGCTACCTGTTACATAGAAATTTAGTTTAATTTAATTTTAAATTAGTGAATTATTGATTGTTAATCCAAAGTAGCTGTTTTCTTTTATAATGTAACTAGGTTCCTTAATCTTTGCATTTCTCTTGTCATTGACTCTCTAAATACTAGCTTGATCTATATGGCTGATTAAATAATCTAATTGTACTAGTTTAAAGTGTTTTTTAATTTAATAAGTCTTACTTTCAACATAATGTGTACATCATCACAAAATTTGGCAGTCTTTCAATTAGTATTACAAGACTTTCACCTGCAAAATATTCTGTAAAGTATTTTCAATAAAACAAAATAAATATTTGTTCTTAATAGTTTGCACACAAAATTTTCATGCTTGTGATATGCATAAATAAAAAGTTAGCATGTAGGAGGCAGCAATTAATAAGAAAAGCTAGCTAATCTGGTGACAGGATAGAGAAGTACCTATCAGAAATACATTTTCAATACAAGAAAATTATAACTTTCAAGTAATAGTTCAAGAAGGCCTGGCATGGCCGAGCGCATTAAGGCGTGCACTCGTAATCCGAGGGTTGCGGGTTCGCGCCCGCGTCGCGCTAAACATGCTCACCCTCCCAGCCGTGGGGGTGTATAATGTTACGGTCAATCCCACTTTTCGTTGGTAAAAGAGTAGCCCAAGAGTTGGCGGTGGGTGGTGATGACTAGCTGCCTTCCTTCTAGTCTTACACTGCTAAATTAGGGACGGCTAGCACAGATAGCCCTCGAGTAGCTTTGTGCGAAATTCCAAAAACAAACAAACAAACAAATAGTTCAAGAAACTGCATTGAAGAGCACCATTAACTTTTCAAGCGGTAGCTTGTAAAACTACAGTGAAGAACTCTGCTTTATAGCTTGCAGATTTAGTATCAAATTTTTCAGTTAATGTGAAAGTTACAGTATAATAGGTTAAGTCATTTTCTAATCACCTATTTATTATGGAGGTTACCTTGAGGTAACTACTACTATTTTAAAAGATCATTACCTGCTATTTAAAAAATGTTTTATTTTGTAGACAACATAGATGACACTTCCAGCCCTAATCCTGGTAAAGGTGGATTTATACGGTCACTAAATATTGGCAACACAGCCCAACTAGAGAAGAGAATAAGACAGGAATTAAAAGAGCAGGGTGAGTTGTAACTAGTTTTTGTGGTACACAAAATTTTCATTTTATTGTCCCACAGATAAATGAACTAGTTAAAACATATATTACAATTTCTTTTAATTGTAGAATATGAAAGAAAAGCAACTGTTGTTTTTACTGTGATGTTATTAAGTGTTGGTTGTCTTCACTGAAGTGAATAGCACTTCTTATGAATGCCTTGGAAGAGCTTTTTTTAAATTTATTTTGATCAATCTTTTGACATTAATGAGTAATTTATGTTAAATTTCATGCTTCAAGTAATGGTGATAAATGCAAATATCACAATTCTCATACTAAGGAAGACTGAGGATTTTTTTAATGTTTCATTATAAAATTAAGAACTTAAAATTTATATGATATCAAAAGTTTAATTATTAACTACATTTTGATGCCAAGTTTATTCATATACAATAATAATAAAGCAGTTTAATTAAATCTTCAGTGTAACTGTTCAAAAGGTTTTGACTTACCCAAATGAGAGTGCTAATTGTATATTATGGTTAGAAAATTTCTGTTGTAACAAACGTTTGCTCAAGGTTAATTTTAAACCAAACACCTTTACACTTTCCACAGACCTCCCACCGAGTATATAAATCTGCTTAAACATGGTCATTAAAGCAGCATCTGGGACTTCAGATTTGTGTGATTGTTATAATGAAACTATTTTTGACTATCCATAAATATTGTTGATTTCTAGTTGTGCTTCAGAACTTGTGGAAATTTGTTAACTGCAAATATTTTAATATTCATCACTGCAAAATATACCTGCTTCTTTTTTGATGATCTTTATAGTTGAAAGATTTGTTTTCCTAATTATAAATTTCCTTTTTACAATATATTCTTTGGTTAGATTGGTATTTGCACCTTCATGAAAGATGCTCCTTGTATGGCTTAACAGCTCTGTATTTCAAACATTAACCTATGTGTTTCATGTCTTTGTTAACCAGTGAAGGAAAACAGAGGATTCTAGTATCTGAATAGGGTCTAATGCCTGAGTTAACAGATAGCGATGTTTTTCCCTTCAATTCTTGTAGGTAGTGAAGTGGTTCTGACTTAAATTCCTTATGAATAGCTCCTTCAGGGTTATTTACCATGCATGGCAACCCTTAAATGGGAGGAGAGGATCCTGGTGGTTGAGAGGTCCAACCGTCACACGCCACTTTGGCTTTGAATTCTGGTAGACAGCCAGTCTTGGGGTGGCCCCTCCATGATCAATTGGCTGGTCTACATGAGCTCGGGTCAACCAAGTACCAGTGTTGGATGTTCTTAACAAGTGTTGTAGACATTCTATCTGATGCTGGTGTTCAGGAATAGTGCTCATGAGACTCTGGTGTTGCCGCAGTGTCCTTGTTTGGCATTGTAGTGCATCTTCTTGCAGGGCTCCATGATGGGTGGGGTCAGTGGGCACTGAAATTTCACTTTCTTTTATTATGGATCCTCCATAATAGATTTAGAGTGAGCAATGTGAAAACAAGCTTTTCCAAATAAAACCCTTTTTTGGACATTGGCCATCTTGCTTCTGTAAGGATCAGAAAGAGGAAGTTGTTCTAACTGAACTATGCATTGGTCACAGTTTTTTTAACTCATCATATTCTTTTATCTGGGACTGCACCAATGTGTTGTCTATGTAACACTGAGATCACAGTAAGACATTTTATGGTCTTGCCATCGTTATCACTCTCAACATCAGCACCATTTTAAATGTGTTCTGTCCCAATGTTTATCCGTAACACTAGACAGTGTTATTGGTGATGGTGATGCTGTCCACCTTAGAAATGTCTTCAGTTTTTTTTAAAGGTCATTACTCTTTTTAATGCTATTTAAGCTTCTTAATTTTTACGTTTGACCTTTTTAGTGTGATTCCCTTCTAAGAATCAAAGTATATCTAGTTCAATTTTAAATTAGAAAGTGGCTGTAATGCCAAATAACTCGATTTTGTTTGAACTACCTGTTAGTCATCCTGGCGAGTTTCAATAATTAAAATTTTGCTACAAATCTTTTAAAACTTGGTATTACTTTACTTTCTGAAAATGGCCAAAATGTCAAATAATTCCAAACGAGGAAAGCCAACTTCAGGTGACTAACAGATATTTAAACTGCCTGTTAGTTATTTTGGTAAGTTATGATAATTACATTTATGCTACAGAAAGTCGTTTAGAACTTGTTTTACTGCAGTTTTTCTCTTACCACTATGGGCTAGGTGTAAAAATTGGATTTAATGGTATTTGTTTTCAATTCAACTTTGGCTTGTTTTACCAAAATTCCCTTTTGTGAACTTTAATACTTTTACTTTAATTTTAGTTTTATACTGGATGTTTGGCACACATAGCCTAGTTGCTTTGTGCCATAAAACACCAAACCAACCAACCAACAGATTCTTCATCCTACTCTCCTAACAACGTGAAGGCAGGATATTTGAATTCTTCCATATTGCCTTATACTCTGTATGTTTTAGATATTTCAACTGTCAATAGTTTAATTGTTCAAAGACTTTCTGGAATGCATCTTTTTTGTATATCGATATTTGCAGTAAGAATCTTGATATTGCAGACATTATTCCAAAACTCTGCTCCAACTGTTAAAAAAGTGAAACAATATCAAAACATTAAATAACATCTCTTGCAATGTTTTTATTAGGGTATAGTTATGCTTCAGGCATGCAATTCACCATTTTAATTGTGATTCAAACACTTGATTATGTACTGTTGTCTTTTTTGCCTTCTGAATAAGTATTAGTTTTTATTTTGTCTTGAATCAGTAATGTAAGACTCAGACATAATACCCATGATGTCATACCTTATATTTGTTTGTAAAAAGTATAATAAACCATTTGTAAAAAAATCTGACTGCAGCAAATGTGTTTGGTATGAAATTATTAAGATTCATTAACACACAGAAGTTACACATCCCACAGTGGCAAATCAGTTTTAATTACCTTTGTGCATAATACATGTTCTTATTCTAAGATTTTGAAATCAGGAATTCTTGAGCTTGATGATGTTACAACAGAAAACCCTGAAGATGAGGTTCTTGCCGAGTTACGAAAATGTCAAGCAGAATTAAAATCTGTTACCACCCAAAATATTTTACATGCAAAGCATTTACTCCACCAAGCAAAGGAAGAGATGAAGAAACAAGAGCTACGGAAGAAATTACTGATAATTGATACAGAGGTGAGATTTAAAGTAATTTACTTGGTAACATGGTCAATTAAGCATTTTTCTGCACTTTTTGAAATGATCAAAGTAACAAGTCTATTAATGTCAAAGGCTGTTTCTCTCAATGTTAAATTATCATTTATGTGAAATTAAAGTGTTATAATTGATTCAAAATACATTGTTAATATTCCTAGAATTTTTAATCATGGTGTGCTACCTGTCGTAGCTGTATTCATCGAAATTTGAAAATCTGTGTAGTAGTAGTAGTAGTAACATGTTTATGAAATGTGAAAAATTACAAGTTAAAAGTTTTTGCCAGGATTTGTTAATTTTTGTTAAAATGTAATATTCCTTAGTTGTAAAGTTTGAGGATAATAGCTTACTTGTAATTAATAGGTTACAATTGTATTTCAGTGCTGTTTAATTTTATTCTTTTATTGGTTTGTGTATAAATCCTATTTATTTTGATCAATCATCCAAGAAGTTATATTTGTACAACAATCAAATTTTTCATGATTGATGATTTTTAGTTTACACATTTTTTTCTTTATTATGATTTCTCACTTTGCAAGTTTCAGTTGTGTATCATTTCTGTTTTTTGTTATTACTCTTTGAAGGTGTGATTGCTTTTTATCCCTTTTTATTTTTACTACTTACAGGTAATGGAAATATACAAAAAGATGGCAAGTGCTCGTCAGAAGAAAAAAATACCAACAAAGAAAGAAAAAGACCAGGCTTGGAAAGTACTAAAGGAACGAGAAAACATACTGAAACAGCTTGATAGCTAAAGCAAAAGTAAATGTGAGTGAGGAAAACCAGCTGGTGAAGTGCAAAATTTTATTTATGTCCAAATAAAATAGTTCATGTTGATGCTCACTGTCGGAATTTGTCATTTCCCTTTTTGGATATTTATCTATTCATAAAGAATAATTTGCCAGTGAAGTGAAAGCTGAATTGCAAGCCTACTTTTTTTCAAAGAATTTCATTATACCTATAAATCTTGTTTTATTTATTGTTTGATCCCTTTTCCTTTCACTTACTATAATTTGATGTAAAGTAATTGTTAAACCATAATCACTCTTTACAAAATGTCTCATTGTAAAAGTATATAAAATCTATGTTTAATTAATTTTATGTAACCAGTGTAAGTAGGACCGGCATAGCCATGTAATTGGGTTCTTGACTCAACATTTGAGGTTTCCTAGTTCAAATCTCTATACCACCAAACCTACTTGCCTTTTTTTAGCCATGATGATATAATAATGTAACAATCAATCCCAACTATTCAGTTGTAAGAGTAGCTCAACAGTTGGTAGTGGGTGGTGATGACTATCTGCCTTCCCTCTGATCTTTCACTGCTATATTAGGGAGAATTAGTATGTATAGCCCTCATGTAACTTTCCACAAAATTCAAAACAAACCAACTTGCATAATTTGATAATGCAATTCTGTAACTTGATTTAGATCATATCAACGTGATCACTTGATATTGAATGAAAGTCTTTGTGGCAAATATTGAATAGTTTATGAAAGTGTAATGATAATAATTCCTTATTCATTCAAAGTTACATTCAAAATTTAACTAAATAAATTTATTATCAAAGTATGATAATAAATTGGCTTTAAACATTGTTTGTAATTCAAAGTTTTATGTTATCTTAATCTTAATTTCTAAATCTCAGAAGGAAATATTTATATAAATTCTCAGTCTTTGCTTGTTTCCAGGATGTATCTTTTCTGTAATGAAAGAATTATTATGTTATACAGTTAGTGAAAAACTGAAGTCTAGATAATATGGACAATGTGAGACTGCAAAGAATGCATAAATATGTCAAACCTTGTTTCTCTAATAACCAGACTTTTGACATTTTATTCTATTTATTTTGGTTTTTTCACTAACATTGCTAATTTTTATCTGTTACATTTTGTGAACTTCAGATTTTCCATTCTAAAATATATTGCATGTATCCACCATAAAAGTTCTTTCCATTTCTTCATACATTTGAAGCCACTTGTTAATAAATGCTGACCTGTGATGTTAACATGTTTACAACCAGTAGAAAGAACATTTCATGAACACGGCAACTGTAATAAATGTCTTTATTTTAGTCAAAATTGTTATTTTTTAAAGAGATCTCAAATGCATATGGACTGAAGTCCTTGCTCAGAGCAGTAATGAATTTTTTTTAAATTTATTTATAGCTTAATTACACAGCTAGATACATTACAGTAGTTTTGAGACATTCTAAGTTCAACAATGATGCATTTTTTATTATTATAAAATGTACATTTTATTTTTTTGGATAACCAACACAGCAAAAAGATGGGGTTAAATTGTGTATTTTTTTATTTTTCGTTATCTTTTATTTGACAAAATAACTACAATCTTAAAAACTAAAAAAAATTAGGTTAGATAAAAGAAATAATTTCCAATTTACACCCTGGAACTTCAATTTTCATGTTGTTTTATGTTACTTGATTGTTTTTCCTATTTTGCTGTGTGAGTTGTTATTTATCACTCTTATGAGAAAGACTTTGAAGAACAATTCAACAATAAGATAAAGTGAAAGCAGGTGTAAAAAATTTGGACACTAAGGCTGTTAGGATAAAATATTGAAATTGTCTGTTACAGTTTATAGCCTTCATGGAAAAATATTTTATATTTTACTTTATATCTTTCAATTTTTCATCTAACTGTACATTGATTATCTTCCTACAGTTCATGGAAGACAAAAGATAAGATATAAACTTTCACTGAAAGACTTTGTTCACATTTAGTAGGAGCTGGAGGCTATGTACATGAAGTATAAAAACTAAGGTAAAGAGTATTGTTATTCTTTACAGCCATACAGGTCCATATTTCCTTTTCCGAAACCATTGGGGCCAGTTGTGTTTCAGAATTTGGAATTTTTCAGATGTTAGAACAAATGTATCACTCCAGTAGAGTCCAGGGTAGCACCCCATAATTAAACATGAATACTGCAGCAAAAGTGTATAAATACTTGCACTAAGTGGATTAAATAAAGACTACAAATACTACTATAGTTTATTTATAGAGTAATACACTGATAAATGAGATAATGGGATAATTATAGACCATAATTCTCTAAAACATTTCCAACAGAAATATTCAGTAAAACTTAAACATACACAGCTTCAAATGAACAGTAATTAAATACATTAATATTTCTGCAGAAAAATATATGAATATTCACACTAAGGTTTCCTAAGTGTAATGGTAAATGACTTAGTATAATAAATATAAGATGTCAATACTCTAGAACATAATTATACAGTTTCCATCTAGGCTAAATACGTACCTGCAATTAAGTTGCATTACATCTGGCAAACAAAGCTAAATACCTTACAGCTACCTGCAACATACATGTGGTTAAGGTGCATGATATCTAGCTTGAGGATCTTGGAGAAGAGAATACATCAGTCTCACCATCGTTGTCATAATCAGGTTACAATTGGACATCTGATGATGGGCCAGGAACAGGATTCTCAAGTAATGAAGCAGCACTACAACAGACAACATTTTTAAGACTTCTTCAAGTGCCATCTTTCTCATTAACATAGGTTTCTGTCTTAGCAGCCTTTATTAACTGAGTTAATTGCCATAATCGCTTGCTCATTAACAAATGCACATTGTTCAAGGCCAATAATTAAGTGATCACACATCATCATATCATCTATGAGGATTTTTTCACTTGTGTTCACAATGTCATCATCATCATCACTACTATTTTAATGCTTATTTGTATTTAATACCATTTCAGAAATTTCCCCATCACTCAAGGAGTGCACAACTGGTGCATAATTGTCAATTTTCAGAATTTCTTTGTCAGCTTCCTCTAACTTATTTACAGATTTGTTCGACAAATTTTTAGTATAAGTTTAGAGGTGTGATATCATTTTTTTTCATCATTTTTTTTGCATCTTCAGCATTGTAAATTTGTTCAGGACTAAGATTTTCATCAGATACAGTTTGTATTATCTTGGCAAATTTGTCAGTGTAATTTTTAGCTGCTTCATGGTCAGTAGAAGCTTTTTCACCACAGATTTTCAGATATTTTATACCATTATACTTCTTAAATTTCTACAGCCAATCTTCTGAATATCAATACTCACCTTCAGTGTTCAGCTCTTCATGATATATTCTAGCTTGCTTCATGACCAACAAACCAGTCAGTGGCATATGTTCACTTCTTCATTGTCGAATCCACTCCATCAACACATGGTCAAGATTTTCATTTTTTGTCCTATGCAGTGATTTCCTATTTTTCATTAGTTTATGGTCATCACTGTCACAATAAAATTTCAGAAACTCGTTTTTCTGTTTTTCTAAATAATATACAATGGTAGTTCCAACACTATATGACAACACACACACACACACACACACACCACAATCAAGCTTCTACAGTAACTCCACAATTTGCATTATTGATAACATCAGATGCTTCCTCTTCCTTTGCTCACTGTTATCCATAGGGTTATCTGCAGCAGTTTTTGACATTATCACAGTGAAACAGTCATAAAATAAAAAGCAAGAAAAAATATTGGCAAACAGTAGACACACATGTGACCAGTAGGAGTGTTGACACTGCTGGGCCATGCTGCCACGTCACACCTGAGTTACGTGGGTTAAGTAAGTGTGGAGTTGGGTCATCTGTTACACTGACACTCCACACTCCATGAAAAAAAACTTCAGTTTTCGGAGCTTTTCAAATTCCTGAACTTTGGATACAGAACGTAAACCTGTATCATAAGTAGAAATACTTTATTCTCAGTTTTTTTCTCAATAGATTTATAATGTTTACTTAAATGCTTGCCAAAGTTTGAGAAGATGCAGATAATAAATTTGGTATCGTGGTAAACATTTATATGTATAGTTTGACATGGGTTCAGTTCAAAGAACCAATGCCATGTACCGAAGACTAATGTGAAGTTTCTGACCTGTTATTAACAAATAATTGTACTTTGCCACTTTAAGTGTTATGTATCATACCACATGAACCAAATGTTTAATAATGAAGCATGATGTGTAAAACAATAATAGTTTCAAATGTATGAACTGGGGCACAATGAACAATTCCAATGGGATCCCTGGACTATAATAGATTAATAATATTTTGTCAGCACAATAGAGAAATAATCTACCTGTTGCAATCACATTAGCATTTAAATTAATGTTTATTAATTCTACCTATAATAATATGCATTAAAAAGAACTTGCTTTGCATTATTGCTGTTGAAAATGTCTCACATTAAAATAACTGACGAGGAGAAAGATGTATGAAATTATCTAAGCTTTGTGGTGCAGTCGCCATGTTATTTACAGAAGATTAATATGTATAGGTATTTTAAAACAGTTGCTAAATACTAGATGAAAAGCTCATATTGGTCAGAATCTGCTTTGACTCCAAAATTAAACGGAGGGTGTTGTGCAAATGTGGTCCATCTTATAACTAGAAACTACAGGAATCCTATTCTGTCAGATGTTTGATGTTTGGGAATTTGACCATATGTAATCTGAGCATGGTACTGTGGTTAAATTCAAGACTCCAAATATTGAATATACATTTAGCAGCAGCATAGAAACATACATTATTGAAATTATTGAACAATACCCTTTAAAAATTTGTAGTTTGTACTGGAAGAGTTTACACATTTTGACAAAAATGCTCAGAAAAATTACTTGCATTCCATATATATATAATTATTATTTTAACTAATGTTTCATCATTAGGTGGTTATGACTACCTACCTTCCCTTTAGTCTTGCATTACACAATTAGGTATGGCTAGCGCAGATAGCACTCGTGTAGCTTTGCACGGAATTCAGAAAAAAAACATTGTTTCTTTATAATTCTCTGAAAGAATTGGCTTTAATTTTGCATGTTGTGGAAGAATGTAGATATCACTATCCTTTAATGGTAGTTTATATTAATTCTCAAGGTTATGAAGTCTTCTATGCTCACACACAAATAACCAATCATGTGAGAAGTCCAAGTTGCTGTAGGTAAATTTTCTGTTGCAAATATACTTACAAGTTAAGTTTAACAGGGTGTAAAAGCTTTTCAGCCTGATCAGTAAAATGTATAAACTAATCAAGTAAAAGTGACCATTCCATGTGCATAAAGCAAGTATACAATGTGTTTGTGAACTTCAAAGATTACGTACTTGTATTTTAAATTGTGTCCAATTATTTTCTTTCTCAATCTCAGTTACTTAGAGATGCCTTACAAGTTTGTTATAAATATTTTGTTATTAATTTGACTTATTCTTTTGTTATAACATTCATAAAGTTTTAAATAAATATAGCAGACACTAATTGTCAAAACAAGCCTTAACATCTGTAATAAAACTGCTGCAAAAGTGAAAAAAAGATCACATAAGCTATTATATGGAATATAAAATATGCTCTTGGTTTTGCGAGAATATTGGTGGAATTAAGACCCACATTGCAGTGTAGATGCACCGCCTACCAGTCTCACCTATATTGTACACCAAAGAAAGAAAAATAATATTAGATTAAATTAATAGAAGATGCAGGTGTTGAAGCCCACAACATTTTATATCTAGATAACCCATACACACACCACAATTACTGGCAGACAATTATAGGAAGGCAACTGCTCTCCACAGAAATATAAAATGAAAAAAAAAAAAACCTGAAAAACTACTAATATTCAGTTGTCTACCTTTTTAAGAGCTTTTATATTTATGTACAATAATGGTGTTCACATGTGCATGAAAACAGTGTAAAGTTGTTTAAATTACTTTATTAAAACAAAATATATTTGTAAGAAATTTCAAGCAAACAATTTTAATTTTTCTTCATGTAAGATGTCATTTACATGACATTGTCAGTATTTTCAAATGTTCATGTTTCACTACCTTTCTTTTGTTATAACACTATGCACAATCTGCATGTAATGTTCTTACAGATTGTACATAATTAATCATGAATATAAAGTTTCCAAATTGGATCATGCTAATTAATAAAAAGAAGTTTTATGTAGGTGAGAAATGCTTTGGAGTTGAATACCCAAACCGTGTCCTACCAGTGTGTGACCCGTCCTTCAGATCAAAATTCCCAATTTTAAAGTGCGAAAAGCAGATGTTGTCGAAAATGCTCGATTTTGTCGACTTGACATTCCATTTAATGAGCTGAAAATCAAAGCAAAAAATCTCACGAGCAGCTTCTGCGGCATTAACACCTCGATTAAATGCGAAAAGCAGATGTTGTCGAAAATGCTCGATTTTGTCGACTTGACATTCCATTTAATGAGCTGAAAATCAAAGCAAAAATTAAAGAAATATGAAAATCAAACACACCGTCTATTAGAGCAAAGAATTATCTACCAAATGACATGAAATATTTTGCCAAAGCATTTCATTTATGAATATTTTTTTTTAACTTGAAAAAACGCTCACGAATTATTCCTCAACCCAATACTTTGCAGTTCGATCTTGTTTATTCTGTGTTCATCTACATAACTATGGAACCGACATTTAATCTTTTGAGAAAAATTCGAATTGTCTGAAAATTGTCAAACTTGGAAAATTAGAACTATTTAAATAGTAAGAAAATGTAATTAATTTAATGATAAGCATCTTTTTATGACAAATGAATTATAAATTTATCAATGAAACAGTGTTAATGGTACATTTTAAGGTGATTTAGGTTGATTGATCAATTAGTGATTTGTTATAGACATAATGAAACATGATTCCCTAGAAACACTTTCTCTACTTTGTGGTACTGTTATGTAATTATCAATTATGGCACCCTGTCATGACCTAGCATGCCCCTGGACATATGTGTATTTTATTCTCAAAAATAAGAACTATGATCTTCTTATCTTTAATCACATCACTCACCCCTATCCTACTGCCTGCTAGAGCAGCATACTTTTGCTGCTGAAGTGAGGCTCTTACAACTGTCATTTGCACTATAGTTTATCATATTGTATTACAATGTATTTTTTATATATTATTGATTAATAGGTGGTGTTAAGCATTTATTTCTTTTTATATACCTGTGTTTAGTGTCTTTTGATTTAAATGTTGCAACTTGCCATGAAATCTACTACTAAAATCTGAGAAGTTCCAATAACTAACGCATCTAACATTTCTGCTTAGCTCACTATTCACTTGATACCACAGAGCAGAGAAGAAAGTTTAGTGATATGGTCAAAAGTTCTCGTTTTATTTGGTTGTGAAATAATCAAAGAAGGGTGAATCAAAATTATTAAGAAAACAATAAGTGTACCCAAAAGCATAAGCAGAGACAGCATGCCAAAGGGTTACAATCTGTTGTAGGATAAATTCATGAGATGGGTTTGCAAATTTAGAGAAAGTCTTCTCCTTGAAGTGAGATTTTTTTACATTTCTGCAAAACCATCTCTCTACAGCTGTCAACTCAGGATACTGAGGAATGAGGGTTGTCTGTAGCATCCAGAAGGCCTTTCAAAGCTCTTCCCCTGAAACGAAACTGAACCCAAGTAGTTGATCCTTTGTGACAGGTGATCACAGAAAAGAAGAAATGTTGATGAGCTCAATTACCATAAGTTATTTTACAGTCAGTTTATACAGCAAGCAGTTGCTGATACTGAAATTTGTACCTTTTGAATTATAAATCGCCCCCAAAAAATAAATGTCTAGTTCTCCCACCAGTGTAAAGTAAGGCATCACAAATAAATGAAATCCATCTCAGCAATCTCTTTCACCATTGGGTAACATACCATGTGTTCCTTCTTTATGCAAGGAGGAAAAGAAAGCATGGACAATAAGATAGATTATTCAAAATTGTCCTGTGAAAGTGTTTTCTTAGAATACTCCCATTTTGTCATACAATACATTTTGAGACATAATTATGAGTAATAGCTCCCTGCCTTCCTAAAAATGTGTCATTTTGATATTTGAAAGTGAAACTTCTATGTTTGACAGTCAAGTCACCCTTACAGAGTCCTCTTCACTTTGTGTACTTTACTTCAACCAACAACAAATGATATTAAACACTTCTCTTCAAGTCTTAAATGACTTAATTGTTAACCTCTATTAATGTTTTAAAATCAATAAAGTGCAGGGCAAAGGGAAATGCAAATATTTCAAAACATCACTCTTGGGATAGGCTTGGACATTCCCTGGAATTTTGTGATCCTTTCTTCAAACTAAATGCTTGCCACATTGACAGTAAAAAATTATGAGGAGACCATTTACCTTCCAGTGAAGAAATAAACCTTTCTGCAAAGCTAAACTCTCCAGCATAAGAAGTGAGTTCCTTTATAAACTCCAGGTTTTACAGAATTCAAAAATCTCAGTGACTCCCATCAAGTTAGAATGTTTATTCCAAGGTAGACTTTCACAAGAGTCTGTAATGGATGCAAGATTTGTTCCCCATTAGGAGAGACATTGAAAGGATGGATCATACCTTGTATGCTTCCAAACAAGCTACTTTCTGGAATAAGTATATCTGATGATGAAACATGAAATGCCTGAAATTGAGCTGAAGGCTCTTGGCTTCTTTGATCAAATGGCTGATGAGGAGGACAGCTTCACAGTTGCAGTGATTGACCAAGATGGTGAAATCAGTCTTCTCATTTTAGATTGAGGTAATGAGCCAGTTAGGACGTTCCTTTGGTTTTAAAGAAGCAGTCACTTAAAAAGGTGTCTTGTTCATTACTTTGTCATCACCCACATCATCTTCTGAGTGAAAATACTCACTCAGTGGAGTATCAGTGGTTATCCTAATGTACTGCAGAGTTTTCTAGTATGCAGCCAGCAACAATGGTTATTTGGTGGAGACTAATGATAGAAATGTTGTGTACCTTTGCTATCTGATCCCTCGTATTAAATCCAAGCAAAAACAGTTCCCCTTATCAGAGTGTTAATGGTTCTTCTGAACCAGCAGCAGGATATCTGTTCTAACAGATAGGATGGCCATTGGTCATGTTTACAATAATAACTGAAAGAGTTTAACAACTCTTGCTTTCTAAGCTTCCAAGTGGTAATGTGTTGTACATTATGTGACATTATACTGTATGTTTGTCATTTGTAGTTAGAACAGTTGGGATAACAACAACTGAAGGGGATTATGTACCTTCTTTCCTTTCCAATGCTTGTGTGATCTATCAAAGATTGTAAACCTTAAGAAAGTACCAACAGTTCATCCTAATAAATCATAGAGTTTTCTGAAGAGTGAAGGCCTTGTGAACAAACTGCTTCCATGTTGAGCTATTGTTTGTGTTCCACTTAATTATGCTGATATGTATGTACAAAGTAATGTCAGAATAAAATCTTTTCATAATGCCATGCAAAATTTTGGTTGAATTGACATTCAAATTAGTGCTGTCAAGAAGTGTTTTCACATGCCATAAAAATATACAGAGTGTTTCTGCTTTTGAGTGGCACCACGTCATAGACTTTAATCTTGAAAGACGAGTTTGAATGTATTTAGTGAAGTTGCTATGATGATTACATATGCACCTGAGGCAATTTATCAGAAGCTACCTGTGTATGTAGCTGTGTGTTCAAGTTGAAGGTTTACACACATTAAAATACACATGTAATTATGTATGTACAAAGTGAAACACAAATATATGAAACTTTACACAAAACCATGAGTGTTGTCCAACAAAAAATAAACCAAAGAAAAGAGTCCACGAACAAAAATCAACCTATATTGGAGATTATGAAAGTTTGGTCAGGACGTTGACATGATGTATAAAGTTAGATGTGAATACTGGACTTACGGGCATTTATCGAGAAAGCAGTTAAACTGCTGATTTAAGTTAAATGTGATAAAGTGACCAATTTATTTATGACATTGAAATGTTTCACAAGTTTTGAGTTTTTCTGAGAGACATAAAAGTGAAAGGTTTCTGATACATATGAAATACAACATAACTAACTACATTTTACAAGTGTTGGCAGGTTGTGTTTTTGTTTTGAAGTACTCAAACACAAATGGTAAAGTGAAGTTGTCTTCAAAATCTGAAATTATTGAACAATATGTCTGTGCGTATCATTTTTTGTTTTTTTTCTTTATGTAAAGGACTTAATTATGATTTTCAAATTTTATTTGGAGTACTGTATTAACTCATCATCAAAAGAGTAGGCTTTCTATATTAAAGGATATCAGGTTTTATGCATGAGCCACATTCATTACAATTGGTATCTGTGACTTGTTAACATTTATTGGTAACGTGCATACAAATGTTTGTTACACTGTTGATTATCAAAGTCGTATCCAGAGCTTTAAATAATTATTTGTTTTTTGTCTAAGTCCACATAAGCTAGTTCAGTTACTTTTGAACACAAGTTTCAAGACAAATTATTCATCTCTATACAGTTACTGTAATACCGTTTGTGATAATTTCACTCTAAAATTCGCAACTATACTTTGTTTAAAGCTAAACTCACAATCACGTAGTGTATTCTGAACTATGTTTTGGACATGTATTTAAAGCCGGACAAAGGCTAAAACATTCCAATTACTAAGAGATATTATTCAATAATACTCAGTTAAAGCAAAGAGAAGAGCCTAGAAAGTTCTAGTAAAATGACACAATCATATAAAAATCGCTAATTCACAACAACTGAAATACACAACATACGATTTTTAAACAGTTACATAAACAAACCCCAATAAACTATTGCTTCTAAATTTATATAAATTTTATATTCATGCTATACTTAAATTGAAACAGCCGTTATGTTCAATTAATAATAAGATCCTCTTTAGAAATATATATATATATATATATAACATTTTCATATTACGTACAAATAATATTTTCAATTCGTATTCGAAGTATACTAATTTGCAGTTTCTTGATGGTCTCAGTGTGAAAACTTAAGATCTGAAGGTACAATACCCAAATCGTGATCTTTGCACTGAGGATGTTGCACCTCCAAGTGTATGAAAGGAGCTGAGAGTTTGTCTGAATGATGAGCTTATTGCCACAGAAGTAGTTCTGGAATTTCCCAATTACAAATATGAAGATCATACTTCGTTCAATCACAAAGTAGTTCTTAGAACTCAGCAGTTTTTTTACCGACGTACCTCACGGGAAACAGTACTTTTGTATGGTTTTACAGTAGCACTGCTGCATTTCAAAATTCTGAATCATTGGGCTGAATGTTGAAGTGTGACAGTCTAAAAACTTACGAACTTCCTCGCATGTTCCTTAACTTCTGGAGTGCCATCTATTGTGGTTCTTTCCACTTTACCTTATTTGTCGGATTGACCTTTCTTAATCAGGTCAGTCAATGATGTATCAACTTCAGGATAGTTTGAGATAAATTTCTTGGAGTATTCTGCTAATCTTAGGAAGGATATGACTTAGTGCCTGATCTACTGCCCTCGTTCTCCTGGACAACTATCCGTATTTCTTCTGGTAATTTTTCCATCTGGCTGTATGAGTCAGAATGTTATCCACCTAGTGCCCACCGCGGTTAATGTTGCTGCTGAATTAACTAAACTGATAGCATCCATGTGGTATCACAAAGGCTGTTTTCTATTTAGATACTACCTCCATTTTGATTACCAATAATCTTTAGTAAGTTCAATCTTAGTAAAGCACTTGGTTCCATCTAGTTTCATTATTACAACTTCTGAGCTTCTCATAGGTTCTGAGTCTAACTTTATCATGAGGTTTAGCTCCCAGAAATAAATGCAAAAACAGTTTAAGCTGTTCTTTTTCATCATGATAACGACTGGCAAGTAGTAGGCTGAATTCAAAAGCTCAATAATTGTAGTTTCTTACATTGCCTCAAGCTATTGCTTGACCAGGTCTCTTATTGCATAAAGTACTAGGTGGAGCTTCACCTTCACTGGATCTCGATTTAGTATTGCATGAAATCTGTCTTGCCTTGTCTATCTGTCAAGATATCCACATATTGGCATAAAAGACCTTTCTTTTCCTTGCCTTCGTACGTCGTTAGGTTAAGTAAATGGACATTCTGCGCTCGCTTGTAAGACTTCTTGGTAAACAGATAACATTACCTGCAAGTACCTGTCCCATTTACGTGGTCTCTCTCGGCACATATTCTTCAATATGTTCTTTAAGACTTCATTAACTTTCTTACAAAGCTAATTACATCTTGGATTGTATGATATGGAAAAGATATAGTGCTGACAAGTCTTTACACCAATGCACCAGTTCTGAAGTAAACTAGGTCCCTCTGTCGCTCAAGAGTTCTTTTGAAAAGCGTCTGTGCTACTCTCTTCATCTCTATCTTCAGCATTGTTATGGCGTTTGGGTAGCATACCATATAGTCGACTTTTGCCAGTACGTATTGGTTGTCCTTGTCAGATACAGTAATTGCATGGTTAACTTTGTAATAAAAGTGGGGAGAGCGAAGTACGCAGAACATTAAGTTTTCCAAACATTTTGGTTAAAAATATAAAATTTTCAAAATTATATATTTATTCAGAATCCTCTGATTGAGCCTGAAAGGTTTTAAGCGAATTACCAAGTTTAGTTTTCCTTACATAGTTAACAGAATTATAGGTTAAACCTATAGGTATTCTTCTGATTGTATGGCAGTAATAACAACACTAGTTTTCATCAGTTAAGAAGCTTGACTTGCAATCTGCAGATTGTGAATTAGAACCACTGTAACCAAATATGCTCACCCCTTTCAGCTGTAAGAGTGCTACTAATGTGATCGTCAAATCCACTATTTGCTGGTAAATGACCAGCTCAACAGCTAGTGGTATATGATCTTGTTTAGTTGTCCTCCCTGTAATTTATCAATACTAAAGTAGGGACGCCAGTACAGATACCCCTGAATAAGTTTTGCGAGAAATTTAAAATTAAACGACTAATTAGCGAGCTGATTTATTTTTGTTAGTAAATAAGATGACAATTGCATATGAATTCATTCTCGATCTTTAATCTCAGTTAATCTAAAAGAACTAATCAATGTTGTTGTTTTTTGTAAGTCAATAATTTGAGGATTTGTTGACATTTAAATGAACCTTTGAGCAATATATCTCCCACGGAGATTTAGATACAGAATTTACTTACATTTTAATATACATTTCCAGATAGGTAACATTGTTTTCTTTATCTTCGCAGTTTTCTCCAGTAAGTATCCATCAGAACCTAAAGATATCTAGCTTATTTCCATAATACTTTTATTTTTATTGTTACTTCAATTAAGTTAAGAATTAAAGCGACTCTTAAGCATGCCCCTGGTTTAATAATGTATGTAATTATACTCGCGTTCACCTTAAAGTGAACAAGATATAAAATATCTTTCTTGCGTCTATTCGCGTTTGTGGTTGTAATAGGATTAGCTTATAGTAAGAGTGAATAAATTTAGAATATATATTTAAAGGATGTTTTGTTTGTTTTTTTTGGAAATTCGCACAAAGCTACTCGAGGGCTATCTATGCTAGCCGTCCCTAATTTTGCAGTGGAAGGCAGCTAGTCATCACCATCCACCGCCAACTCTTGGGCTACTCTTTTACCAACGAATAGTAGGATTGACCGTCACATTATACACCCCCACGGCTGGGAGGGCGAGCATGTTTAGCGCGACGCGGGCGCGAACCCGCGACCCTCGGATTACGAGTGCACGCCTCAACGCGCTCGGCCATGCCAGGCCATATTTAAAGGATTCTTCAGTTAGTGTCAATAATGTATTTAGGTAGAGACTAGAGGGGGTTCAGCACCAGGGCCCATGGTCTTAATAGGGACCCACTGATAATTTTATTCCATATAAAAATTACATGAGATGTAAGGTTAACAAAATTATTAGCGCCTGGGTCTACACAACCTTAAATTCGCTATTGGAATTGTCAGCCACACATCAACTCACACACAATTACTTGCCTTATATTTTATTGTTTCGTATTTTGTGTAATAAAGTATTGTTTATTGTTACACCGTAGCGTAAACATTTGCTCTTTTCTATAAATGTATGTTTAATCTCTTTCTTTGTGACTTAAATGTTATAACTCGTCAGTAAAGCTACATTTTCGCCTGAAATGCGAAAACTTTCAGTGATTAGCAAGTTTAATTTTTCTGTTTGCTGGTAACAATGAGACGCCATTCGCAAAAGTGATTTATAACAACTACACTTGTTATGGTATGAACGTGTTTTCTACGCTAGGAAGGCGTAATTATAATTATATGTGTTACAAGACTTTTGTTTGTTCATTACACAATAGACTATTTGTGCTCAGCCCACCACAAGTATCGAAACCCAGTTTCTCGCAGTATAAATCCGCAGATATAGCTCTTTACCACTGGGAGCCAATATATTAGTATTAGCTTTATTACATTTACCAATTAAATAGTTTTTACCACGATAACTGCTTGAATTTGCATTTGTTATTTTTTGATAAAAAGATATATTTGCAGTTTATTATTTTGTACGTTTTATTTTGAAATATAATGTAATTTATATGATTTTATATTTAATAATTCCTAAAATATATATTTTCGCTAGGTAGCAATGCTTTGCAAACATGGTGACCTTCTGTTTGTATAGTGTGCGTCTCTTAAAAAAAAAGCCACATTGAGTTATCTGCTGACTACAGCGGTTTATATCGTATGTTGGTATTACAGGTACTTGAAAGATGAAGTGAAAAGAAGAATGCATAAAAGAAAATTACAAACATAACAAACTAAAAATGGTTATTCGAGTTTTAGAGTTAGTGGTATAGGGGGAATGCACTGCAGCTTGAATGGTAAACCTTATGTGCAGGGATGTATTAAAGCATAGGCAGACGAGGCACGTGCCTGGGGCGGCAGATTTTAGGGGGCGGCAAATTTTGACCAAAAAAAAAGAAAAAGAATGGACACCATTTTAAAATGTAGTCCCTGGTTATTAATTCCCCCTGCCATTTATGCCGCCCCAATAACCTCTTGAACCTGGACACCCCCCCCCACACACACACACTCACTATTCCACCACACTGTCGGGTTGGTCGCTTCAAGTTTAAAAGATTTCTAACCTTCCCTCCCTGAGTCCCACCTAATACGCCTCGCCCCCCCCCCCACATCATCAACCCATCCGCCCTAACCTCAGCTATTTATTTGTGTTTTTCAAAAACCCCAACATGTTTTTTACTCATGTTGACACACCAAACAATGAATTACCTGCTACTCAGTGTGCTACGCCGACACAAAAAATATTTTATCATGGCCTAATAACGTATTTTGTTTTGTGAAATTGCGTATACGAAAATTCGGATTTTCGGTTGCTTCAGGCAATTATCTGGAAAAATATATTTTGAAATATTCTTCCTCATCATTCACAGTTTAGCTTAATTGATTATTTTTAATTGATTGATTGAATATGCGCTTGTCTCGATTCCAATGTAGTCCTTACAGAATAATTCCTTCAAATTCCCTAGCAATTATAGGCATTTGTTGGAATAAAGAAGGGGTAGTGGCAGACTCCAGATACCACTTAACCAGCACCCGTTAACATGGATACATCGGCAGTAATATAAATCAGTAGTGCAGAAGCTCCCCTTTTTCGTGTATATTTTGTTATGGACTTATGGTTGCAAGTCGATAATTGTTTTACCAACTACCATAAAACTCATTATCTGCCGGACGAATATATGGTTCACAAACATATTGACAATATAGATAATAACGTGGTAAGCGATATTGGTGTCAAAATGTAGAGTTTGTTATGCTTTTACTTATTCCTCCGTCACCCAATATCTTACTGTAAGTTATATCGTGTTGTCAGTGTCCAAACCGCCACAAGAAGCACAATTCTTGTGAGGGCGAGGGTCACTGGAGGTCAAACGGCTCACGGATCTCTGTGAGGTTCGCGCAGCTGCCATAAATAGCTCGATCCCACGAAAATGACTCAGATCCTGATGATCTGAGATGTGAAAGTAACAAATTCACTGTCAATACTCAATATACGATCAGTGGATTCTAGTGATATCGTCATGAGTAACATACGCCGAAAATTGAGTGGAGCAGCTTATAGGAAGATAGCAAAGTTAAAAAATGAAAACACACGTGGTGTTTTGGATAAGACACCGACGATGGAGGCCTTTTTTTCTAAACAAAGGCAAGAACAGCCCACTAGCGATGATGTTCAAACCAACAGCGATGGAGGGAATACACATGACGGGCCTAGCAGTAGCAGTTTTGAGCAATCTGAACAACCCGAACATATCGAACTGCAGCTTGAACAAGTGACGTCATCAGCAGCAGATCTAGTAAGATCTGCCGGTTGCGTGCCTGAAACGTCAATGGTTCCAGCAAGTTTTTCAGACAAAGTAAGTTCAGATCCAGCAGAGTAGATGATTACACAAAAGATTATATTGCCACACATGCCATCCTTCAAAACGATGACTCGGATTTCAAGAACTCTGTGAAAAAGGACGGGGAGAAAATCAGATCTGTAACCAAAGGTATGTTTGAAAGAAAACTGCAAAATGGCGAAAAAAGTAAGCGGACATATTTGGTTTATTCAGAGAGCAAAGATAGACTGTTTTGTGCTCCTTGTCGTTTATTTGATTTTGGAAAAAAATTCAAACTGGCTGACGAAGGCTTTGATGACTGGAAAAATGCTACTGTCCGGCTGAATGAAAACTCTCCTGAGCATCGGTCTTCAGTTTTATCTCTAGTAGCAAGGAGCAACATGTTGGGACGTGAAGATCTCCAGATGGCCATACAGCTGCACGACGAAATCAAATACTGGAGAAATGTACTCACTCGTGTGATAGCTGTAGCGAAAAGACTGGCTTCATGTGGGCTTCCGTTCAGAGGTTGGGATGATAAGTTTGGCTCAGTACACAACGGCAACTTTATGATGTCGTTAGAACTAGTTGCGGAGTTTGACCCCTTCCTCGCTGATCACATTCACCGATATGGCAATGCTGGCAAGGGATCCACGTCTTACCTGTCTTTCAGTACTTGCGACGAATTTATCCAGCTTATGGCAGACCTTGTTCTAAAGAACATTTTAAAGGATGTCAAAACTGCAAAATATTTCTCAATCAGCGTGGACTCGACGCCAGATATATCCCATGTTGACCAGTTGGCATTCATCATCAGGTACGTGAACAGTGATGGTTCACCTATGGAACGTTTCCTGACTTTTATACCCAATTCGGGCCACAATGCTGAACAGCTGGCAGAAGTTGTACTTAGCCTGCTTCAGTCTTATGAGCTTGACATTTCTGAATGTCGTGGACAGTCTTACGACAACGCCAGCAACATGTCTGGTCAGTACAGTGGTCTCCAGGCTCGTATCATGAAGAAAAATCCTTTAGCTGTGTATATCCCATGTTCAGCACATTCATTAAATCTTGTAGGAACGTGTGCTGCTGAATGTTGCAGAGAAGCATGTTTATTCTTCGAACTCTTACAAAGTCTCTATGTTTTCTTCAATGCTTCAACCCATCGTTGGAAAATTCTACAAAAACACCTGTCCGCAAATAAAGAAAGTCTCTCTTTGAAGAAACTCAGTGACACTCGATGGTCCGCTCGTGAAGATGCTTGTCAAAGCCTCAACAAAAACTGGCAACAAGTGTTTGATGCCCTCACCACCATGGAGGGAAATGCTATGGACAAACCAGCCGCTAGGAATGAGGCCGCTGGACTTCTTTCCAAATTAGGAACGCTAGAAACAGCTATTTTGTCCACAGTTTGGGGAACAATACTGGAAAGATTCAATGGTGCCAGAAAAAGTTGCAAAGTGCTGATATGGACATCGGACTTGTAGTCGAGCTTTATGCTTCCTTGCTGCAGTTTGTGAAAGATTAAAGAGAAGGCGATGTTGAAGTCCAGCATGAAGACGTACGAAATTAAGCGAGAAAGGAAGCAAAAATTTTCAGATGGTGACACCCAGGCAGTGGAAGAAGGCAGAGAGGCATTTAGAGTAAATGTTTTCGATGTGATCATTGACAGACTTTGCTCAGAACTACAGCGAAGACAAACCGCTTATGTAGAAATCCACGCAAGGTTTGGATATTTGTTAAAGATAACAAATCTTGAACCCACTGATGTCATCAGTCAAGCTGGAACACTGTTGAAACTCTACCCCAATGATTTGGAAGTGAGCTTCGTAGATGAATGTCTACATTTCCGCGCACATCTTGTGAGTATGAAAGTCCAAAATGGTGACTCTTCTGCGTTAGCAGTATACAGAAATCTGCGAGCTAAAGGACTTCAAACTGTATATCCAAACCTGGATATTGCTATGCGGATGTTTCTGTGAATTCCAGCAACTAATTGTACATCAGAAAGATCTTTCTCAGCTCTCAAACGTGTGAAAAATTACTTGAGATCAAGAATGGCAGAAGATAAACTAAATGCCCTGTTACTCCTCGCCATTGAAAGTGATATTGTTTGTACGATAAACTATGACGATGCAATAAACATGTTTTCGAAACAGAAGGCCAGGAGAAAGCCTGTATATTCAGCCGCAGAATAATATTTAGTGATAATTGATTTTGATTGTTTCATTTTTTATTGTGTTGGAAAATAAACGTTGTGTTGATTTTGAATGATAACAACTGTGTTTGTCTGTTGTTGTGATGGTGATGCTTGGTGCAAGTTGTGGCACGGAGGGGGGGGGGCAAAAGAATCAACCTAACCTTGTGCCTAAGGGCGCCGAAATCCTAAATACGTCTCTGGGTGTCAACATCTCTCACTTACATCTCCTGTGTTACATTGGGTAAAAAAATGGCAAAGGCTAAAAACTTGACAGAGTTTCAATGTGGTAGAGTTGTCGAGCGACAAAAGCAATGTCTCTCTTAATAAGCTGTCCCTGGTGAGATTGGGCGTAGTAAAACTGCTGTTGCAAATTTTTTCAAAGATCCTGAGGGATACAGAATGAGAATTTCAAGTGGTTGGCCCAAGAAAATTTCACCGGCGTTGAGCAGGAGGATTTGACAGGTTATCGGGTAAGACACTGGCAAATCGTTAAACTAGATTAAGGCCCTTGCAGATGCAGAATGTAGCTCAAGAACAATAGGACTCATCTACGAGAGAAAGCCTTTAAAATCCGTAAACGTCTTCAAAGGCCACACCACGAAACAACTCGGTTAAACTTTTCTGAGAAACATCAAACATGTTTAACTTCAGGGTTATACAGGGGCATCAAACAGCAGCTGGCTACATTGGTATGTTAGAGAGAGCATCCTTATTGACTGAAGGCCCTCGCTAGTGTGGAATATACTGAAATAGAATGAATCTTTCAGCAGGATAACGCTGCCATCCATAATGCCCGCAGGACTTTTTCACAGTGAATAGCATGATTCTTTTGGACTAACTGAACCCCATTGAAAATGTTTGGGGGTGGATGGCAAGGAAAGTCTATAGAAATGAACGTTAATTCCAAACAGTGCATGATCTTACATGAAGCCATCTTCACCACTTGGAATAACATTCCAGCCACCCTTCTGCAAACCCTTATTTCGACCATGCCAAAGTGAATATTGGAAGTTATTTGCATTAACAGGCTTGCAACTCACTACTGAGTCTCTTGTTGGACATTTCCTACCCTGTTTAGGACTTCTTTTTGGTATTGTCTTAAACTTTTGACTAGCTAGTATTTAGGCTAATTTCATTGTGTTCACATTTTCCATATCAAATGCAAAAAAAAAGTTTATTTTTATTTTTCCTTTTCTTGTTGTTATCTTTCAAAGCTCTATTCAAATAAGTGGTGGAGTCTAACAATGAAAAATGCATATTTTTTCTTTATGTTCATTGGCCTTTAGATTTTGGCCAGCAGTGTATATATAATGCAGTCTAATTCTCTAACTATCAACTTAGTGGAACCTCAGTCATTTAGTTGGAGCTGGCCTATACTGATGATAACTAGGGTATCATTTCACCAATAACACAGAAGTTCAGTTCTGGATGAAGAGCATGCAGCTTTTCCATTTAGGTGCCAATCTTCTATTGACATAACCATGACCTATGTAGACACTTTCTTTATTGATAATGCCCTCATCAGCCTTTCCACCTTATGTGTATGAGATTCAAGCTGTAAATGGTTAGTGAAGATATGTATGTTTTGGAAGTTAATGTTTTTCTAAAATTAAAATGTGTTTCCAATAATAAACCTCTTCTCACACTCTCATCCCTTCCCTCCTTACTAAGAGCTGTTAGAGAAAATAAGTGAGTTAGTCTTGAAAAAGTGATAACTTTATCTGAATGAGATGTTTGTGTACAGTACCAAAATAGTGTATGGATTGATGTGGGAGGAGAGTATCATAAGATGAGTATTGCTGACAGCAATTTAGTGAGTTATGAAAAACTGATGCAAACAAGAAAAAATTATCCCAGTGCTTAGATGGGAAAAGGTAGAAAACCTGGAGGTTGAGTAATAGCTATAAGTATGAATAGAGATGAAATATTACTGGAAATACATTTTCCATTTAGGAAAACAGTGATGTTCCTAATTTTCAGAAAGCCAATTTTAAGAGGGTGAAACAAAATTTAGCAGATACAAATTGGAAAAATGGGTTAAAAGGTGGTGTGGGACAGATTTGGGAAATTTTTTACAAATATCTTTAATAGGTATTTTCCTGCATAGAGGAAAGGAATAATGGATGAATCATATCTAATTGGCTTAGTAAGATAAGTAGAAAAATATGTAAGATAAATAAGATAGATCATGTACAAAATTAAAGGAATACTAAAGATTTGGTTCAAAAAAGAAATTAGAAAGTTAGAAATAGCTTGTGACAAACAGCTGCTTGATAATCTAAACAACTAACAGCAAGAATAGAAGTATGTTAAAGGTTAGTAGAATGTTAAAATGGGAGTTATGTCCTAAAAGTATGCTGATGGCAAGGATGTTGTTGAAAAGTGTAAGATGCTAAACTTACAAGAGAGGATGTCATCAATATTCATGACCCTGATCATATTGTGGATAGGATTGGAATTAACCCAAATCATGTTGCTATTAATCTTTACCAAATAACCAAGTTAAATATGATATCATAAAAGAAAATAGTACATATTCACCATCAGGAAATCTTTCCTTACAAACTGTCACCTTTTACCATTATTTTACTTATTTATTTTATTGTTTTCTGGATAATGGCAAAGGTGTAGACAAGGTGCACCAAGATTTTCAGAAAGCATTTTGAAATGGTGTTAAACAAAAGAGTAGCTTAAGGAAATCAAAATCACCTTTTATTCTTCATGAAATCATTTACTTTCACTTAAAACACTTGAAAAGTTCTGACCTTCTAAATCACATGCAGCAACTCATTCCATAAGCCAGTCACCCTCTTAACTGGTGCCTAATCTTTTTTTTGTGTGTGTGTCCAAATTATAAACATGTACATTTTTTGTCCTGTTGACATTTCTGGATTATCTTTAACTTTCTTTATAAAAACTAAGTTAACAGATCATAACCTAACCCTTTAAGATAGCCTTTCCATTCTTGAGAAATTATTTTTCTCAAGGGTAAGCAAGGACAGCTGTGAAGGACCAGCCCTACCCTTGTTGTTCATATGTTATATGTATGTATTATGTTTACTGAAATCTAAAATATGTAGCGTATGAGGTAGAACAATACGTTATAACTGTAGTTTAAAGAAATACTTTTATGTGTGATGTATCTCTGTGTATATGGGTAGACCACTGGTGTCAGCATGTGCTGATAATGTATGTTATCAGTTATTTGTGCTTAAAAATTTGCTTGTTAGTTATAAATGCAATATTAAACTGGTTGTATTAGAACAGTTGCATCTCCCAATGAACTTTTATCATACAGATGTTAGATTTTACAGCAGATTTTTTTTTTTATAGAGTCGAAGAAATCATAGTTTATATTGTTTCTTTTCCAGCCGCAGGTATGTCTTTCAAAATTGAAGCTGCAATAGACATTAATACAACAGCTAACCAGGTTTATAAGCATAACTTTCCTGATACAACACTCCTGCAGAGAAACATACTCGTAAGTGCTTTTAAAGGAAATGGTGTCAATTAAAAATAGTTGTTTTTAACAAAATTATTCATTAAATGTATGATAATTGGATAAAGAAATGAAATTCTTGAACTTTAAATATAATGTTTTAATGTTCTTGCTACTGACAAGTCAAAGGGTGCATGCCATTTTGTTTTACTGGAAATGGTGAAGTCACTGTTCTGGACAGAAAAGATATTTTTAACCCACATATAGCTTTGTTTGGAAGTCAAATCAATTAAAGTGATTTTATATATATCAATATAGAAATTTGATAATTTTTTTATTTTTTAAATGTACCTTTGAAATTTACAAAAATTAACTTTTCTTACACTTTGAAAATAAATGAGACTTATGGCAAGATTTAATAAATATGACACGCAAGCATAAAACAAGTTTGCAACATCATAAGTACTAGAAATCACTTTTTCCTTCATATTCTTTATTTATTGTTCTACGTTTAAAGCAAAGTTACAAAAAACTAAGCTTCTATGAATGAATATTAATAACATTTATATGTATTGTATACCTGTACTGCTAAATATGCACCAACCTGGATGGATAACTAAAATTTTAATACCTACCAAGTTTATTGGATCAGCCTGGGTTTTATATAGAGCCATGTCATAATCATTTTCTTGCACTTGCTCTGAAAGTAAATTAGATTTGTCTTAACCCACACACAGCTTATTTAGAAAATCAAGCAAATTACAGTGGTTATGTGTGTACCAGTATAATAATTTGATAATTTTTGGTTTTTATATGTAAAGTTTATCTTTGAAATTTACAAGAATTAATTTCTCATCTTCCTTCACTTGAGATGATAAATGAGGCTTACAGTGACACATAAGTATAAATCAATTTTCTGACTTGGTGAGTAGTTAAAATTATGTATTTTTATATTTTTATTATTTTACTTTCCAGGCAAAAAATTACCAGACTACATAATTCAATACAGTTTGAAATTAAAAATATTTTTCCCCCAATAATCTACTTGAACACAAATACTGTTCCATGATATTGATCAGTAATAAGTTTTTTAAAATGTTTTTTTTTGTATTGATATGCAATAATAAAAGGAAGAAAAGAACTGTAAAGTTCTAAGATACTTTAATTTGCATGACATTTTTACACAGAAAGCATAATTTGTGCAAGAGTGGCCTGTTATCATTACAAGACTTAGTTAATTTGTGATGATGTGAAAGCTAAAATGTTTAACCATGGTTTTGTATATACATGAAGACACCCATTCCTGACTAAAGAGTATGAAGACCTAAATAATCAGTGAATCATATTATTTTTATAAATTATTTAATCTGTGCAATTCTGTTTCTGAGTTTGAAATGCTTGATGACTTTGAATATTAGCTGGAGCCTAGTAAGTCTATTTTCATCTCCTGAATAAGGTAAGGTACAAACTTCTCTTTCCTGTATATGTGAAGGCATATGTGCATAATATCAATCACTAAATTTGGTTTTATTCTATTTCTGGCATCTGTACAAACCAAATTCTTGAGACTGAAGCCCCTCAGCATCTGCACTATGGAATTCTAATTATAAAACTAGATCAGTTAATGCTGATACAGTGTAATAATCTGTCTCATGGTTTTACCACAGTTCCAGCCACAAACTAATAATGTTCACATGTGCTGAATGTTTTAGCTGCCTTTCATCAGTACAAACAACAAGTGATTTCAACAGGTTTTATTCAGACAAAACATTTTATACAGTAACAGGTTCATCAGGTAAATTTGTCAAGGGAACCCGGAAATGATTACAAATTAAGCTGATCTCCTCATCACCAAATTTCAGGAGAGTAATTTTGTCTTACATAGGCCAGTTGTTGACATTAAAGGCTGACAAAGCATTTATAACTGGCTTTTCAAGGTCACTAAAGCTTTTTTTTTTTTAAAGATCACTAGCCAATCTTGCCAAGGAGGTTTGCTTATTGTTTTCAAAATGTGTGGCATCACCTTCTAGAGGTAAATCAAAAATAAAATGTTTTCTATGATGTTATTTTCAAGTGAAGGATTCATAATTTGTTTTTTATTTTGCTAAAGCTGTAATTGTTTCTTTTAATTGCTCATTCACTTCTTCATAATGCAATTGAAGAGCATTGAATAACTGAAGTAAGTTCAAACACAAAATGTAGCCAAATAATCATTCTTCTGGATGCAAGTTGCTCATTAAATTTTTGGCTTTAGATTTAACAGTGTTTGAACATTTATTGTCTGCTTTTACAGCAATAAGATGAGCATAAAGTGCTAAATATATTGACAAATTATTTTCAACTGCCCAGTGAGTGTTATGTACCCACCTAGTATCTCTGTTTCTTGTTGGAACATAAGGCATTGAAATATTTTGTCTGTCTTTAACAATCCAAACATGTTAACAATGACTGGTGAGAAAATATTTACAGCCCTAAGAAAAATTATTCACATTTTTCTGGGGGGAGAGATGATAGATCTTTGATTTGGTTCACTCTAGTGACCAATTCAGTCCAAATGGGAAACACAATGAACTGCAACAGTCCAGTCAGCCTTGTCAAGAAACTACTTTGCTAATTTATTTTCTATGCCAAAATTTACAGAGCTATACTATCAACAACAAATCCTTTGAGATGCTTTTAAAATTCCTCTTCCATAAAACCTAACTCATCATGTAATGTTTATAATATTGCAGCTTTTATTGACTTACTATTAGGTTTGTCAACAACTTTACAACTTACATGAATTTCATCAAGTTTAGCTATTCATAAATATAGTAGTTTTACTTTAGGTATAGCAGTATCAGTGGATCCATCCACCATAATGATGTAAATATGTGGTCCACTCAACCAGGAAACTACTTAATGCTGTGCAGCTTCACTAATATATTTGCAGAGAGTTGCACATTGTATATCACTCTGAGATAGCTAGTATTCATGTCAGCACCATTTTTGGACTAGAGTTCAATGATCCATACAAAGTCTTTAAAAGGATGATTATGGAGTGCCAATTCATGTACTGAGCTTATCAGTTTCGATACTCATTCTTTCTGAACTCGGTTAATTGAATCATATGATTTTTTGGCCACACTGGTTCCTGGTTTAGCTGGCAATGCTGTCTCATACTTGATGTGTCTTTTACAATGAGCCTGGTCTCTAAATGCTGCTGTTTAAAACTTTCAACACTTTTCACAAATGTAGAACTATGGTTAATATCCTTAGAATTCCTGCACATGCTACAGAAAACATTCCTATTATCATCTCGAAATAGGTATGGAAATTTCTTTTGCCACAACACTTGAAATAAAGAATGTTATTAATTATAGTTTGAATGCAGTTTTATTTCAACCACAATGCAAAGAAATTTAAATTATGTAGAAACAAAAGTGATGAGCTCCATTGATACCAAATAAATACTGTTACAAGTTCTATATTAAAATCAATGTTATCCCTGAATAACTTTCTCCTACTGTTGCAAGCAACCCCCATGTTGATGACTTCTATGTTTCTTCTCAGTTTTTGAATGTGAGGTTCATAATGCTCTCACTGACTTGTGGTGGAACAGAACAAATAGTTTCACATTCACCTCCTCTTAGACCATTTATGTGCATTCTTGCTGCTTCCAGGGTTTGCATCCTAATGCAGAGTTCTATTTTTGTGTTGATTTTAGGGACTTATCTTTGAAATAAACTGATGTTTATTTCACACATTCAGTAGCTTCTTGTGTCGTGTTCAAATACAGTTAACATTATGTGTTTTCTGTTTCACATGTATCTGCTCCCCAAGATGTGGAGATGGGAATAGAAAAGTGTCCATATGTTTCAATAGGATTTGAAAAACAAGTTTAAGTATTAGAGTTTTTATGACAGTTTTATTTTGTATATTAAATTAAAATTTTTAAATTTTATGTTATTAATACTTCTGTTTGAATTTATCAAAAAATGTAACTAATTGATAGTATTCTGTTTATATTAATCAAAAACATACGTGCTAAAATTTTTGTGATTTGTTTTTCTATTTTTAATTTTATTCTTCATATACAGTTAAAAAAACTAACAAAATTATTGTTAAAAATTTAACATTTAAATCACCACTGATATTTTAGTTTTGTTTTTCTCTTTTGTTTGCTGATCAGTTTTTCCAATTATATTCAACTAAAACATTTTTTTTCTAAGTACAGTTGAACAGCAGGTAATAAAAACATCTGATTGTATATATTTTGTGTTTGTAAACAACTATGGTAAATGGTTTGTTGTTGGTGTTAGCAAATTTTTACAAAAAGTTTCAAACATAAATATTTTAAAAAGAAAATATATATATATAAATATTTAAACAGCCTAATTCAAATATTTGATGAATTATTTTCATTTTACAAATAGAGATATGTAAATATATCAGCCTAACATTTTAGCAGTAATATTAGCAGATTACTTTTCCAATGCATCAAGGAAAAGGATGTTTAAAATTTTCACACTGAATAATTTGCAGAAGCCCATGTGTTTTAATACTATTTAGAAGATTTATGAAGTCTTTTATTTTTATAAAATGTTCTGATGTGTTCTTTTACTCTCTATTCTCATTTTGTTCATAAGCTACTCTTTGTTTGTTTTTCAGTACTTTTACTCAACATGTACAAGAAGTGTAAAAAAGCTTAGTGGACATACTTATTGTTTGGTTACAAAGCAAAAAATCTATATGATATAATGAAGAGCTTAAATAATATCAAAGCTGTAAGGTTTTTCTTCTTGGTCTGAAAGAGACAAAGGAGAAGAACCTGAAGTTTTTGGGTAATACTTGAGTTAAGAAGCAGAAGATTCTAGTGAGCCACCTATCCTTAACTATTTTCAAAAAGAAAACTAGAGAGTGCTGTTTGTAACGAGAGCCTGATTTTTAATACTGTAAAGATGTTATGGATTGGTAGAGGAACAACAAAAAGTATTAAAAACTACACAGTTAGATATTGTATCAACCAAAATATGGATATGTACTTTTTGTTATTGGTTCACTATTGTCCTTACAGAAGCAGGTCCTTATTCAAATCTTTGTTCAAGTGCAAACTACTTAAGAAATTTGGCTTATATATACATTCTGAAAAGTTGTTTGCATTCTTTTTCACACCTTGCCATTTTCTTAGTGGGACAGCTTAGATGGTTCAAGAAGGACTCAAAGACTTGAAGAATACTTGTATTTGACTGAGAGAACTCAATCTAGAATCTCATAAAACCTGTGTTTTGAACTTGAGAAATTGGTTAAATATGTATTGTAGAAATAATCACAAGCTAATCAAGCAGCAACACAAAAAAAAGATTACTGAAGAAATGTCCAAAAGCATAAAACGTAGTTGTCTAAACTTTTTGACATGCCTTCAAGTGAGAATTACCTCCTTGAAGTCATTACAAAATTTGATCCTTTCTCGGGAGAATATATTAAATGCTATTGTAATGCCAGTTGTGGTAGAACAGTATACCTATTTAAAATTGTGGGTTACAAATTCATTGAAGTCATGGCAGTCAAGTTATTGGAAATGGTAATAAATGAAAAGAAGATTGCTAAATATTATTATGAAAGCTTTGACTCAATACCCAGACACATTGCATGTGGATTAACTATAATTTATATTTTCAATATGTCAATAAAGATGGTGTCCCTGTGGAATGATTTCTAACGTTTATTCCAAACCATGGATATAAATTTGAGAGTTTATTCAAACAGTCACAAATAAATGTCTGATCCTTATTTTGGTCTTCAGGCTCAAGATTTGTTAAATCTTGTAGGAACATATGCTTCTTGGGACCATTTTACAGTTATAAAGTTTTTTTTCATCTGAGTTTCCAAATAAATGGGAAGTGTTAATCTCTCACGATATAAAGGTAATATTCTCAGAAATTTGCTCATTACAAGATGATCAGTGCTCAACAATACATTCTACTGTCTGAGAAAATCAAGAAAGGAAATAATTCAAACTCTGAATATATTTAGGGAGGACATTTCACAAAAGCCAAAAACTTGAAGCAAGGTTGCTACACCAGGGAGAAACTGTGTAACTGGAGACTGCCATTATGATAATGTTTTAGAGTACATTTTAGACAAATTTAATGCTACTAGCAAATGTCTATTGAGTATCAATATAGCAATAGGGACTGTTGTTAGATGCTGTGGTGCATCACTTTTCAAGCTTGTACAAGAATCTAAATATGATTTTTACTAGTTTGAAAAAGAAGCCAAAGAATTATCTGGGCTAGAGATTTATGATGTGGCTACCAGCTTGATGTTTGGAAGGGAAGACTGCCAGCAAGGATGAACAGAGCTGAATACCAGAGACCAGCTCAGAGTTAGCAAATTCTTCTTATACTGGATAAGATATCCTGTTAACTCCAATGTAAAAGCTTCCCAGTGGCACAGCAGTATGTCTCCAGACTCACACAGCTAGAAATCAGGTTTCAATACCTGTGGTGGGCAGAGTACAAATAGCTCATTGTTTAGCTTTGTGCTTAATTCCAAACAACAACAACAAACAATTCAATGAAGAGCAAAAGCTTACCATTAAGCCCATAAGAAGTTCAGTTTCTTTGAAAAAATTACTAATCTAACTGCTAATGATTTAAAAGCTCAACTATAAATGTCCATAACCATTACCCTGTATCTCAGAACAGTTGGTATGGGTATTAACACTTTTATTAATAAAGCAGTGAACAACATTTTGACCTTCCTAGATTATTTTCAGGTTAACCAGATCATTCCAGAATTTCACAAATTAATCAGAGTTGATAAACTGCAAGTGATTTATCTGAGTGTGGACATAGCCTGAAGATTTTTCGTTTCACTCAAGTTACTAATTGTAGTTATGGGAGATCTTTTCTTTTCTAAAGTGTATAAAGAATTATTTGAGATAATCATTAAGTCAAAAGAGATTGAATAGCTTAAATTTGCTTGCCATCTAGTCAGAACTTTGGACATATTTTCATATAATGATGCTTTTGGTGATTTCACCAATAGAAAAGTTCATTTTGAAATGAGCAAAATGACTTCATGATGACCCTGATTTGAATTGAGATGCTTAGTCTGTTACCCTTGAAACTATGACTAAAATAGCTTTGTATTGACAACATATATATATTAATAAATCTTTTAACTTTGTTTTCATCAATCATGTTCATGCATTAAATTATCAATTTAGTAAAGCTTATAAAATGCACATCAACACTCAAGATTTGATGTGAATCAGTTTTTACTGTCAATCACTAGAATTACATACACACAGGAATGTTCTACAAATTTCAAGATGAGACTTGTGCAATACAGTTAAAAATATATTTCATATGCAAAAAGGAAAACTGTACAGAAATAAGTATAGGGAGAAATAAACATACAACAGTAAATCTGTTACACTTCAATATGTTACACAGTCATGTTTGGCTGTCCACCTTTGAGATAGTGAACTGTTGAGCAGTCTGCCATTCTCATTACTTCAGCAACACTGTCTTTTCATTTACCACTTCTGATTCATGAAAAGTATACCCTGCTTGGTATGAATGCAATTTCCACAGAGATCTGTTGCACTAAGATACCCTTACCATCTACAGGCTTTCCCTTTGTAATGCTGTTCTCAGATTGGAGCTCATCTTCTTAATATCTCTATATTGATCCCCACTTCATTGCAGGATTTTGGCTCTTTGTGATGCAGAGAGGTTACTAGCATTCCTGAAGTTAGGATTTTCATCTACTGAAAATGTATGTCAGATAAACAGATGCCTTTTGATACCACTTCTCAGGACTTCTTCCCATTTTCTAAGTTTGTGTTCTCATCTGTATTAAATGTGTCATTTAAATTATGATAATTCAAATATATTATTGTGCACTTTCTTTGATTAAAGGTCATTTATTTGCTGCTTATCCATCTTATCAACTCATCAAATTCATTTCATAGTAACTCAACATTGTTGATATGATTAGGTCCCCCATTCACTCAGCAGAAAGTCTAAAAACTACAGTATTAAGAACCAGTCTTTAATATTCGTGGCAGACACAGCACAAATAGCCCATTTTGAAGCTTTGTCCTTAACTACAAACTAACAAGACAATTATAAATAACCAAGAGTTTAAAGACCATGTCTTTAACAATTTAGTATAAGTTCATATATATAAGTATTAGAGAATGTCTATCATGTCAAATGACCTTATATTAAACTTGGTTCATATAGTTTAAAACTACAGATTGGAATTATAATTTTCTTTTCTATTTTTAGTCTCTATCAAGCAAAGAGATCGATCATTGAAGCCTGACCTTATAACAATGAGTCCCCCATGTCAGCCATTCACAAGGTAAGAAAAAGTAATCAAGGCACCATTATCTAATTTTATAGCTTGAAATTTATAAGCTTGTAGACACTTGCATTAAATGTTAAATTTATTATACTAATAACTTATAAAGGTACTTCTTGAGAGAACATACTTGATTTTAGTTTCTATGAATATAAAATGGAAAAGATTTGTAAATTGGTGCAATTTAAGTAATTTACCTTAATATTATTTCCATAGATTTTTTGATTTTTGTGAATCTCTCAATTTGTCCACTATTCAATTTTTGTACACATTTCTGTACTTGAATACATTTATGAAACATTTAAAAATATTTTTGAAAAAAGTCTTTTTTTGATGGATTATTGTGTCTTTGTGTTTTTGTTGTTTGTAAAATCCTTATATATTTTTCATTTCACAATATTACTTTTAATACACATGATGGTAAAGCAGTGGATTTGGTTTGCTTTAGTTTTCCTGTTGCTTTTTAAAACATGCCAAAACATTTGTAAAAGAATTATTTCAGTTAGGGCAAGAGATAAGATACCTATATGGAAAAACACTAAAAGCTATTTACAAAGTTCAGTCTAATTGGGCTAATGTTGTAAGTGCCGTGTCCCAAGGATATTGTCTTGGACTGTTATTTAACTTTACAATAAGTTGCTTGAAACATGATTTTTGAACTTTTGGTTATTTCTAATTGTGTTGAGAATGTTGAGTTACTGTAGAGTGAGTTGGATGAATTAGTAAATGGCCTTAATCCAGAGAAAGTGCAAAATGTTACAGGAGTATACTCAAGAAATTGGTTAGGCTTGCTGATGAAGTAAAAATTTTACCATATATTTGTCTGGAAGTAACAAAATGCAATAATTTTGTAATAAAAAAAAGGTAAATCAGTTGGTTAGCTAGACAAAGATAGAAAATGAATTAACCTATTTAAATTAGTTTGGAATCTTGGTTATGTAGACAAGGAAACATTTTTTTTTTTGGTATTGGCTGATGCAACTCTTAAGCTTTCAAAAATATTGGGTTTTATATATTGACAAGTAATCTAAAGAGGTCATGGTTTGTTACACAAGTCACTAATTATTCTGTACAGTCTTAGACTCCTTATTTTAGCATAGGAGCATTGCCACAGTGATTGAAGTAATTTATCAGTCACTACACAAAGATTCTTTTATTGAATTGTGTTCCTCTTAGTATTTGTGATCCAAATTATGGTAACTTAAATGCATTAACTTGCATTTACTGTAATTATAGGCCTTTTGCTAATTAACTTTCTTACAAGCCAAATTATCTTAGTCATTCTTCAATGCTATTAGTAAACTTTACTGATTCATTACCTATGCAGTAAAGTAGACAAGGAAAAAAGCTAAGTATTCTATACCTCCTAAAAAATGTAATGAAGTCTACAATCTTTAAATATAACCTAATTCTGGCACTTATCATACCATATAAATTCATTTGCACCTATCGCTGATCTATCTATAACCAAATTGAAGTTCCCTTGGAGTTAAATTCCCATTGCCAATGAAACAACTCGGTATTTTAAATTTAAGTAAAATTAAGTTATTTGAAAGTTTTTGAATCAAACTGTATATAAATTTGGCACAAAAATTCTCTTTATCAATGCCATTAATTACTATTACTAAAGCTACAGTTGTGCATCACATCCAGTCACTTGTAACTAGTTGTTAATTTTTGGCATTGCTTTTGTTCATATGTTCTTATTTCATGTGCTTTTGTGGGTATGTTGTTTTACATTTTCCAGCATATAGCAAGTTTGCCAAATACTGCATGAGGAACTACACCTTATGTCTCTTGTGCTCAGTGTTTTTGAACCCTGCTGAGAATACTTATGTAAAATCTTCATGAAGTTGGAGAGAATGAAAAACATTAAGCCCTTCCACCTTTATTCAGTGCCCACCATTGATGTGGGATTTTCTGCAATACTGCTTTGCCAATACATATCTATAAATGACATGGCTGTTTCCCCACTTTTTACAATGACAGCAAAAAACACAGCATCAGATGTTGTCCAACCTGTATGCCTGGCTTATGTTTATTGTCTGTAGTTGTTGAATCCAACTGCACTGTCTTGGTGAGAGTTCAATTCTACGTGATTGTGCCTGCTGGCAATAGTCTACACACACATAATCCAGTATTTTCCTCAGCGTATGTTCCTCCTATCTCTGCTATTCTAGTGTAACATAGGGAAACTTACTTTTCTAGCCCCAAATTGCTGGTGACTCTTAGTTGGAGAATTTCATATGCAAGTTATATCATTTCCCACACCCCACTGTTCATTTGTTACATAAGATTGGGGTGTTCTCTGAAAGTGTAGTAAAGGACATCATTATAGTAATAAGTAAAGTAAGTTTCTAATGGATATGTCCAGCTGGAAGAGCCTTAGATTTGCCTCAGGACACAAGTGAGAGCTCCTCTTTCCTTCACTTGTGGTTACAGTATCTACTATCATGTTGGATTCAAGCTGTCAGTGATGCAATATTTTACATAATTCTAGTGCATTTTTTGCTGAGTCACATATATGTCTGTAATCATATGCTAGTGCACATGTGTAGGAAATGTTGCCATCCTTTTAGTGAAGAATTACATTGTTATGACAGTTATGTCATGCTGGTCCAAAACACACAATAAACATTTATGGGTGAGAATTTCTTCGAGATTTGTGATATGCAAAAACATTCTACAACAGTTATGCCTGATATAAAGGGCTAAGTGGTATAAAGAGGTAAGTTTTTATTAGAAACAGATTTTCATTTAAGACTAAATTTTAACTTTTTGTAAAAAAAAATTGTTTCTGTGTTTTAGTTAGTGTTTGTCAGAATTTTTATTACAATTTGGCATTTAATAATATCATTATCTTAAAGTATCATAGATACATGTGGCATGATGGAACTTTTTATTTTAAATTTTAAATCCTATCCCCAGTCCTGTGAATCATATGTGCTTTATAGGATGTAATGCTAAAACAGCAGAATATCACTTGTGATACACAGCTATATTTATTTGATATGCAGCTGGTGCTCATAAATGTAGCAGTAGGAACTGGTAACTTTTCAATCTATGAGATTAGAAGAGAACTTAATATGAGCATCAGGTGTGACACTCAAAGTGCTTATGGATGATAATAAGTTAAGTGACTTTTGCTCATAAGAAAATGTAAACCTGTGACTTTTAGTTGCTGAATCTTTCTACTTCATACTCTTTCAATGGTAATAGAAGTATATGTCTCTCAGTGGCCTATTAAGGTAGGGGGAAGAGAGTGCTCAAACTCAGGGCCTGTGGTCTTTAATGGGAGCCCATTGATAATTTTATTCTGCATAAAATTACATGTGATGTAGAGCCCACAAGCATTATTAGCTCCTAGGTCCAGACAACCTTAAATCTGCCACTGGTATCTCTTATACCTACTTAGGTAAGTGGTGAAGTAATAATTGTATCTATAATAATTATTAAATAACCTAAAATTGGGAAAGGATTAAGTGCCTCTCAGGCACAAACATGGAAAGTTTAGGTACCAAGTCTTTTTTTAGCAATGATACTAACTGTTAACATTTTGTACTGCTCAGATTTACAGCTTTGAAGTGTGAATTAATGCCCAGATGTATATCTAAAGTTCAGGTTGACGTTCGGACATATTTATTGTTTCATTACTACTAATGTTAGTCTTGGCTTAAATTTAGTATAAAAGAAGTGATAATGATAATTACATATGATTATATATATATGTACACTTACATATTTTCATGGATTTGATTCATAATCAAACAGTGGTTTTGTTTGACAACTGAGTAGAAATCAGCCAAATAATTAACAAGTTAAGAGATAGTACAAGCAAACAAATTCCACATTTATAACATTTGTTGGTTATGAAGTGATAACTTTATGGTTGAAGATAAGACATCTTGATTTACTCTAGAGTAGTCTCCCTTTCATACTGATTGGAATGCTATTTTATCTATTTTGACTGCCATGATATTTTGTGCCAAATGAATGTATCATTACACATTTTTACATATTCAGTGTGATTTTTAAAGCATTTAATAAAAAGCATGTTTTAATTTCACGGCGTTGGAAGTGATAAGATTGATACTCAAGAAAGTTTTGTTTATTTCTCTGAACAACAAGTCATGAATTTAAGATTTGGAAAACAAATATCTCCACTTTGAGGTAGTTTTGTGTCTATAGTAGGATTATAAACTGAGAACAAATTGCATCTAGAATGGTAGAGGCTGCAAAAATACAGGTGTTAAGAGAAAGTTTGATGAATAATATGGGTTTCTAGGCTAGATTATTGATAAGGTTTCAGTTTGTTAAAAAATGTTTGTAGTAAGGACATTATAAGGAACCAGAAGACCTTTTGATGTCATGTCGCTTTTTTCTTTTTAAATGTTAATAGGAAACACTAGAATTTAATTAAAAATCCTCTACTTGTGAACTAAAGTTTCCTATTTTCAGGCAAAGTTTAAAACAAGATTGTGACAATGTTCGAACACAACCCCTTCTTCACATCCTGCAGGTGATTTCAGAGTAAGGTGATGTGTAAAGAAATAGAAAATACATCAATAAAAAGTTTTTTCAGTGTAATTTAATTATCTGTGAATACTGAATTGAAAATAATTATGGAAATATATGTGATTGAGCACATTGTGCAGAAAGGATAGTGAATATGCATATCAACAAGCCATATCAAAACCACAATCAATGAAAGGTATAAAAGGAACAGAATGGATTATAACTACATTTTGACATTGCCATTTCATTATTTTTATATAACAGTCTTTCTCAGTGCAAAATACTTACAGGGCTTAAAAGTATCTTCATATGTAGATAATGCAGTAGATTCTTTTGAAGTAGGACCTTCAAGATAAAGCATTACTGTAATGTAGTGGTGAGGCTCCAGTATTGTTTTAATATAACACACTCAACAAATATAGGAGTCACAACAATGAGCAATGATATATGGATACTGAACATAGTAACAGCACAGTGCATTGTTACCAGACAATTTGATCTTTAATAACACACATCCAGTTTTTCTCATTCCACTGTTTATGGTCCAGTGCCTGTTTTGCTTCTTGCTTTGGTTATCTCTCTTTAGCAGCAGATATTGAGTAGGTATCTATTTATATACTGAGACTACTTCATGCAAATTTGTATTTTACTGTTCTTAAATAAATATTCGTAGCAATGTTTGCAGCAAGATTTAGTTTATACCTCCATCATTGTCATAAAATAACATATACTGAGATACTTGATATCACTTTTGGAGGGTTTTGGTTTTCTACTTCAACCACTTCTGTTACTAACTATCAATTTCATGTACTTTCTACATTATCATACATACTGCCCTTGTCCAGCAAAAACCTGGATTTTAGTTTCTACATAACTTGTCATGGTGCCTTTTTATTCCTCAGAGGCATTATTACTACCAACACAGTATGACTGTATATACCTTTTGTGGGCACTATATTGGTGTGGCACTTTTGGTTTGGTTATATAACAACCAATCACAGTGTAAACTATAAATGTGACTGTACTCTGATGCATTTCATTTTTACAGAGTAAAGTTGTGGTTATGTCCACATAACTTACCTTTTATACTCATATGCCTTACCATTTCCATAATTCTTTCTATTGCTGTGTGTAAATGAATAGAAAATATTGAAATATTTATTACATTCATTCTCACTGGAATGTATTAAATATTGACATGAGTCTCAGTAACTAAGAAAGTATTGTAATTTATCAGGCACTATATAATACTTATAATTTTAATATAAACATCAAAGCTCATATTTGTATGTGCAATATTAACACTTTTAACAACACTAAAACATTTATTGTGAAGAGAGAAAATCCATTGTACACTTTAAATAAAAATCCAAAGAAAGCTTTTGAGTGAATCATTTTTATTTTACTTTTAGAATCAGAGAACGTAACAACACGCCATCACATATTTACAAACAAAACACAGCAAATCAACATCCAGTTAGCAGTAACAACTTTAAAATATTATTCATTGATAACAATATTAATGGATAAAAATGTGAAATAAACAGTTTATTTGGACTCTTATTTAAAGGCTAAAACATGAAATGGAATCTGTACTCTATGTTTATGATCAAATCATAATATTTTATATATGGAATGCTTTCTCAAATTGTGCACTATAATTAAGTTGTAATTTCATATGCTTTTCAAGCAATTTTGGCTTTCCATTTTACTAAAATTGTAGTGAATAACATAAAAGATTGAAGTGTATTTGGAAGAAAAAAATTAATTTATGGTTTTAATGCTTTGAATTATATATACAGGTTTAACAGATGTACTCATTGCATAGTCATTTATTTATACAGCTTTTCCTGTAATAAGTTTGTGTACATTTTAAATTAAAAGTTGACATTTTTAATGAACGTTATTAGTGTTATTTTCTATATCCTTCAAAATTCATATCTTAAGTTTTAAAAAATGATGCAAACAAAGTAAATGAGATTTTTACATATCAATATTTTATTTTATTAACAAGCTCTCAACTTACATATCTTTTTTAAATCTTGGCTTGAGCCATAAAAGTACTGAGTAACAGTAGGGCTATAGCTTTCAAGAAAATCTGATTGAGAAGAAACTGTTTAGTTTGATTTCAGTGGTATTCCTTGATATTTTTAAATTTATATTTTTAATCCATAATTATTTAATGATGCCACTTGTGGGTAAACACATATGGATAAATTTCATGTCATTTCTAACAATAACTTAAGTTGTTTTTTTTTATAATGAATTTTGCAGTTACAAAACTTGCTATTTTGTTCATATTTGTAGTCTTGAATATAAGCCGTTGTACATTTTTATGGAGAATGTGAAGGGCTTTGAGACATCAAGAGCAAAAGAAAAACTTGTCAGCACACTGAAGAGCTGTGGATATGAATTTAAAGAATTTTTACTTACTCCTACCCAATTTGGAATTCCTAACTCTAGATTGAGATACTATCTTCTAGCCAAATTTAGGTTTGGGACATCATATAATATGATTCATGAGGTAATTCTACTAATTAAGTTTGTAGACCTGTGTATAGTCATCTCACAATCTTTTTTTGTAGTGCTGGAAACTTGTAAACAAAAAAATGTATGTTGTTGAATTAATAAATAATTGAAAGAATTATTGTTACCTGATTAAGTATGAATGAAGTCTAAACTTTTTGTAGTATAACCTGAGTTTATAAAATTTAATTAAATAGTTTACTTTGTTGTATAAATTATTTTCTTGACAGACTATGAGTACAATAATATTTTACCATTGAGATACCAGATTGCCCATTATTAACATAAGAAGTCTTGCTATCAGAACATATGATATGTTTTATGTCACTGTAAATACATCTGGATGTTTTCCTCACAGACGCCATTTCAGAGTTCCACTTTTATATAAGTGTAAAGAAGCTGTAAAAAAATACTTAAAAGCTGTTGAAACTTGTCTCTACTTCATAAATATATAGGAAAGAGTTGTAATTAACAAGTTTACACAAATAACTGAAAAATGTAAAATAAAAATTGTTTACAAATTTTAGAAGCATATGAATGGCTGGGGTCCTTGAACAAATTAATCCAATTAGATTATGATACATTTCATTTAGACTAAATTTTAAATTGTGAAGAGTCTCACCACAGACGAATGAATTTTTTAGTTTTTATCATGATTTTTAAATCAGTTATTTTAATTATGTTAACTATAACATTTCAAATGGCCTTTAATTAATCTGTTTTGATGTAAAATATGTATTGTATGATCTTCATTTAGCCAACAGTTTTCTCACCTTGTGAAATAAGGAAAGAAGGCATATTGTCTTTGAAGAATTATGGATTAGATAGTGAAATAAACAGTAGTTATACAGCTGAGAGTGTTGTTTGTAGAGAAGACAATACCCCTGATGAGGAGAAAACCTCTCTCTCATTCTACTTAGAAAATAAACCTGATTTATACTTTCAAGACTATCTTTTGCCTGACAAAGTTCTTTTGAAATTTCCCATGATTTTGGATATTGTAGAGAAAAAGTCACTGCATTCATGCTGTTTTACCAAAGGGTGAGTATTTTAAATGGTATATTTAAGTACAGTAATAGAATTTGCAGAATTTTATTTCGGCTTTTAATTTTAGGTGACAAAATATATATTTTTTTATTATGTGTCTATTTAATTTACTCAACAAAATTTCTGTAAAAGCTAAAACATTTACAGAAATGCTAAGTATGTTATACTGAAACAATTTCTAATATGTATACTCAGTAAGTCACATGATAACCACAATCTATATATATAGTCGTTTTGAAGTGGCATCTATCAGAACTTTATTTTGACATTTATCACTTTCAGAATAGAATATAATAGCTTTTTCCAGCACAAAATATTAATCCACTTTGATCATAAAGATGCATTCAGATCAAGTAATTTGAAATTTTCAAAATGGAGATGTGTATTATGCTTAACCCTTTCACAGTGGACTCAGTGTTATGTACAGTGGTTCGTCTACACGTTTGCATGTGTTAAGTATTTGCACTATAACATTTGATACAGCGTGTGTATCTTCATAACATTTGATAGACTTTTGGTGAAGATTACAAGTATTTTGTAAAAAAAAAAATCAGATTTTTAATAAAATATTTGTACTAAGCATTTGTTTGTGAAAATATCAAGACTGTTTTGTTACTAGTCTGAATACATGGTGATTTCATGTTATGATTTAAAAACTATTCGTCATCCCAGAAATCTCAAATATTATTTGTGTAATCTCTAAAACCTCCTAAATACATTTAAAATCTTTGTTTTCAGTAAAACTTCATATTTTATGTTATTTTATATATTCTAACTATATGGGGTCTGTCATGTGAACAATCTTGTAAAAATTACAAAAAAAATAAGGAAATAAATATAAGTTATGCTTTTTTCATGCTAGAATAACTGCATATTACAAAACAAAAATAAAGATGTTTAGTCTAAATAACTTAAGTCTCATAACACTATATATGTATGTTTTTTTTATTATATTCACCTTCCAGTCATGCCTAGGGAGCCTTACATAACTTGTATTGACATGGTGCACATGCACTCATGTTACATACTTAATAATATAAAACTTACCTTTAGACTTCTCTGTCTTGGCTGTAATTTAGTGGACTAGTATTTTGTAATATACAGTCATATTTTAGTTATTATGCGTTATATATGTATATTTATTATTGTTATTTAGAAATATGTTATTAAACTTATTTTTCTTAAATTTTAAAAAATAAATCAAGAAGTAAAGCAAACAGTTATCTCTTCTCACTACTACTTTTCAACACAGTTGCCTCTGAATGTAGGTTACTAAGCCTTTTAAAATTTTGCACGTGGCAGATATCAAACAAATTTTTTTTTTAGGTTTTAAATATACAATTGGGTAACCAAAAAATCATTAATAACCATACTGATACCATAGAATTCTGCTGTACTATTATTAAGCTTATTAACTAAGATGTATCTAGATTTTAAAAAATATGGAACTTAAAACACCCTTTTTGAAATCTTCATTTGAAAGAATGTGATAGTCTCTTTACAGATTAAAATGGCTGAAGAAAACACAGGGGTATTCTTAGCTGTCATTTGATTATTAATATACCATATATTGAAGTAAGTGTCTATAAGAGACTTTCCAAAAATGGAAAGAGGTGAATGGGGCCACTGTATTTCATTCTGTACATAAGCCATATGCCAAAAAAATAAAAAGATATGAGGTTCTTATTTTATGTTCTAGCTTTCTCATATTAGTAATCCTAATTTGTGCAAAACTATATAGACTTAATACTTTGACATCACAAGCATCTTATTCTCAACCCGTGCTGTATTCATCATACCTCCTAATTGACTAAAATCTGTATTTAGGTGTGTTTTTGTAATATTTACTTTTAAATTAAGAAATTAACCCATATATAACATTAAATTTTGGATTATAATCAACAAGTTGATTCCAAACTTACTAACATAAATTCATAAAATAGTAGTTTAAAATTTTGAATGCAAGTAGAAAAATGAGTGATTATGTATATATGGCTTATTTCAGATATGGACATTTTGTACAAGGAACAGGCTCAGTTATCCATGCTGTTTCACATGATAAAGTAAGGTTCTTGATGGTTTACTAGCTAGTTTGGGACACGTGTGTCAATATTAACTTCAATAAAAGCAAAAAGCCATAGTGGTAATGAGTATAGTTGTTAAATATATTGCTGAGTAATCTTACTGTAAACAATACTTTTGGTAAACTTAATAATAAATGATGAAGTTTGATTTGTGTGCGAGATATAGGCTTGACTAAAACCATAATTCATATACTAAGCAAATAATGCAAAATCATCTTTATGCTAAAAAGAGATGTAATAAACATTCTAACTGATACTGATAATAAGGGTAACATATTAAAATGCATAATAAGTGATAAATAATATGGCAAAAGTGAGTTCATGTTGTTAAGCAAAATGTTTGACAGTTTCTGATATTTGTTTTGACATTCACAGTCAGGAATGTGATCTCATATGCATACACATACATGTATAAGTGTACGTGTGTAGGATCACATGTTCCCACCATTTGACATAGTCATATGATCTCATTTTTATAAAACTCACACCAGAACTCATTAAAACCACAAAAGTTTTAAAAACTTAAGTTCAATATGTATTATGTGTAAAAAAAGATAGTTTTCAATGTGGAAGGCTGACTATATTCACTTGAACACCCACGTAATTTTTTGGGGTGGTAGGGGGTTGGTGTTTTGCAGGTACATATGATGTTCTGTTTTATTTGCGTTATACAATTACAAAGGAAATATAAACTTTTACCAAGAAAACCAATGAATGTTAATTTAGGACTTTTTAGAAGTTATGCAAATGAAACATGAAACTATGAGGTGAAGTATTCATGTTATTAGTATGAAAATCAACTTTCATCCATATTGACATAGTAAATGCTTCAGAAATTCACAGAGAAGTCTTCAGCAGAATTAGTTTATTTAAAACTGATTTTTTTTCGTAAACAACAGACTTAATGCTCTGTAAAAGCTTATGAAATTTCTTGTAAGATATACTTAATAAATTATGTATAGCTTATCATATACTGTCTTTGTGTGATGGACAATGATTTCTTTAAGGCTAAAGAAACTTTAAATCTTTAACAAAATGATGTAGTTTCCTAATTGTAAATAGGTGTTTCAATCATATTATTGAGTATCTTTATTATATATTACATTTTTAACATTAAAGGTATGTTCATGTGAGTGTTTGTATACTTGTATATTTGTAAATGTGTATGTCTAAACATGTGTACACTAATATTAAGTAGAAAGTTTTACAACTTGTGTATTGCTCAAATGTCCCTTCAGGGTAATATATTTATCTGTAATACATTATAACTCACAGATATTTTATAATAACAGAAGTTCAAAGTATTCTAAATGTTTTATTTTGTTAATATCTGATAATTTAAAAATTATGTTTTGGCAGTAGAAGATTGTACTTATAATATTTTGCTCATTTTGTGAAAAATTAGAGAAAAATGTATTTGTTTTTAACTTATCTATTAGGTTTTTTATTTCCTTTAATTCTAAGTTACCTTGGATGAAAATAATGTCAGAGAAATATATATATTGTGAAGCTGAAGTTCTGTGGTTTGAATACAGTTAATCAAATTTTTGAGGATTTGTTGTAACAACGTTTACTCAAAAGTTTACAGAGGTCTACAAAACTGTGTCTCTATTAAACAAGGAGCATCCACAGACAGTAGAACTTCTTAAACAGCTGAAACTGAGATACTTTACACCAAGAGAAGTGGCCAACTTACTTCATTTTCCTTCTACATTCAGTAAGTTGAGTATGTTATTGCATATATACTTGTGGCTTGGCCTTTTCCAAGTGTTTTGTCTTTTAAAATACACTTTCATTTATAATTTACCTGAAAATATAATAACGTATAGACATGGATGAATGGGAGATTCTTTTCCTTAAATTTATATTGAGTGGGCAGTCTAAATTGTTCATGTTTATAAACTGTGTTAATGAGATGCAAACATTCTATAAATCACTTTTTTTCCCACCTAATAAGATTTCCTTCTTAAGAAGTTTCAGATTAAAATTAATTTAATCTATTTTTCTTCTTCAGGTTTTCCAAGTCACTTGAAGAAAAAACAACTCTATCAAGTTCTAGGTAATAGTATCAATGTTTATGTTGTCTGTGAGCTCTTTAAGCTATTGCTACAGTGAAAGTTGCTTTAGAAGTTATTTAATTTTACTTTTACACATGCACATATTTATAGGATAGTTTTAGCTGTAAATAGTTTTTTGATAAATCATTCCGTGGGTCAGAATATGAAACCATTGTCCATATCACAACATACCTGTCTTTTGACAAGAAATATACTGCAATTTTCAATGTGTTTGGTAAACAGGTGCTATTAACTTTGTTATCCTTCGCTTAAATAAAATTATTTTATTATGTTTTAAAACTGTGTGAGTAAATACAGTATTTTATGTGTGATCTTTTGAATTGTTGTTTACTTACAGTTGTAAACCTGTATGTAAAAAGGTTTGAATAATATGTTGTAGTGATGCTACTAATGTATTCTTCTGAATTATTCAATGAATAACTGGTGAATCAAGTAATAAATTGGGTTTCATATTTATTGTTAGTATGCTAAGTACAATATTTATTTCACTTTAGTACTTTCTAAAACAAAAACATTTTCACTACCTTTACAACTATATGTTTAAAATGGTATTCCATCATTTTTTCATTTGTAATTATCTTAATTTTTTTATTACATTTTCATCTTTCACTTAGTTGAGCTGTATCTTTTTGTATGCAAAAACGGCTCGTCTGGGTTGAGAAAATATTTTACATAGAAGGTCGAAACGTTGTTCGCTCTTCTATGTAAAATATTTTCTCAACTCAAACGAGCCATTTCTGCATATAAAATTCTCAACAAGTGGGTTTCTCGACATCACTGAGCTGTATCTTGTTTTTATTTATGCATGATACCAGCTCACAGTCTCTTAGGTTTAATTTTAGCATTACTCTCATAGTTAGACAAAGTGATGGACATTAGATAGTAAAACTATGGTCATAAATAAATCAGCTACTGCATTTATATAAGTTAAAACTGGAACTTTAGATTGCATATTTCTTGACACATGGTTAAAGCTTAAACATTTTATAATAATTTTTTAACTTTGGTAGTCTTTTTATCTTTTTTTTCTGCAACTTTTTGTGTTAAAGTTATATTATGAGTTAGAAAATTGAAAATCAGTTGAATTGTTTGTGAAAGTCAGTCTTGGTTCTGCATTCTTTGAATTATAAATATATGGTTTTCAACTCATTAAGGACTCAATAATTATTCTGTTTCTATTTTAACATTTTGCTCATTCTTATAGAGTAAAACATACATTACATTAGGTCTTTAATAGGGACAGTCCTTTTGTTACAGTTGTGATAGTTTATTAAACAAGTGATAATGGAGGGGAGTATTCAATGAGTTGGATTTATCCTTTCGTTACTGGTAATGGCATTTGGTGGAATTGAGGAAAAGAAGAAGACTCATGTTGAACACAGTAATTTATTAGTCTTTATCATAGGTATATAGCATTGTGATAATTGCATCAATTTTCGACACAGAACTGTTACATAATGATAAATGTTATATGCTGGTTCTAAACTGCAATACAAAATAAAATCTAATTAAGCCTACAGTATCAGCTTTAAAATATATCACTGTTCACCACAAGTAACTTGGAACAAAAATATAGAACTTACCGAGAAAAATGTACATGCATAATTGTCAAAACAAAACTTTACATGGTCTGCTCATTCAGTATAGACTTTATAGAATATATTTACAGGATAATAAACTAATAATTTAAAGAATATTTAATTTACAGTTGTTAAACAGTACTGTCATCTAATGAATTAAAATACAATGTGAAAACCTCAAAATGTACATAATGATGGACGATGTCAAAACACAACAAACCTTAACTAATGGCTATAGCTAGTGGTAGTTGAGGTGAGTACTTAATCAACATGGTTTATCCATTTGTTATAGGTATGACTATGAATGAAAAAAATGTCACTAATTTAAATTTAACATTACCACATAGCTTTGGAAGTTAATTTTTCTTTAGAAATCTATGTAATACAAGTTCGAGGTTTTTAATACAATATTTAGAAGTTGTTGAATATCACTATATCATCTCTTTGTATCCTTCAATAAACATTTTATTCTTTCTAGCACTTCATTCATGAGGCATTGAAAAGCATCTGGAATTGTTTTAATCCAAAAGGCATAATTTTAAATGGAAAGAAGCTGTAATCTGTAATAAAAGCAGTTTTTTATATACCATCAGGTGTTACATGAATTAGCTAGGAACTTGATATATTTTTAATTTTGCCTTTTTCTTAAGTTACTTTAAAGTTCTGTAATCTTCGCAAAATTTGAAGTCAACAGTTTTCTTCTTTACTCGTAGTTATGTTCATTGTTATGATGATTCAGTTAAATTATCATTAACCCTATCATATAATTGTTCCTTAATTATCATTAGTTTTCCTGGAGGATAACAATATGGCCTAGTAAATTAACAACCAGTTTTTTTCAGTGACAATATCAGCTCAGTCCATCTTAGTAACAATATTAGATATTTCAAGAGTAAGTTATTTCAGTATCTTGACTTTCATTTACTTTCAGACCAGATAATGTTAATTTTTACTTATGAAAAGTATACATTTTCAACTTTCATTGAGAATATTGATATCTGTAGTATTATACACAAAACAATATAGTCTGAGCAAAAATGGTAATGCAAGAATTTTCAAAACCAGAAGCACTTGTTGCATAGTGTTTCCTGCAGTCACTTCATCCTTTAAATTTCCCAAAGATATATATAGTTAGTTGATCCGATGACAAGGAACATTCCTCATATTTACCATTTTAGTAACTGAAAATTTGAATTTCTATCATTGGTTTCTTACAATATTTTTAGTTCATCACAGAACAGTCAGGCCCAGTAATAACAGTCTGTTTACATCCACAACATTTTACTGCAGTATTTGGCACACCCATTTTTGTAATTGTTAAATAAAACATGGAGTATTTATATTTAAGTGGATTCAATATCACTTTGTTTTTTCTCTAGCTTCCTATTAAGTTTTGTCTTTGCTTTCATCATTTATATTCTTCAGACAGCTTACAGAAATATGTCATGATTCACCAAACAGATAATAAGGTATAATAATTAAATTTCCACTAGAAACTACATACTCCAATGCAACTGGTATGATGCAATTCTAACTATTTTTAGCAGTATATACAATTGAGGAATACATTTCACTATTTCTTGTTCATTATCTAAAGAATGTCATTTCATATAAGCAAACTGTTTTTCAATTAAATGTTCACAAGCAATGACCAAAGCTTCCAACATTGAAGGTTTACATCTCCAACCTGCCTTCTCATAAGAACAGCATATTTGATTCCCATACAAGTTTATATTCTAGTAGTTCATATAAAAGTAATAACAATACAATCAAATTCAGTTAACACAAAGTTTGTGAATTACTGGTGCCTGGTTCAGAAATAATATTGATATAAAACATTAAGTAATATTTGCAAAGTTTGAAAGTTGTTCAAACATATCTCTTAAATGTAACATACTAAAAAAAGGGTTTTATTTCATTTCTAACAAAAATATCATGTCATCATTTCATCTTCTAGAGCTTATCCACAATCATCTTAGTCACCAGAACTAAATGATAATCATTCATCAACACAAGTGAAAACAATGGATTGACTGCCTATTGTGGCATAGATTATAAAATCTATCTTTCTCCCAGTGGGAAATCACAAATTTATAAACGTTGCAGTTTGATGTTAAACTATATATATTCTTTACCAAAACTAAAAGTTTCTGAACCCTGTTTTACATCTTCATGTGATGTCAGCAAATCACTGCAGTTTTTCATCAAATGAATCGTGTCTTAATATTTTTGGAATATCACACAAAATAAGTTTTACATAGGCAACAAAGTAAAGAATAAAACAGAAGTGAATAAATAAAATCTTCATTCACAGTAATTGTATATGTCTTAGTGTTTACTGATCACCTTACAAACACCCTTAACTTCTCCCTGGATAAACACAAAAGGAAATTTAATATGTCTCTAAATTTAAGACAATGTTTAAGTATATCAGAATCAAAATTCTATATGTATCAGTGACTTTTTGAAATAGTATTTGTAACTTTCTTCAATTTTACAAGAAGCTGCACCACTCCTTAATATGGGTTTGCCCTTCTAGAAGGAATGTCAAAATTTTTACAGCAAAAGTGAATGTGAATTTCCAGTCATTACTGGCATATGCAAGCTTTACCTGACAAAGAATTTGTGCATGTTTAAAACCAATTATTGTTATAATGATTAAGAATACTGTCAATAAAATTTTCACTAGTATATACCTGACAAAAAGTATTTTAATTAAGCATTATATTTATGTGTTTATTAGATACAGAGCTATAGTCCAATGGAAGGGTAAAAATGCAATTAACACCTTACACTGTCACTTAATTAACCATTTACTTTACAAGTTGTTATAACTTAAGGTTTTGCAATTTAACCTGATTTCTGATTAAACTTTTAAAACACATTCTAAATGAAGAGAAGTAATGTCTAATTTCAAAAATAATTTTAGTTATGTTTATACAATCCATGCAAAAATATTATAATACCACAAATGAATACACTTAACACAGAATTCATGATATAAGACTATTTTGTTAAGAAATGTTACATAAGATTCAGAAATTTTTCAGTTGTACAAGTCACACATTTGTTAATCACAACTATTCAAAAACAGTAAATATACTATGTTCTCTCTCATTTCAGATGGACAGTTGATAATATGACGGATTTCTTTATATAAAGACCAAATAACATAATGCATGAACATCTGAGTTGCCTTAACTATCATATTTTTGCATCAGCATTAGTGAAAATTAGTCAAAGTAACAGTCAGTTTGAAAGGAAAGAGGGGATTGCTCTACCCGAGTCTTGATGGCCAGGAAGGTGGAGGAAGCAGAAGTGCTAGACACCCAGCAAAAGCTTTCACCTAGAGTATCAGTGATGCTCCGAACATCAGTTACCTTCTGACCATCAGAGAGTAAGATCGAGAGGGGGAAAGAATTGTAGTGCCCATTAACCTTTCAAATCCTGTCCCATATGATCTTGGAACTGGTGGTAGAAGATATGCTGGTTGTGAACTTAATCCAAGATTCCTTCTGGCTTTGACGTCTTACCCACCTAGCATGTGCACAGCCTCGTTGGAAAGCAAAAACGGTTTGAAAGTGTGGGATATCTAGGCCCGTTTTTGAGTCTCCCGTGCTAAATGGCAAGCAGGATTCCACCACGGATGAGGATATCATGGAAAGCATGTTGAGGTTTTAGGAATACACTGAGCAGCTGCTTGTATAATACAGTCAGTTACCACTGCTACACATTTGTCTATTAATGGCCAATTTACGATGGCAGGATCAAGTTCTGCGAGAACAGTGAAAGTGGACTAGTCTGTCTGATTTAGCTTCCACCAGGGCACAAATGAAATTCGAGATCTGGGTTAGCAACAGAAGTGCATCCATACAGTTTTGGACCAAGAACAAGTGAAACCATTTGCTGTGATCCACTTAAGGCTGTGATTGAGAGAAGTCTGTCGCTGCCATTCAATAAACCTCATGCTTGACAACTGACATGCAATGTGGCATCGACCGTGGCCAGTCTCTCTCAAAACGATCGGAAAATGATCACTGCCTAGTGGATTACTGTCAACCCTCCATGAAAAATTGGAGAATAATGAAGGGGAGCAAACTGAGAGATCAATTGTGGTAAAGGACTGACTAGGTGCATCAAAGTAAGTGTAAGAACCAGTATTGAAAAAAGAATGATTGTGATCAGAAAGCATCTGCTCCAGAGATCGACCCCTCCCATCAATAATAGCACTTCCCCAGAGGGGATGATGTATTTGAAACTAAAGGACGTGGATCTTGAGGTTTGTTGGAAGGTGTGGGAGAAACAGAGATGGGTGTGGAAGTTGATTCATCAACCTTTTTAACCACGGAGGTAAAAAGGCTTATCATTTGTTTTGAAAACGATTCTCTTGAAGGCACAGAGAGATCTGTCTGCACTCCCACTGTAGTTATGGAATGAAGTGCAACAGCATATGTTATGTGTCGCTTTCAAATGGTGCACCTCTTTTTCCTCCAACCATTTTGGGCAAGAATGAAAGTAAGAGGGGTGAGAACCATTGCAGTTTATGCAATGTGGGTTCATGTCACAGTCATAGGCATCGTGGTCCTTGCCTCCACAACGAGCACATGTCAGGGAACCACGATAAGATGTCTTTGAGTGGCCGAATCTCTGACATTGGAAACATCGAAGAGGGTTTGGAATATATGGCCGAGCGCTGCAAATGAGGTAACCTGCCTTGATGATGGCAGGTGCACGTGGTGAAGTAAATGTTAAAACGAGGGTATTTGTTGGCAGTGTAACTCCATCTTTGCGAGTAGAGATGGCCTCACTGCAGAAACCCCTTGAGTGGAGAGACCAGGGAGAATCTCTGACTCAGGAACATTCTTAAAATCCCTTTCAACAATAACTCCTCGTGAAGAATTCAAAGTAGCATGAGGTGTAACCTCAATACGTATATACCCAATTGCCTTTGAATTCAAGAGGAGTTTACTGTGTTAGGATGTGGATGTTTAAACCAATATGTTACCAGATTGAAGTTTCTTTACTGACTTTGGAGAACCAGCAAGTCCCTCTAGTCCCTTCTGAATAAAAAAAAAAAAGGGGGACATTTGCCCTAAAGGTTTTTCCAAAAGAGAATGTAATATAAGAAAATGAGGTACATGGGTTACTGGTGTTGAAGATTGCTGTTCAGAGTATTCAACACGTGGTTGCTTACCCATTGACTGTTTTTTAACAATTTCATTTAAATTTTTTGGAGGATCCATAGGAAAAAGGAAAAATGTTGGTACCCACTGACCCCACCCACCATGGAGCCCTACAAAGGAACGCACTACAAAGTCATGCAAGGACAATGCAGCAATGTCAGGGTTTCGTGAGCACTATACCCAAACGCCAGCATCAGGCACAATGTCCACAACACCAGTTGAGAACTTCCAACACTGGTACTTGATTGACTCTAGCCCAAGTGGACCAGCCGAATGACCCAATGGGGGCCACCCAAAGGCTGCCCGTCTGCAGGAAATCAAGGCCAAAGTGGTGTGTTAGTTTTGGACCCCTCAACCACCAGGATCCTCTCCTCCCCTTCACGGGTCGCCATGCACGGCAAACACGTGGGTGGCTGTTTAGATCCCAGAGAAGGTAACCAGACAGAACAGAACCTTCCCTGGGAGGTCCCCTCACCATGTACAGGAATTCACACCGAGGGGCTGATGAAAAGGAAACAACTATATAAAGTTCTGGACACAACTGTAGTAACTAATGGGGTAACATAGGCAAATTTATCACAAATTGTATGCTTAGTAACAGAGTAAAGAAAAAGTAAAATAATTCATCTTGTCAATTGAGTTTTAAAGTAACTGAACCAGCTTATGTGAGCTTTTGACAAGAAAAAAGAATTATTTACAGTTTCAGATATCTTACAGTATAAAGAAGTTTTGACTATAATACACTTGAGTTTTATATATATTATTTTAAAACAAATGGATTGTGTTCTGGTAATTACTGTTAAAATTTATTGCCAAGAGGTCACAGAAACCTACTTTAAACAATTTGGCCTCCATAAAACAGCCAGGATCGAGGAGTAGTAAAATGCAGTAAAAGAAGATGTGAACAATGGTAGAAATAAGTAGGCGTATACATACAGGTATAGTGGTGGCAAAAATACTGAATTTTACATCCATGCTGTTTCATGAAAGCAACTGACTTTCAAAAATGGAAGAAAAGTGTGACTTAGGCTCATAGGTGGCAAACTACAAGAGTTTATTAAACAATAATGAGAACTAGACGGGGAAGAGTGGCAACAAAAGAGAGAAGGATGAAAAATAGAGGAGATGAAGAAAGACTAAAGGAAACAGAAAGAATAAGAATACAAGTTGAGAAAGAAGGAGAGAGAGAGAGAGAAGAGACTAGAAATAGAGAATAAAAGCCCAAATTGAGAATGCAAAGTCCATCCAACAGAAAGATGATGAATCACAATGAGGTTAAAACCAGCCAATCCAAGCTGCCTAAATTTGATGAAAAGAAAAATGACATGAATGCTTTCCTGGAGAAATATGAAATCACCCAAAGTCAGAAATGGGTGGTTTGTCTCAGCCCACTTCTCACAGCAAAAGGCCTACAAGTGTATGCAGGCATGACATTAGAAGATGCCATGAATTATCAAAAGTTAAAAGTGCTCTTGTTCAAGTGCTATAAACTTATCAAAATAAGATTTTGTCAGAGGTTCAGCAAAGTGAAACCTGGTAATGGAGAAACTGTACGTAGCACATCTATGAAGATATTTCACAATGATGGACTAACATGACCAAGTGTGAAAATAGTTTTGATAAGACTGGCAGATCTACTAATACGAGAACAGTTCATGAATAAATCACATGCTCAATTGACATGCTACTGTTCCTAAACAAGAGTACCAAAAGACTGACCCTAAACAGGTTACCCTCAAAGGTGATAAGAATTCAATGAAAACAACTTAGAAGAGATGCAATGTTTGTTGCAAAATAGAACAAAAGAGTGCAAGTTCATAATTAATGAGTATCAGCAGAAATGTTAAAATAAACTGGAGCTACATACAAAGATTGTACTGGCAAGAAAAAAGAAAAAAGGTGACTATAATCATAGATACAACAACCACAAGAAACAGAACACAAACAACCCATCAGATATAGCACAAGTGCTATTTCCATGATTATTCAATACATAACTGATGGTCAGTTCAAGTTAGCTAACATGTTAACAGTGCCACTAGTGATTGGAGCACATGACAAATATCAAGAGGTGTCAACAAATCACAACAATAAAGTAAAAATTCTACAAGACACTGATTGTGGTAGTGCAGCAGAAAGAACCATTTAGTATCTGATGGCCAGATGATGGGCAAGTTATATTTGTGTATTTGTGTCCTGATTGATAGTACCTTCAGAAAATTTCCTACAGTGGGAAACCCTAAAGGCATGCATATGAAGGCACCAGTGTATAACTTGATGATTGGAAATATTCAAGGCAGAAGAAGTCTGGGTGAGCTAGGCAGAAATAAGACTGATTAAACATCTTTATTCATCACAATAGCTCAAGGGAAGAAAAACAAGAAAGAAATGAAACCCCTTCAAGTCTCAAAACTGGACATCCCAAATACAAGTCTATGGGAACTAAAGGAAACACAGAAGAAAGACACTTCACAAGGGAAATATTGAGAATGCCCAAGAGAAAGTCAAGCACAAGATAAAAGGGAAAGAGGCTTATAAAACAGAAGGCCAAATATAAGTACCATACTCGGTCAATCAAAATATAATGGAGAAGCTAAACACAAAAACAGTCAAAAGCACTTCTATGAAAAAATGACAAAGGATCAAAATTTCAAGGCTGGACAGAAGGTTGTGGTTCTGTTACCTATAGACAAAAACAAACTTACTCTGCAGTGGATAAGACATCTTGAAGTGCAGGAAATTCTCAACCAAATGGGCTGTAAAGTTAATGTAGATGGGAATACCAGAATCTATCATGCCAATCTGTGGAAAAAGGAAATTCCAGAGAAAAGATCTAATGTGTGCAACTACTGAGGCAAAGATGGACATGGCAGGCGTAGCTGTCAACATAATCTGAAGACAGTTATTTTTATAAAAAATATAAAGATTTATGAGGTCTAAAACCATTGGGTGGAGATGATACAAATTAAGATATTTCCATAAGTAAAGAACTGATAACTAAAAGCAGAATAAAGACTTACAGATGCAACTGTGACAGTACACAGATGTCTTTATAGATGGACCATGCAGAACAGACCTCAAGCAACACCAAATCAAGATGAAAATAACAAGAATGTTAAAAGTTAATTATTTGAAAAGGAACACATATGACAACTTTTGTTACACAACTTTGTACAAGTCATATGCTGTGTATACACAGTTTAATTTTTATACCAAGTTTTTGTAACACTGTCACTGTTATCCTCCTTAAGGCTTTATGTGATTCTTATCATGTGAATATTATTCTCACTAAAGGGTAGATACTTCTATCACAGATGCATGTAAGAATTAAAAAGAAAGTTATTGAAAATTACAATGCATGTGAATTTAGACATGATGGGAGATATCTAAAGCAAGTTTCAAATTTTAACAGATAAAGAAATATGATTTTTGTCAAAGGGTATTCTTGATTAATTGAACACACAGACAATTATTTAAAGTTTTAGGTACAACTGTGATATCCTAGAGTATAAAGCATTTTTATACATACATTTGAAAGATGAGTTGGGTGCTGTCTATTTATTGTTGACAAGTAACAACCACCTATTGTAAAGGATTGGTTTCAGATTAAAACTTCACACTGTTTGTAGCGAAAAGCATAGAAAGTGTAGGACTACAGTTTACTAGCTAGATTCTAAAATACAGAAAATTAAAAAGTATGTTGACCATTTACTTGTTGGTGATAAAGGGCATTTACATTTTGTTTTTATAATTTTTCAAAATCATAAATGAAAGGATATTGAAAGTATATTATGTTATAAATATTATACTAACACACATCTACATAAATTTGGTGTAAATTGAACGACAGCTAAACTGTTTATAAACAAATAACTAAACATAGGAGGCGCACAAAGTGTTTGTGCGTCTACTTTAATGGTCAGTTGTGTAGCCTTTCAGGTAAATTACATAGTGTAATCTCTCGTTATAGCTCTCTATGATCGTTTCACAGTAGGCGACTGGTACTTTCTTCCATTCTTCTTCACAGAAGACCTCCAACTCTTGCAAGTTTTTCGGATAATGCTGATAAACCCTGGTCTTCAACTCATTCCAAACGTTTTCAATTGGGTTGAGATCGGGTAACTGCGATGACCACTCCAGAACACTTATATGGCTCATCTGCAACCAGTATTGCACATATTTCGATGTGTGCTTAGATTCATCGTCGTGCTGGAAGATCTAACGACGCCAAAGCTGCAAGTTCCGAGCATCATTCTTGATATAAGATTGATACATATATCAATGCACTCTTTTATGTCATAATTCGGTTGATTTGGTGAAGGCTGCCTGCACCAGAAGAGCTGAAGGAGCCCCATAGCATGATCGAGCCACCTCCGTTCTAACTGTAAAGACGGTGTTCTTTGGAATATTTCGTTCCCCCTTCTTACAGAAAATATTGCGAACATCATTGTGGCCGAAAAGCTCGACTTTAGTCTAGTCTGACCAAAGAATACTCTTCCAATAGGTAAAGGGTTTATTTACATGCTTTCTTGCATACCTCAATCGTGCTTCTAAATGATAGGCTTTAAATATGGAGTTCTACGAGGATGGCATACTTTGAACCCAGAAAATTTGTTTTCTTGTAACATGTTCGTAACTGTAGAGGTGCTTAATTCAACCCCAGTTTCCCTTACCACTTTCTGTATGTCATTATGTGTTAAACGAAGGATCCTGGATCCTACCAACTTCTCTGAGAACCTTCCTCTTAGTTCTCTCTGGAATTTTGGTGGGGCGTCCGTAATTAGGGAGGTTAATAGTTGATCCTGTAAGCATAAACATGGCAATTATCCTTTGAACAGTAGATTTCGGCACATTAAGTCGTGTAGCAATACTGGAAAGACTTGTATTTTACACTAATTCGGTTTTTTAAATCGCTGGTCAGTTGTTTCCTGATCGCCATGATGACCAAGCAGATAATGACAGAGACGGCGCTAAATTGCCGGAAGTAAATTTTTTGCTGGCTTAATTTCAACAATTATGAACTCAGTGTCTAGTTCTGGAACGGTATAATGCAGTTTATTCGCCAAACTAAATAAAATATTTACGGGAATATCAGTTATTTCACACGTTCTGAAATGTACGAACATTTTTTGCTCCTCCTAATTTTTGGTTATTTGTTTATAAACAGTTTGATACGTCGTTCAATTTACATAGAAATCTATGTAGATGTGTGTTAGTTTAATATTTATAATATAATATACCTCTATTATCCTACTCGTGATACTTTTTAAGTTATGAGCCAAAAAACACGGGACGCATGGGTACGAACATTTTCTGTCGTAACTGTGTTACCATAGTAGATTTTCCAAATCAAACAATGGTAATGATTTCTCTACACTTGCTTATACTCAGTTGGAATCGTGAGTACATGTTCAACATTTATAAGCATTGCATATAGCAGTGCTCCCACCGTTACTGCAGCGGTAACTCTAATGACTTACAACACTAAAATCAGGGGTTCAATTCTCCTCGGTGGGCTCAGCAAATGGCCCCCTGCGGCTTTGCTATAAGGAAAACATACACACACATACAGCAGTTTTTCATATAGCTGTTGTTATTTTTAAATAGATGGTGTAAAAACTGTTTGTTTGTTTGTTTTTTAACTTCGCACAAAGCTACTAGAGGGCAATCTGTGCTAGCCGTCCCTAGAGGGAAGGCAGCTAATCATCACCACCCACCGTCAGCTCTTGGGCTACTCTTTTACCAATGAATAATGGGATTGAATTTAACATTATAACGACCCCACAGGTGAAAGGGCGAGCATGTTTGATGTGACGGGAATTCGAATCCGCAATCCCCGGATTACGAGTCGAGTGCCTTAACCAGCTCGGTATGGTCAGCCCTAAAGAGTGATTAAAATAACTGAAACCATACACAAGAAAATAAAGAACAAGACTACGGGTTAAAAGAAACAACCAGTTCAGGAGAAAAGAGTAAGAACATTTTTACACGTATAAATGTTATAAATATAATTAATTATTTATAAAATCTACTTTAGAAGACAAACAGATCAAATCAAGAAGCACAGTTTGTTGAGACATTCGGAAGTGTCGAATACTTTTAAACGTGCTTTATATTGTAGTGATACTTCGGTAACAATTTAGCCATTTACGGTCATTGGGGTAATGGAAAATGAGTGTTTCTTACGCATAAAAGAGACTTTGGCCTTTGAAAACTATAAGCTTAAAATGAACAGATTATCAAGTACTGGTAAACTCTTCACATGATGAATATAAAGTTGTCATTCCACATTAGGAAAAACTAAGTACTTTGAATTTAAGATTCATATCCTTATATTGAAACTTTGAACAAAGAACCAAAATCAATGAAACAAAAGTAAACTCAACTATAATTGAAAAATTAGCCTCACTCTAATCCAACAGCACGAGGAGACAAGATACCTATAATAAATTACCAGCAGCCTCTTGTCATAGGAGTTCTTTGCTCCATACTGTATATATATATACATATATTTATTCTTATGTCTGTCTTAACTGTTCCCCACTGGTATAGCGGTAGGTCTACGGATTTACAACCCTAAAATCAAGGGGTTCCATTTTCCTGCTCTTTTACCAACGAATAGTAGGATTAATAATCCGTGATGACGAGAAAACCCACTTCTAAAGAAAATTATATACACTGTTGGCCAAAATCTTAAGGTCTATGAGCATAAAGAAAAAATATGCATTTTGCGTTTTTAGACTCAACCACCTGTTTTAGTAAAGCTTCGAAAGATTAAAATAAGAAAAGGGAAAGTAAAAATAAAAAACTTTTTTAGCATTTATTAGGGAAAATCTGAACACTATGAAATTAGCCTAAATACTAGCTGGTTAAAAGTTTAAGACCATACTGAAACAAAGCATTAATCTGTAAACATTTAATGAAATTTAGTCATTTGTGTTCAGAAAGTGTCAACATCTCCCACTGACACCTCCTGTGTTACATCGGGTAAAAATATAGCAAAGGCTAACAAAGTGACAGAGTTTGAACGTGGCAGAATTGTCAAGCTGCAAAAGCAAGGTCTCTCTTAACGTGCCATCGATGGTAAGATTGGGCATTGTAAAACTGCTGTTGCAAATTTCTTTAAAGACCCTGAGAGATACAGAACGAAAATTTTAAGTAATCAGCCAAAGAACATTTTGCCAGAGTTGAGCAGGAGGATTCGACGGGTTATCAGGTAAGACACCAGTTGATCGTCGAACTAGATTAAGGCCCTTACGGACGCAGAATGCAGCTCAAGAACAATAAGACAGCATCTATGAGAGAAAGGTTGTAAAAACCGTAAACGGCTTCAAAGGCCACGCCTCTTTCCACACCACGAAACAGCTCGGTTAAACTTTGCTGAAAAGCACCAAACATGGGATGCAGAAAAGTGGACAAAGGTTTTGTTCTCTGATGAGAAAAAAAAATAATCTGAATGGTCCAAAAGGCTTCCAACGTTACTATCATGCTAAGTATATCACGCTGGAGATATTTTCTACAACAGGGATGCAAACCAGCGACCCTCAGATTATGAGTCGCACTCCTTAACCCACCTGGCGATGCCAGACTCTTATTTATTTTGCATTATATCCATGAAAATACTTTCGAATATTTTGAAATATGGCACTTCATCCATTTCTTACTTAAGTCTATATTTGAACCATATTTTTCTCTGTAATATCAGAAATTAGTGCAATTCGGCGCCGAGAACTGAATGATGGTGTTAGCAGTCATGACCTCTCTTTCAAGTAGTCGCGGTTGAAAACGTGATTTACGCTGTTTTAAAATAAGTCACTGATCCTGTCAGACAAGCACGTGTGCAAAACAAAATATATACTGTTGAAAGAAGGTTGGAATATAGGTTATTTAAAACATGACATTATGGGACAAGATTGAATGAGTTATATGAACTGGCAAGAAGTTTGAATAATTAAGCGATGCAAGATTCTGATTTTTGTAGAAGGGTCACGAAACGAAATATGAGTTAATTATTCTAAATGTTGTGTAGTTAATGATAAGTTGAGTATCTTTGATTTTTTAACCCTAAGGGCTTTTTGTTAACGAAAGCGATTTTATTACTGCAATTTTTTTTTTAACTTTAAGCATAACAAAACATTTTGGTGCATTATCTTCACATTTTGTTGGGTTTTTCAAATTCCTGAACTAAAGGCTTTACCTTGATTATCATGTTAAAATTATTCATATTTGAAAAAAATAACTTTTTTGAATAAAACCTTAAAATTTAAAAATGAAATGGACAAATTCAGATGAGTGTAAAAAACAATTGTAGTAAATTGCTTTTTATCACAGATTTTATGTCTGTTGGTTTCTATACATTAAAGGTAAACTGTGAAGGATGTTTTGCAAAAGGACAAGAGTGGTGGGTTGGCAAGAGATTGGGTTATATATAATATATGAGATGAAATACAGCTTTTTGTTTTGATGATGTAAAACCTCTATGGGTTATAGATGAGGATTTAATTATAAAATGTTTTGATGTTTTTAATATTGCTACAAATAAGAATAGTGATGTGAAAGTTATGGGAGACGTAAATTTTAGGTTCATTCATTGGTCATAGATCTGAGCAATGGGGATGTCATATTAGATTTCATGTTAACCATGAGTTGAAGTAGAAGAGTGACAATTATATAATGAGATAAGATGTTGTGCTGCATGTTGAAGTAAAACAAAACAATAGCTTCTGATTTTCATGAAACACATTTTGAGGTTAAGAGGCAATTTTCATAAATAATGAACTCGGAAAATGGGTCAAACCTCTGTTAGTATATGCATCTGGAGTATGAGAGAGAGAAAAAAGCTAAATTCATTGTTCTCCTGAGGGATATGAAGTGTTTTGCAAGTGTTTCTTGCCTTATGTGTATTATTTTGCTAAACAGGTTGCACTTAGGTTTTAGATTTATATTTTCATTATTTATGTATTATTTGTGTTTTCAAATGCATATTTAAAAGTTTTATGATTGTATACATTTAACATTCTGTAGTTTAGCTTGTGGAAATATTATTTGTATGTGTAAGTAGAAGTGAAATAATTTGTGCACAACCATTACCCTGTAATAACTATAGAACACTTTTGGACATGTTGATACAGCTGCATCAAGAATAAAATACAAAGAATTTGAAAGGAAAATTTAAAATAAACTGTAAATGAAAAGATAAATATGTGAAATTATGCATATTATAAAAAGAAGTTTCAAAAGTCTAAAGTGTTCTATGAATATTTAAAAGGTGTGTTTCCATTTCTTAGCTTTAAATATTTCATAGCACTGTATATTAATGATAATATCTACAGTTAATGATATAAACAATAATATACAAACATTTATTTTAAAAGCATTTGATATCTATTAAGGAGGTTCTAGGAATTATGCAAATGCAATGTGAAAACAGTCAGACAAGAAATAGTACTTTTAAACTCAAAATTATATGGCTTGTGAACTGTTGAGAGCCGGAGTGCAAATAACTACATTATACTTTGTTGCTCCTACATTTGTTATAGGAGTATTTGACCAATAGCTAATTTTCTCTTCAGAATTCCAGTAGCTTGATGTATTACACTATGTGTACTTAAGATTTGGCATTGTTGAATTTTTTTATATATATAGATAGGGAGAAAGAATATTAATACTGAAGGGCTATGTAAAATAAAACAAAATCAAAAGGAGTCAGTGGGAGGTTTGGATTTGCTGTTTTAACATGTTTGACATAATTCCAGGATCTTTGGAGTAGAGGCTTCTTTGGTCAAGCAACATTTCATCATTTCTCATCTGGTGTCCAGTTTATTCTAGTTAAAGTTAAGCATGACAGTGATTATTTTTTTTATCCTGACTTTCCATTTCCCAGCATTTGCCTTTTTTTTCTTCCCATGGGGCCACTGATTGATGTTTTTCACAATAATGCATGGTATACCAAAACAGTATTGGTAACTACCTGCTAGTTCCCAAGACAGCCTTGTATAAGTGGAACATCATTTTTGATGTTTGGGCTTACAGACTATTGTTAAAAGGTTTCATTATCCCATTTCTTAACCTTTCTCTCTTATCCAGTGTGTCTGTTTTCTTTCCTCTTTAAGATCTGTTGTTGTGTTTGCACCTATCTGAAATGATACAAGTCTTTACACAACAAGCCATCAGACCTGCTTGATGCAGTGCAGAGAAGTTTTACCTATTTCACCTATTTGACAAAAAAGACTGGGGACTGGAGTATGGCCTGTCTTGGGCAATATGTTCATGCCTCATAATTCACCGTGAAATCCTACCTTACTTTTTAGTAGGCATTCTTCTATGGGCCTTTGAATGACCAAGAAATGCTTATCTGCACGTTCCCATCATAAGGTGATGTGTCAATTTCTTTTTTTATTTCCCCTGTCCTTACCCTTCTGATCCATTCTTTTCAGATACATCAGCCACCCAGTACTTTCAAACTGGGACATTAATAGTGTACTCCATTCCCTTATTCTACCTCTATTTGATCCCATAGTCTTATTTTCTTTGTTTCACCAATCCATTAAGGTGTATTTTCTATTGATTTTGCTCAGCTGATGGTGTCTGTCAAATATATTTGCTATTGACATCACTCTTGCACTATACCACCCAACATATCTTCTGCTGTATTTGGATCCTTCTTTTCTTCCCAAGATATCTATTTCTCATTTATGCTCTTATTCTGACCAGGATCAATTCAGTATCTACCTTTTATAGTTATATTGGTTTCATGGCTTCCTTTTGGGGTTTCTATTCCCTTCTATTTATCTTCTGGCAACCATCTTTCTCTTAGAATCTTTCTTCCTTTACCATTACCAATTGGATTGATTGTTTAATCCAATTGAGTTTCTCCTTTTTGTCCCTTTTGTAAAGTGTTATTTTGTGTTACCTCCCACCAAATCTGCAACTTCACCTTTTCTCCTGTTTCATATCTCAATAAGCTTTTGGAGATGATTCTACTGTCAGGCATATGGGCCACTTCTTAGATGTTTGTCTCCAATAATTTCCATAAATTTGTTTTCTGCATCTTTGGGATATTGCCTGCCACTTGTGGCTGTACTTCAGACTTTGGTGCAGATTTTACTCTAGGTAAGCCTTTATTAATACTTTTTTATCTTTCAGAGGCTCCTGCTGTGAATTTGTCTGTTGGATTCTGCTCTGTGGTGAGTGGTGGTGCCAACTAGGTATTTTTTAATACAAATCCACATTATGCCCTGTTTATTTGCACACCTTTCCATGGTTTCAGACACTAATGTTTTAGATGGGGTGTTTCACAAGATCACTGGAGGCTCAATAACTTTGTGATATATTTTTATAAATAAACCTGTCTCAACTGCCCATCCCTGCCATGAATGAATTAATATGATCTGCTTTTCAAAATAGGGTTTTGTTATCATCCATTGCATGGTCTTGGATGTAGCAGTCACTCCAGACTTTCCAGTTTTCTTTTTCCCCTTTTTTCTAGTGGAGTATGAGAGTTCTAGTGCAAAAGGAATACCATCTTCTTGATTTAATGACACATATGATCGAATTGACTGCAAATGATGGATTTTCTTCAGATACCATATACCACATTCCCAGATTTATTGCTGAATGCCAGTTTTGTGTTATGTCCTGGAGTTGGTCATTTTCTCGCATCCACAATTATAGGACTTGAGGTGAAGACAGTATGATAGTCATCCTAGCCTTGTTTGGATATAGGCACCAAGTGAGAAGGTTTATGAAAATAGTTGACTTACCAAGTAGAGTCTGCTGTGTCATAGCCATTCTATGCCATGAGATACATACTCCTGTTCCCAAAATCATTTTGAAGAGTTGAGTTATTTAATTATCTCCCCCTTGGTGTGGATTCCTGTGCGTGGTGAGGGGACCTCCCAGGGAAGGTTCTGTTCTTTCACTTTACCTCCTCTGGGATTTAAACATCCACCCACTTGTTTGCTGTGCATGGTGACTCGTGAAGGGGGGGAGAGGATCCTGGTGGTTGGGGGGTCTAACCCTAACACATCACTTTTGCCTTGAATTCTCCCTTTTTCATTCAGAAGGGACTTAATGGATTTGCTAACTCTCCAAAGTCAGTAAAGAAGCTTCAGTCTGGTGACATATTGGTGGAACCATCCACATCTCAACACAGTGAACTTCTCTTGCATTCAAAGGCAATTGGGGATATGCCTATTGAGGTTACACCTCATGCTGCTTTGAATTCTTCACGAGGAGTTATTGTTGAGAGGGATTTGAAGAACATCCCAGAGTTAGAGATTCTTTCTGGTTTCTACACCAAAGGAGTTTCTGCAGTGAGGTGTATCTCCACTTTTAAAGATGGAATTATGGTGCTGACCAATGTCCTCATTCTCACATTTATGTCACCACGTCTACCTTCCATCATCAAGGCAGGTTATCTTAATTACAAAGGACGGCCATACATTCCAAACCATCTCCAATGTTTCCATTGTCAACAGTTTGGTCACTTAAAGGTGTCATGTTGTGGTTTTTTGATGTGTGTTCATTGCAGTGGCAAGGAGCATGATGACTACTAGTGTGAAATAGACCCTCATTACATCATTTGCAGTGGCTTTCACCCATTGTACTTTTGTTCTTGCCCTAAATAGTTAGAAGAAATGAGGTGCAGCATTTAAAAACAATGCTTAATATCACCTATCCTGAGGCTCAAAAATTGCTGTCCACCGCCTCATCTCGGATGTATGCTGCTGCACTCTGTTCCACAACTACTGTTGGAGTGCAGCCAGATATCTCTGTGCCTCCAACAGAGTTGTTTACAAAACATCTGAAGAGTCTATTGCCTTGCAGGGTTAAAAGAGTTGATGAATATACATCTACTTCTACCTTTGTTCCTACCTCTACTTCCAATGACTGCTCAGGTCTACTTTCTTTGGCTTTGGGTTCAGGTGTTTCCATGGGTCTATCCTCTTCTGCAGTTCTGAGATGCAAAATAATTATTTGTTCACACCCTCAGTTGCTGGAATCTTTGTCTACTGATAGAGACCTGCCTACTCGACCCATGGCAAGATCCATGGAGGTTGATAGACCTCCATCTAATAAAGAAAAAGAAAAAATGATCATAAACAGAAGGGCCCTTGCCCCATTCTCTTTCACATAAATAACAGTTGCCACTTTGATACAGTGTAATTGTCAAAGGTGTTCATGTTAATATTGATGATATTAAGGGTTTGATCGATTCTTAACAACCTGTGTGTCTCTCCTTACAGGAATCATTTTTGAAATCTGCCAATGGAGTTACCCTTTGGCAGTTTTTTTCTTTACAGAAATGACAGGTTGACAGGTTGTTTGATGGATGAGTGCATGGAGGGATGGCATTATTGGTCAATCAGCATGTGTTCACCTTCTCTTTGCCACTCAGTATACCCTTGGAGGTTATAGCCACCTGTGTTTTTTGGGTCATATCATCACTATTTATTCTATCTACCTGGCTCCTGAAGATACCTATGGTTAACTTAGAAATATTATAATGTAAAACCTCTATTAAAAAATTCTTGCCCAGATCCTGGTGAAAAAGAGGTGGAACTTCAATTTGACTTTGGATGCTGACAATCTTTATTCTACTCTCACAGTGTGTCATGTATGATAACATGTAAAGTTGAGACTTGTAAAGTTCTGCAAACAGATCATGTGACAACAATAACTGCAATTTTAATTGCTGTTCAAAATGCTTGTTTTTAAAATGAAAGAATAAAACTTAGGTAATATAGAACTTTAAGTTATGCTTGGTAACAGTAATTTCATTAAAATACATTTATGTTAAAGTGGTTAAATTAACTTTTTGTAGCCACTGCACTACCTGCATTTGCTGAATAGGAGTTAGTTTTCTGTGATAAATGTAATTCACATCTATGGTCCGAACTGTTCAACCATAATTACTGGTTTACAGCTATCTTCATAAGATGTGTTCTAATTTCATGAGAAACAAGCTTAAACCATATCCTTTTTACATCAGACAAGTCTTTGTGTTTGAATATACAAATGTAACCTTAAGCAAAGCAGTTGTGAAATTTGACAATCTATTAATGTGATGGTGTATCCTCTCTTTTTTTTTTGTTGTTGTTGTTATATTTCATCATCATTGTCTGCAAATTAGTAAATTTTCTTCAAATCATTTAGTTATTTTAGTAATCTGTATTGATTATTCTTTTATTGTGAGTTATTATATGCGTCTTCAAAGATTCACCATAACAGTTTACTTCATTAACTTTTAAAAAGGTTTGTAAATTGCAGTTACTTATTGCACTTAATGCTTATAATAGTCACTGGAAGGTTAATTCAAAAAAATCACATACTGAGTCTCATATGCATTTGGAGTGTGTATATTAAAGACTTACCATTTTAGAAAAGTAAAATTTATTATGATTGTTAGAGGTAGAAGATTGTTTAAATTAATGTGAGTATTATGATTTGAATGATTCAAGTATAACCTGTATTAGAATTAGTTACATTTTTAGAAACAATAATTTATCACAGGTTTATTTACATAACTGTGTACAAATCATACACTGTGTAGTTCAGTTGTTGTGAAATGATGCTTGTTCTATTATTACATGATGTTACTAGAATTAAGTTTTTGTAACTGTTTTGATGGAGTACTATCACATCATAATATCTCATAGTATGTAGACTGTTCTAGGCCGCAGTCAGGTTATAAATACCTGGAGAAAATGTAGTTGAAGTAAGTAAAACAAAGTTAGAGGTAACTAGATATAGACTGTGTGTTCAGCTGTAAAGAGCATGTAGTGGCTTTTTAAAATGAATTATCACATATTGTGATAACAGAGTAGAGAACATGATTTGTCTTGTCAGTTATATTGTAAAGTAATTGAAGAGACCTGTTGAAATTTGATGAAAAGAGACAATTATTTGAAGCTCTGGATAGAACTGTGGTAACCAACAGTATAATGTAAGTGAATTTTTCATAAGTTGTATTGTAATAACTGAGCAGAGAAGAATAATTATCTTGTCAGTTGTGCTCTGTTGGAAGTGAATGATTCAGTAACAGACACCTAATATAAAGAATCCCACCCATGCATACATAAATACGTGACAGTACTGCAAGGATATAAAGTACATGAATGAAGCAAATGACTCATGTTTCTGTTTACTCCTATGTTATGTGCTGTTATAACATTGAACTTGTTCAACAAAGGTGACTGGCGTTTTGTACTTATTATATGTACTGTTCACTTCATACTTAATTTGCATGGTTGAGGTTTCTTGCTTTGAGTGACTCATTTACAATATATTTTAAAGAAGCTATTTGATTTGGAACTCTTTTTAGCAATATATATCAAGGTAGTATTGTCTGTCACTCTATATCACCACTATATGGCCTATTTATTGACCAGTTATATTTACATTCAGATGCCACACATAAGCCAATGATATTCATACACACTGTTGTTAAGTGTGAACCTAACAGTGCAGACACTCAGCATCTACTTAGATCAATTTCAACAAATAATTTAATTACAAATGATTTCCTTTGAGTATTTTGGCCAATGTTGTAAAGACAAAATTGACCAAGAACAGTGTTATCATTTTATCAGTTTGTCAAATTTGATCCAACTATATACTACAGGGGTAGAAATATTTTAAATTATCAGTAGGACACATGTCCTACTGGACAGTGAAACTTGCCAGACATTTGAAGGACCCCTCAAAATTGTCACCTGACATTACCGGATAAATCCAGAAAAATCTCATCCCAGGTAATTAAGAAACCTCTACCTGAAATAAGTGCCTGTAGCAAGTGTTCAGAATCAGCCTTCTCAATTGACTGTAGACACAGGAAGTGGGTTACTGGATAACAGTCACTGTCCAAGTATCTTACATAGACTATCTCAATCTCAATGTTGGCAGTGTCTGTTGAGCCATCAGTGATAATGCCAAAAAATAATGAGGTGTGCAGACAAGATCTGACATTAATTCTAATTGTTTCTGCAGTATACTTTGTAAAGATAACTGATTATCTGTCATTGACATAATGTTCTATAAAGTTCATACCAACGTTATGCTCCTGCAGCAACAGAAGCTTTTGAAAATTACTAAGTGGTTTGGCATTTAAAACCATATATATAAAGGGCAGTTCTGAACAGCACAAGCAAACAATCTTTCTCAGTCTGGTTAAGTTTGCTCAATTATTTCATCATGGGAGTTAAATCAGGTGTTTCTTTTGCTGTCTTAGCTAGACAACTTAGACTGTGGGTGCAACTGTTTTCATGTTCCTTAACAGCACTTGCTCTCGGGTTGAAAGATCCTGTTATGAAAGTATGTACTAGCGAAACATCAGTCTGATAGCGTTATTATACTCCAGCCATGGTAGGCGTCCATTCCATTTATCCTGGAAATGACGAGTAGGCTTAGCACCAGTACCAGCAGTAACAGTTTTTACTTTAACACTTGGGCTTGGGTCAACAATCTTGGGTTTCCATAGTATTGTCTTCTGATTCATTAGTTTTGCCAAATTGAAATAGATCGTGAGACTTTCCCGTTTTTTTAGTATCAGACACCATGGTCAGATCCTCGTGAATGTTTGGCAGTCACATGACTATCTAGGATGGCATGGATAAGGTGACTTAAAAAGCACATTTTGTGAGCGTTTACGACGGTTTTCTAAAATTTGCTTTTTGTTGTGTTAAATTAAATCTTAAATTTTGCAAATTATTTTCCACTCATTATAAAATATACTTTTAAGCAAAATCTTTAGGCTGTGCATACACAGCTTTTGTCTCACTTATTTTTGTGGGGATGATGTATCTGTGTTCAATATGACCACCAATTATGATGTCTGGTGATAGATGGGAAAGTGCTGGTCAAACTTGATTTTTAATGGACATGTCCAGCTTTAAATAGAAAATTTCGAACCCTGTACTAAGTACTCACTATTTAAAATAACCAGTATTTCCTAAAAGAATTAAAACAGCTGTTTGAGGGAAAAATAAACACATAGCTATGCATGGCTGAGAATCTTGTAATTTTATATTTGACCAAGTTAAATTTTCTGATGTAGAAAATATGAAAAATAATAGACTTGTACAAAGTGCAAACTGTGTAAACTAACCATGGCTGATTATGTACTAAAAATAACTGTCAAAATAATTAACTTTCCTTCAAGATGTAATGAAAATTTAGTTGTTTTAAATTTCAAATTTAAATTTTATGAAATGCAAAGACACAGTGTGTGTATGTACAAGTATACATTTGTTTTATTTATAGTGGAATTACTGACACTGATTTTGTAAACATTTTTGTCACATAAATGTCATTAAAACTGATAAAATAAATCAAGTTTCATTTCAATGTACCATTATAACTATTAAAATTGTTTGTTTTTGTTTTGTAGTCATGTCACTGGTTTGAAGATTCAGAGTCACCTATTCTAGAGGATGCTGAACCACAATTTAAAAGGAAAGCAGTATTTCCTAACAGAATTGAAACAGCAGTAAGAGGGAGCAATAAACATGTAGCTATACATGGCTGGGAATCTTGTAATTCTGGATTTGACCAAGTTAACTTTTCTGATGTAGAAAATATAAAAGATAATAGACTTTTACAAAGGAGTTTCACATCAAGAAACAAGAGTAAAAGTTTGCAGGAGCAAGAACATTTTCCTGTGCTCAGACATGATCTTTCATCACAGAATGTTCAACCAATACATGAAACACAGGTACTTGATAAGTACGGTGCTAGCAAAATCGTTCTTAATACTGATTTGTTTCTGGAATCCCAGTCAGTGTGTAGCCTTGATGAAAAAGATGATGATAATAATATCTCACTAGTATCATACACCCAGCCAAAATCTTTTGAAAAATACATTGTTGCACAAGAATGGAAGAGCATTTATCAAGATTCATCAGAAATATCAAGTATTTCTGGGATGTGTTTGCAAGAGCCTGATACAAATAAACATAGCTCAAATAGTTGTGCTGATGTTTTATCTCTAGACATTCCTGAAGTAAGATTTAAAAAGCCTACATTTATGAATAGTTTGCAAAAAACACCTGTGAAATCTATCTCAGTTATGAGCTCTCAAACAAAACCTGTAAGACCAATATCTGATGATTGTTCAGAATCTATACCTGTTCTGTCATTCTGTGAGAGTGTTCTGCAAACAAATAAAATAAAAGATAAATGTACATGTAAAAATAAAAACAACCTGGGTAACTTGGCCCCTTTCCATGATGCTATACCCATTAATTCAACTTGTGTTAATCACTGCAAAAGAAATGAAGATTGTACTGAATTATCAATACCTACCAGCTCTCTAAATGTAAACAGGAAATTAATCTACTGTGCAGATAAAAATAAATCTGGTTTTGAAGAACTTAAACCTTATACATGTGTATCTTATTTTGAGAACTCCACAAACAGAGGTGACAGTGATAGTTTTCATTTGTCAAATTTCCATTGTGACACTACAAAAAAATTGACTGCTAAATTTGTAAATAAAGATAATTCTGTGATGCTCTATGTGTCATCATTGTTTCACTCTTCACAAAGTTTTGTAACTCAGAAGTTGAAAGATAAGTTAAAAAAAACAGTGCAGTTTAATGAATTTTCCAAATCACTTGTAACTAGTCCTCAGCGAAATGTGTCTAAGAAACCATTTAGTAACTTTACTGAAAAGGAACATCTTTCTTTGATATCTGCATCTTCAATACCTAGTGCTAAGAAAGAAATATTTCAACAGAAGGTTATTAACACAGTGGAAGAAGATGAATATAGTGATACTTCATCAGTTTCTCAAAATGTAACAGGTAAGTTAACTGCAAAAATATTTTGAAATATGAGTGTATACACATGAAGAAAATGCTCATTACAGAATTGAGAGAAAAAATGCAATTGTTTAGAAATTATAATACACATGAAAATTATGTTCTTGGATTGTTGATATTCAAAATTAATAAAAATTCCTGTATGTGGTGAGGGGACTTCCCAGGGAAGGTTCTGTTCTGTCTGGTTACCTTCTCTGGGATCTAAACATCTACCCACGTGTTTGCCGTGCGTGGTGACCCGTGAAGGGGAGGAGAGGATCCTGGTGGTTGAGGGGTCCAAAACTAACACACCACTTTGGCCTCGAATTCCTGTAGACGGGTGGCCCCCCTTGGGTCAGTCGGCTGGTCCACTTGGGCTAGAGCCAACCAAGTACCAGTGTTGAAAGTTCTCAACGGGTGTTGTAGACATTGTGCCTGATGCTGGTGTTTGGGTATAGTGCTCACGAAACCCTGGCGTTGCTGCATTGTCCTTGCATGACTTTGTAGTGCATCCCCTTGTAGGGCTACATGGTGGGTGGGGTCAGTGGGTACCAAAACTTTTCCTCTTTCCTATGGATTCTTTAAAAAATTTAAATAAAATTGTAAAAAAACAGTCAATGGGTAAGCGACCACGTCTTGAATACTCAGAACAGCAATCTTCAACATCAGTAACACACGTACCTCATTTTCTTATATTGCATTCTCTTTCAGAAAAACCTTTAGGGCAAATGTCCCCCTTTTTCATTCAAAAAATGGAGGGTTGACAGTAATCCACGAGGCAGCGATCATTTTCCGATCCTTTTGAGAGAGACTGGCCATAGTCAATGCCACCCTACCCGCGTGTCCTGGTGGAAGCTGGATCAGGCAGACTGGTCCACTTTCACTGCTCTCGCAGAACATGATCCTGCCATCGTAAATCATCCATCAATAGACAACTGTGTAACAGCGGTAACTGACTGTATTTTACATGCAGCTGCTCAGTGTATTCCTAAAACCCTCGAAACGTTTTCCACAATATCCATGGTCGAATCCTGCTTGCCGCTAAGCACGGAAGGCTCAAAAATGGGCCTGGGATACTTTTTGTAGATATCCCACACTTTCAAACCGGGTTGTTTTCCAACAGGCCCATGCACATGCAAGGTGGGTAAGACGTGAAAGCCAGAAGGAATCTTGGATTAAGTTCACAACCAGCATATCTTCTACCACCAGTTTCAAGATCATATGGGACAGGATTCGAAAGGTTAATGGGCATCACAATTCTGTCCCCCTCTTGATCATACTCTCTGATGGTCAGGAAGTGACTGATGTCCAGAACATTGCTAACACTCTAGGTGAAAGCTTTTGCCAGGTATCTAGCACTTCTGCTTGTTCCTCCAACTTCCTGGCCATCAAGACTCGAGCAGAGCGATCACCTCTTTCCTTTCAAACTGACTGTTTCTTTGACTATAATTGTCCCTTTACCCTGGTGGAACTAAAAATGGCCCTTCATCAATTTGCCAGTACATCTGTTGGACCTGATGATATTCATTATGACATGCTGCACCAATCTATCTCCTGCTTCTCTTGATGTCCTTCTGATTGTCTTCAACCAGATTTGGCAAAAGAATGCTCTTCCTGATGCCTGGCGCAAGGCTATTATTTTACCTTTCTCTAAGCCAGGGAAAGATCTGAAGATTTCTTCAAATTATCGTCCAATTGCTTTGACGAGCTGTCTCTGTAAGACCTTAGAAAGGATGGTTAATGCTCGTCATGTTTGGTTCCTTGAATCAAACAACCTCCTCTCGCCCACCCAGTGTGGGTTCCATCGACAGCACTCTATCACAGACCACCTAATTCGTCTTGAAACACCTATCAGAGAAGTCTTTCTCAACTGCCAACATCTTATATCAATATTCTTTGACATAGAGAAGGCTTACGACACAACGTGGAGGTATGGCATTTTGCGAGACCTCCATACATATGGGTTACGTGGCCATCTACCTATGTTTATTAAAAAATTTTTAATGGACAGGAGATTCTAAGTTCGTGTGGGTTCTACATTTTCCCATTCTTTTGTGCAGGAACTTGGAGTCCCTCAAGGCTGTGTATTGAGTGTCACACTCTTCAGTATAAAGATAAATGCCATCACTGAACAACTCCCTCTCACTATTGTAATTGGGCTGTATGTCGATGACTTTTATGTCTCATGTCAGTTGTCAAACATGAGATATATTGAGCGGCAACCACAAACTGCCCTCAATCGTGTACGGAAGTGGACTCTGGCGAACGGATTTAATTTTTCACTCTCCAAAACTGTATGCATGTACTTTTGCCGTCGACGAGGTATTCACCCTGATCCTGAACTTCATATCGGTGAAGTTTTGCTGCCAGTGGTCCCGGAGACAAAGTTCTTGGGGCTTATCTTTGATCATAAACTGACTTTTATACCACACTTAAAGTAGCTTTGGGTCAAATGCACAAGAGCACTGAACATCCTCCGTGTCCTCTCTTCTACCAGTTGGGGGGCAGATCGCTGTTCAGTGTTGAAGATATATCGTGCTCTTATTAGATCGAAACTCGACTATGGAGGGTCTCTGCCAGACCCTCGGCCTTAAAGATGCTGGATCCCATTCATCACCAAGAACTTCGACTCTGCACTGGGGCTTTCCGTACCTCTCCAGTTTAAAGCATATACTTTGAATCTCATGAACCTTCTCTACACCTTTGCCATTTGCAACTATCTTTACAATATACTTCATAACTTTGTTCCTTACCAAAGGATCCCACCTGGGAATGTGTTTTCCTTCCTCGGTGGGCAGTACTTTTTCAGAACAGACGATCTGTCATTGCTCTGTTTGGCCTTCACATCCGGGTGCAATTGGATGAATTGGGTCTGTCCTTGGATAACCTTTCAGATTCCACAGGTCGGCCCATCCCACCATGGCTAATTATAGCCCCCAAATGTGACCTTCCTTTCAGTCACCTAAGAAAGGCAGATACTCCAGGTTGGAAGTACTGTCTTTTATTCAATGAATATCTGTCAAACAATCATTCAATTCCCATTTATACAGATGGTTCCAAATCAGCTAATTCAGTGGGCTCTGCTATGGTTTGCTATGGGTCAGTAGTTGCGTGCAGAATCCCCTCTACAGCTTCTGTGTTCACTGCTGAACTGTATACCACATCTCTTGCCCTGGATCATATTGCAGCTGAGCAGTACTCCAACTGCACTATTTATTCTGATTTGCTTAGCTCTATACTTGCCTTGAAATCGCTACACGTTAGCTCACATCCTATTCTCGCTGATATTCAAAACCGACTGGCCCATTTCTCATTAGCAGCTACATCGATCCAGTTTTTCTGGATACTAGGCTATGTTGGTATTCGCGGGAACGAGCTTGCAGACATGGCAGCTAAATATGTCTACTTCAGCACTGTCACCCCTATGCCTATTCTGTACATGGACTATGGTGTTGTCTTCGAGGCTCAGCTCCGTGCCAGCTGGCAGTCCACTTGAAGTGAGCAACGCAACAACAAACATTTTCAAATCAAACCCAAAATTGGAGTTTGGCCATCCAGCTTCCGTAAAGTTCGGAAAGAGGAAGTTGTTCTCACTAGGCTACGCATTGGTCACAGTTTTTAACTCATCATTTTCTTTTATCTGGAACTGATGCACCAATGTGTAGTTTGTGTAACACTCACATCACTGTAAGCCACATTTTACTTTCTTGCCATCGTTACAATTCTCAACGATGGTAATATTTTAAACATATTTTTTCCCAGGGTCAATCTGTAACATTGGACAGAGTTATTGGTGATGGTGACTCTGTCCACCTTGATAACGTTTTTAATTTTTTAATGGCCATTAATCTTTTTAATCTCATTTAAGGGTTGCATATTTATTCATTACACCTTTTTAATTGGGGCTTTTTTTTTACAGTTTTAATAACTCTCATTCAATTTGACATTGGACAATGGCCAGAACAATAAATAACTCGACACCAGGACTGGAAAGGGCAACTTCAGGTGACTGACGCTACTGTTTGAACTACTCGTTAGTTGTCCTGGCGAGTTGTTATTATACTTTTGCTGCATATCGTTTCACACTTTTACTACTTTACTTTTTAGTACTGGCCATATTGACTCATAACCTGGAACCAGGACTGGAAAGACCAACTTTAGTTAACTGACGGTGGTTTTTATTCTTACTTGTTAGTCTTCCTGGCAGGTTATGATCATTACCATTCTGCTAGAGGTAGTTTTTTACATCTTTGTTGACTGGATGTCAACATTGGTTTTTGCGCCATTTTCTGTTTTAATTGCCGTTTTACTTTTATCTTCAATTACTTTTACAAATTTTACTCCATTTACTTGACTTTTATCTTTTTACCGAACATTTGGCTACTGATTATTACGATTTTGCCCAGTGTCTTTTAAAACTTTTATTCTTTTACATTTTAATAATAGCTGCTATGACACATAACCCAAAACCAGTACTCGAAAGGCCAATTTCAGGTGATTGACAGAGGTTCTTGAACTTACCTGTTAGTCTTCCTGGCGGGTTATGATCATTACCATTTTGCTAGAGTAAATAGTTTATAACTTTGAAGACTGGATGTCACCATTGGTTTTTACACCATTTTCTGTTTTAATTGCTGTTTTGTTTTTACCTTCATTTACTTTTACAAATTTTACTCCATTCACTTGACTTTTATCTTTTACTGGACATTTGGCTGCTAATTGTTGCGATTTTGCCCAGTGTCTTTTAAAACTTTTATTCTTTTACATTTTGATAATAGCTGCTATGACACATAACCTGGAAACAGGACTGGAAAGGCCAACTTCAGGTGATTGACAGAGGTTCTTGAAATTAACCGTTAGTCTTCCTGACAGGTTATGATCATTACCTTTTTGCTTGAGTAAATACCTTACAACTTCTTATACTCTGCCTTCTATCTTAACGTTGTAGACCAGGTGTCAACATTTGTTTTATACCTTTTTGTTTTACCTTCATTTCAATTTATGTCTTTTACTACATTTATTTTTTTTTTTTACTTTTTTTACAGGATGCCTGGCACAGATAGCCTCATTGCTTTGTGCCATAAAACACTTAATCAATCAATCAATAATAAAAATTCAGGTGTTGAGTTTGAGTAAGTGATTACATAAATTATAAAAAGGCACCCTGTTTACAAATGCTAAAATGTATGTTTAGAGGTAGAGTTTATAATTCTTTTTCTGTACATAACTTTAACCATTTGATTTAAATTACAAAATTTAATGTTTTTCAATCACATTACAAAAAACAAAGATATTAAGCTTTAAAATTCTTGAATTAACCCAGCTGAACTACTTATAATATTGTAGGTTTTGTGATTAGTTTTATTATTAAAGTTAAAAGCAGTGGGAAATTGCAAGTAAAAGAGAAAACAAAAATATATGTAAATTTATCAGTAAAGCTACAGTAGAGGTATAGCTTGAATCTTACCTTTACAACAACATGGGTTGCTCCCATTTTGAATGACATTTTCTCAATATATACATCTCTAACAATATTTTATATAATTTTAAACATGCATTAATCATATGTTGGAAAAATGTTGAACATAAATAAATACTCCATTTAGTGAGTTCTACCATTTCTCTGTTTTATTTAGGAACATCAGTATTGTTTGTCAAATACCAGGTATTTATTTTTGTGTGTTTTGAAAAGTAATTTTATTTATGACAATGAAAGAAGTATTCACCTAACACATTATGTAGGGCTACAACTAAAACTAGTCATTTTTATACATTTTATTATTGATGCTTTTAAGTTGATAATTTAACTTTATATTGAACTTGTTTCAAAAGGTAGTGAAGTAATGTTTGTTTTCATCAACAAGATTCATTACTTTTAGTGAAGTAATGTTGTGGAAATTTGTAAGTAGAAACTAGCCAAATGTTAGTAATTATATTATTTTCAAATTATTACAGGTTTGTATCATCTTGTGTATTGTATACATTTTCATGTACAAATATATGATAATCAAAATAACTTAATCCTAAATTATTGTGGCTGGAAGATTTTCTCTACCTTTTTCATATGTTTGCCACAAACTTGTGTGTTAATTCTAAGTATATAAACTGTTCTAACACTAAAGTATTTTAAGAGTCAATATTTTTTTCATTTTTTCAAACTTATTTGGTGTAATATTAATGAAAACAAAAGTTAATATTTTAATTTCTGCTCAGCTGTGGAGGGAAGAGTTTTACCTTTAAATAAAACAGCATACTTGTCAGTTTTTTGTGGAATTTTTCTAACCATCTCAAAGTATAAGCATTTTTACTAAGAACCTATCAACACTTGAAATATATCTTTTATTTCTTGATTTTCAACTGTTATCCTTAGTTTTCATACAGAACTTGGTTTGAACTTTTACTGTGATGCTGCATCAAGTGATTTAATTATTTACAAAAGAAATTTGTTTCCAATGTGGACATTAATTTTTGCTCACGTAAATAGCCATTCTGGTTCATGTCTTGAGCTCCTGTGTACCTAACAGTCAAATGGTTCAACTGTATCTTATGTAAATCATCATGAAACTGTCCTCCACCAGTATAGGTGTGAAGCACTCTCTTGACACATGATTCTCTCTGATTCTAACAAACTGTCATTTCTCATCTGGCAATACCTGTGTTTTTGTAGTTCAATGTAGTGCATTTTTTAATTATTGATTCCAAAGTGGATTCATTTTTCTTTTTTTTTTTCTTTCAAAATGTAAAAAATTTTTGATAACTTATTTTCCTAGTTTTTTGTTCTTTTTTTCATCAGATGATTGTGTTTAATTATTCATTGTTACACAATGAATTGTGATGTAAGGATACCTCTTTGGAGATCATATCTTTTACTTGGACCCTCACATAAGTTACAGGTGGGGAGAACTCATCTATAGGCTTATGTATTGGTTCGCTTCCACCATGAGATTGATTGCTATGTAAGCCAGTCTCCTTCTGATATTGCTAAAATTTCTCCTGAGCATGCCAGACATGTTTAAAATGACCAGGTTTTGACAGTCTTTTCTCTCCATCTGATTTACAGCATCTTTCTCTGCCTCTGTTGTAGAATCAGTTTGGCTTGTTACTTCTTTTTTTTGGAAATTTTTTAATCAGGTATTTGCTGTTTTATCTACTTTTTCAATTTTATATGATCTTCCTTTTTTGTTACATAATATTCATTCTTCTTAGTACTTGCTTTTTCCTTGGTGGTTCTAACATGCATTGTCCTCTGCAGGCTTCAAATCAGTTTAGTCTGTTCTACCATTAGGCTGAGTGTTCATTTGTAGATTTTCAACAGTTGGAATCAATTTTGTGGGGGTGGACCCTTATCATTCCATTCTTATATCATACACTCAATTTTCCTGCTTACATCCTATCCTGCCACTTGTTTACCATCCACCTCCTTTCTGAGGTTGTTCACTGAAATTCTGAGGGATATCCTCTCCTTAATTACATTCATGTTGGTATGTTTGTCTTCTGTGGGCTTTTCCTTCATGTATGGTTTCTCTGTTGTTGGAATCACTTGAGGAGAGATACTGTTTTGTCTTAGGTTTTCGTTTACTGACATCTTATCTCTGGTACTTTTATATGGCTCGTTTTCTGCAGTAGTATGTTTTCAGGGAATATTCCTGAGACTTTGAAATCCTGTGTGGAATTGGTGAGACAACAAACAACCCTTTCTTTAGTGAATTGTTTGTTTTATTCAGAGTCCAGATAAACCCCTGTTACTATTTCTTATCCCACTCCTTACCTGTTCTTACCTTCAGGGATTCCTTCTATCTTTTTTATTATTATTCAATGCAAAAGGATGCATTGGTAACAGTGTCAATGACACTGTAGATAATACCAAAATAATTCACTTCCTTTCTGCTCCTCTGTTATATTGTGTACACATATCCTTTCTGTTGCATCAGGAACCTACTACCCCTTTTCTGTCCAAGTAGTACAAGATCTCTCTCTTAGGATGCCATCAAACCTCTTGCTCATCCTTCTCCAGGTTTTTATTCCAGTTTGTTTGTGATGCTCAAAAAAACCATGCACTGATGACATGTAATTGATTTGTTCCATCTTAATCAGTTTTTCATTCTATCTCAATTTACCATGGAGTCCTTTCTCATCCTTAGGTGGGGTCTTTCCACAGGTTTGTGGATGACCTAAGTAGAAGTTGCAAATGCAAACTTGCATGTTTCAGTATCTTCTGTCAAGGGGCTGTCTTCCATTTAGTCATCATGTTATAGTTTCTTAATGTTGCATCCTGCCCTTCAGGTTTGCTTTGGTCCTGTGTGTCTTTTTTTTCAAGTGGTCAGGATTTTTGTAATATTTACATACTCTGAGGTTGCTCTTACATCATTATATGGACAACTAGCTTCTGTTAGCTTGTTTTAGATGGGAGTCCACTCATCACATTCATATACTCCTCCCAAAGTTAGCTCATGTGGGTTGGTTAAAGATTTCTTCATTTGGTTGTGTGATCAGGAGACTTCTGTTTCCTTGATAGCAGGTTATCAGATTGCTCAATCCCACACTTTTTAGCAGGTGTCATAAATATTTTACCTTTCCTACCTTTACCTTGTTATTGTGTTCCTTCCAGATTCACACTTCTCAGTATGCAATCCTTCTGGATTGGAATGTGAATGTGCTTTTCCATTGCCTAAATTTATCTCCATTTGAACCTCTGCCCTCATACATAATTTTTTTATCTATCTTTTATGAGTCATTTTCTTCTCCTGTTAACCTTTATCATTCCACAAGTATTCTCCTTTATTTGGATTAAGTTTTCCATCACAAACTTTCAACAGCTCGTGAGGGTTATTCCTCCATTTTGCCAATTTTTCCTTTCTTCCACTTCCCATCCTTGGTTGGATTGAGATAGACTACTATGTCTTTCTATGTGCTCCTCATTTTTATGTTGTTTACACTGTTTCCTTCCATGGTGTTTATTCCAGCCCATTAATTTCTTGGCAGTATCTTCTGTTATGACCTTTTACCTTCTAATGTGACTTTGGCTTTTCATTTGATTTCCTTATTCTTTCTTGTAGTCTCCTTCTTGTAATTTGTTTCAGGTGTTTTCTCATCAGATGGGGCACCTTACCTTTTTTCTGGCATCTTATCTCCATTAATTCTTGGAGGAAATTCTTTAATTTAGCATATTAACTAGACTACATATGCTCATATCTCACTATATGCATTAGATTGCTGTTTCTTCATCATCTTGTTGTTGTCTTCAATCTGTAGCCATTAATCAGACTTCACTGAGATTGTGACTGGGTAGGTTATCTGTAGTCTGTGTGTGTGTGTATATACATACATACATAAATAAATACTTTTTCAGGAGTTCCTCCCTTTTATTTTTCTTTTACAGTGTGAATCTTGCTCTGTTGTCAAGTGGTGCTTGACCAGGTATGCTTCAAATAATCAAATCTGCACTGTCAGACAATATTGACTGCATATTTGTAATTTCCATCACCATAAAATACTTACTCTTTAGAAGGCATGTTCCACATGATCACTTGTAGGCCTTTGTTACAATATATTTGCCTATCCTAGACTGTATTTACCCATAGACTTCATAGGTAAAGCAAAATGGGATAACTGCCCTTCCCTGACATGCCTTAAATTGAATAAATTAGGTATGGTTTACTTTTCAAAATAAGATTTTTGTGGTAGCCCATTGCACTGTCTCCATCTCTTATTTTGCTGTTCTTTTGAATTCTCCGCTACATTCTCTTCCCATCTTTCTTCTAGTGGGATATAGGAGTCCTTATCATTTACTACTACCAAGCTGCTGGAGTGTTAGACTGCGGAGGAATCCTTATTAATGTTATATTGATATATAATAACAAACAATATTAAAACCATTCAATTGAGTACCTGGTGGTATTCTGCTAGTATATATGAACAGATGTTTTGTAGTCTGTAGCTCCATCTCTGTATAGGCTTAACCAAGGAAATGTTGTAGCTTTGAAGTGTGACTTCATAAGTGCAGTTCTCTATTTAATTTTTGACCTTTCATCCTTCTCTTACATGGATATTGTTTCCCAGTGGTTGGGATTTGGATTTAGAGCTTAACCAACATAAAATTTCATGCATTAATTTAATATATTGAGGATGTTACTGTGCTGAGAGTAATTCTTTTAGAATGGTTTTGAGTGGTTTAGTTTCCATTACAGAGATATCTTTATTATGCCAGTTATCCACTTGTCAGTTATCTGGATTGGGAACATTTGTGCAAGTTTATCACCTTACTTTCATGTGTCTCATTCATAGATCAAAAGGTTTGGGTTTCCTTCTCTCCTACTGAACCTTAGGTGAATATGTTATGATCCTCTTTGCTACCCTATCAGATGACTTTTATTTCCATTCTGTTTATCATCCTCAAGAAGACTAGTTATTGGCATCCTTATATCAATCTCTCAAACCTAAACTGCTTTATTAATCTCCCTTATTTTACCATAGAGTCTTTTCTCAACCTTAGATGTTCTCTCACTTCAGTACTTTGGATCACTAAGGCTAGCATCTCTGATGCTTGCTTTTATACTCCTATTTCTCTTATGTCTGGACGATACTTTCAGTTTGTTCACATGGATCAGATGTTTTAATTCCATGTTCTGCTTTACCATTTGGTTTGGCATTAGTTGCATGTCTTGTGGTGGAAAACAGTATGTTCATCCCTAGTTCTCTTTTATCTGCTGCTCATTTTCTGGAGTTATATATTTTGATAGAATATTAAGTAGTAGTTTGTTCAGAATCAAAACAAAGTTTGTTGTGAATGACTTAAAGCTTTAGAGCTTTTTTTTTTTTTTTTTTGGACAATAGTTCTTTACCTGAACTAAGTGATAGCTACATTGCTATTAAATCTTACATAATATTTTATTTGCAACTTCCACTCAGTTATTTATTACCTGCTTTCAACTATTTGAATGAATATGGAAATTTACTGAGTAACTAGTGTTATTTGTAGTTAGAATACTATGAAATAACCTTTTTTTGAGATTTTAATGCTGATGATGGAATTTGAAGAGTTATTGAAATATTCATGAATATAGATGTTTTTAGTATTACTATGTTTGTAATATTTCTCATAAAATTTTGCTTTCCATTTCATGACAGCAGGTGCAAAAACAAAGTTTTGCTCAAGAGAAAGTGGTTTACTCATAGTAAATGACAATTATTACCTGAACATAAGTACAGATACTCTTGTGTATTGGAAGTTGAATCCTTGCTGAAAAGTTTGTTCACAAAGGAATATCCCATGAGACTGAGTTTGCATGTACTTGTTGACAGTCAATGTGCCATCAATTTTGTATAAATCTCCAATAGGATTAGCTGAAATACACTTCACATATATATTGGTTTTCCAGCATGCGTTACTGCAGATATGGTATATTGATTGTGAAACTGTAACTACTACTACTATTAATACTACAACAGAATCTTTGACACATAATAGAATGAGGTTCCACCTCCAGTAATACATCACCTATTCAGGAATTGATTCATTATCAGGTAATAGAAAGTAGCATTCCTGGTTAACCAATGATTAAATTCCACTTATTGCGCAGCAACTCGCCACTCTTCAAACAACAGTCCAACTACAAATAAATGAAGAGCGTTTCATGTTACATCTCTTGACTTCAGTGATGACAAGAAAGCCTCCTAAAAAAAAAAACTATATGTGTAAAAACAGCTGGTTTGGGTTGAGAAAATTTTTATGTAGAGGAGCGGACAACGTTTCGACCTTCTTTCATCATTGTCAGGTTCACAAAGAAGGAAAGAGTGTGTTTACAGACTTACGGTGCGAAAATACGTAGTTTGATTCAATGTTGCTTTGCTTTAAAACAAACAAAATTAGTTATTCCTGATTTATCTCCTTTATGTTTTAGTAAGCAAATTTAGATTTGATCTTTGTTGTTATTTTCCTATTTTTAAGAATGTTTGTATACTGAGTTTAAAATTCTTTGTAAACTACAACCTATAATTTCATTTTCTTTTAATTTAAATGCAGCAGAACATCAAACTAGTTGTCCAAAAATTACTTTACCAGAATTGTCTCCCTACTTCTTCTCTTGCAACTGTATTTTTATTAGTGGTTAACAATAAACCTAAAATGATGTCACAATTAGATTGAGTTTTGATCAATTGATATGAGAAACCATCCCAAATGACTGTAAGAAATCTCTCTCCTTTTACATTTGAGTTAGTGCAATCCCAGTCAATTTTTTTGTTTGGTTTTCATTTAAAAAAGAAAAAATTGGGAATCCACTAGATCAGTGAACTTCCTATCTAAAGGTTTTACTGATAATAGTTACGGTTTTTACACCATAGTGTTAAAATTATATATTTTGTTGCACAGCTGGCTTTTTATTTAGTAAAAATAATGCAAAGATCAGTTATATAACAGTTGTGTACTGTTTAAATCTGGCGGGCAACATTCACTGATAGGCCTAACTCACAAAGCTTAGCAGTTGCATAATTACTTGTAAAAGTTCCTATAGTATCTTTGGGCAACTCTATAAATTATCTGACTAACACACTTTATAATTTATTAGTTGCTCGATTAATCAATTAATAACAATTGAACAGATTCACTAACTAATTAACTCATTGAATAATTGACTAACAAAGAGATTAAATTGCTCACTGGATTAACTTGCCAATAGACATCTAATGTTATAATATTTTTACTCCATTTTAGAAAATTCAAAACATTGCAAGTTTATCACACCATGTCTAATTCTAAAATTCATGCCAAAACTTATATAAACAATACAAAATGTCCAAATTTTAAAATGATTAAAAGCATAGCATGTAACACTTCTTCTGAAATGATTTGAACAGTGCTGATACGTAAATAAATCACTGCATTAAACATAAAATTCAACGATTACTACTAATGTTGTTATTTAAAATTAACTAAAATGAATCTTCAAAACTAGACATTAAAATAAATAAATCATTTATTAACTATGCTAAATGAAGTACAGTCAAGATTCTGATTAACAAAAAACCTTTCTTGTTATTGTATGTGCTATTTGTAAACTGTTCAGTCAATTTTTCTTTTTGGAGATTCTCTTCTACATGACTTATGATGTAAAGATGGGATAACCTCAAGTTCTTATATTGGTGCTTACTGTCTTGTCAATGGGGAGATCTTTGTCTGTAAATCCACTTTTGGGCTGTATTTCTTTTGATACTCTACATGTAGTTTTGATAGAACCACTGACTCTCCAGTGAAGTCTACTGGATTTGAGCAGTTGGCTGTTGTCTCTTTAACATACATCCAAGATCAATCACAACAAAGGACTTTTGGCTTGGACCTGTTTTTTCTGTATTCTGCTCTCTTTTTTTTTATTATATTCATTACCCTGTGGGTGAATTAGTCAAACCTCTGATAGTGTAATTGTCATAAAGTTAAATGTACTAGGCCTTGTTTTTTTCACTAAGTTAGTTCAATAAAGATTCTGGGAACTTCCAAATATACATTTGATAATACTAAAAATACATGAGGCAATATAACAGAATATTTTTTAACAACAATAGTTTAACTGACTTCCTCACAAACTGATAAACTGGGTAGAAGATTCCAAAACATTTACCTCCTTTCACAATACAGCTATTATTGAACTGCCAGGGTTCCTTCCTTCACCCATCTAAGCATTTGTTTTATCATTTTATCACTTTCTCCAGTCTTTTATTCACCGTTTATTTTGTCCTTATTAATATTTGTCTTGTATGTTGTATATAAGCATCTCATTCAGATAATGTTATAACTTCTGTAAACAGTGTTCACTAATAATTTCAGATGCTCTTTATGTTACCCAGTTAATTTTTGTAAAAACAAAAAAATCTGTCATTTGTCAAACTGATGTATGGCATGAATTCTCAAATTGTTATTTCTGGCAGAGAGGCAAATCATGTTTCTCCTGCACAACCTGTGACATCTAATATTGTTCAATAACTGGATGTAGGGCAGAGTCACTCTCAGTATACTCATAGTAAGATAGAGACCTATATTCAGTTCAGTAGTGTTCCACTAGAGGGGCTCTGAGGTTGCAATTGGTGACGATCCTGGGGAGAATGTAAACTTATTTATTCTGTTGGCTTTTAAGGAGTCCATTTTGGGATAAGCTGTCTCAGGCTCTTTTTTTTCCTTCAGTTGGTTCCATTAAGCGTGTTACATTTTGGATTTTTCCAAGTTGCTTTTAAGCCTGCACATTACTTCATGGCTAAAATGATGAAAGTGCTTAGTTCCCTCCGCTCACTGATATAGTGGTTCATGTAGAGAGATATGCTGCTCAGTTATGTGAAAGAACATCTCTGTTGTATTCAGCATGGTTGTTGGAACTTAGTGATTAGCTGATGATTGCCAGATGGAAGAATATTCCAACTCTCAAAGAATACATTTGCTTTTAGAAATTAGGGTCTTTATAGTTAATTAACCTGGCAAGATCATTGCCACCATGTACTCTAGAGACTTACAACTCAAAAGTCCAGTACATTGTTTTCTTGAAACTAAACTCTGTTAGAAGACTCTCAGGATTACCAAATTCATTGATGATGAGCTAAATCCATTGTTAGCATGCATATTGGTTCAGTTGGCTTTTGTATTCATCTTTGTTGTAATAGGTGTTTTGATCTTTATAGGCTCTTCCAGGAGTTCATAATTCTACCCATATTGGAGTGTTTCTACCACTGACATCAGCACCTCAGTCCACTGGTACACAGAATTGATTCTGTCCATATCCAAGGGTTCTGCTGCTCAATCTGAATGCTGCCAGTGGCATTAATGATTATTGTATGTTTTCAGGGTCTGTGAAGGCTTAGTTCTGAAAATGAAATTTAATTATGGATTCATGAGCTCTAAAAGCCATTGAGTCAAGATTAATTATTAAGTTCATTTCTTATCACTCAACATGTAAGGTTTCCTTCTGCCACGGATCCTTAGATTTTGGGACTTGGTTATAAGGCTGTTAAAGTTTGTTTGGTCTGGAGAAGAGAGGTATTCGTGCAAGTTATTCTGAGGTTTTATTCCTGTTAGTGTGTTAGGTCCAAGAAACATGGAGATTAATGTCTATTAATCAATATTTCTACATCAGTATCTAGATTCTTCAGTGTTCTCAAATTACTCATTCCTCACTCTGAGTTGACATTTTGTACTAGAATGGTGGATGTCCAAGTTTGGTATATTCGGCTCCTACCTACATGTTTATATTGTGGTGATATCTAACCACTTTTGCTGTTTTTTGTGCACTGTGGTCAGGTAATTCACTTCAGGTTTTTACCTTCTTAATAGCACTGTTACCAAATGGGTTTTTCCAACTCATTAGAGCATTTTCTCACCAACTACATTCTGTAGTCCATTTCATGAAGGACTAGTTACTGCTGGCACCATCTCACCAATTGTCTGAATATCACACCTGGATTCAACTTTCAGCCAGCTCTTGCTTGGTTTCATGCTGTAGAACAGGAAGTTTGACCTCACCTCTCCTTTTCCAGTTGAATGGATGGTTCTTTTTCCTTTTTTTTGGAATGTGGGCATCACTTAAATTCCTCATGCACAAAATATCCTTTTACACATTACACATAAATTCACTGGATTCTCCAATTTCCTTATCAAGGACTGTTTTTCAATCACAAGAAGTTGTTATAAGAAAATAATACCAAGGTATGGTTTCCTCTATGGCCACTTAATAAAGAGTTCAACCTCTTCACAAATGCCTCACTTCAGGAATATGGTGCACGTAGTAACAGTCAGTAATTTCGGGGTCTGTGTACAGAGGACAAGACTTACATACACTATGTTTTAGAACCTCTTGCTCTTGAAAATGGTCAAGACTTATTAAGGGGAAAGTTGTCAGGTATCACTTCAACAGTTTCATATTGGTGTCTTGCATTTCCGATCAAGAGGGCACTTGATTCAGGGTGTGTTGTTTTTTAACATTGGACCTCTTTTCTTAGAACTACCTCTATCATGCAACTCTACAAGCTTTTCTTGTTTTACATGTGACAACTGCAGTAGCATATCAATTTTCTTGACCCAAACAGATTCTTCCAACAGAATAGATGCTGTATCACAAGATTTTCTGTTGGATTGACTCTCATTTTGAAACATTGATTACTGATGGGTTGGCTAGTTATTGGAACATCCAACTACTGGCATTTTAGTCTCCAATGCTTCACCCTGGTACTTTGACAATGGATGCATTCTATCAGGATGAGATAGGATTACAAAACTAGGCCTTCCTTTCAATTTATATGTTACCCAAGTTTCTAAATGTGATTTGTTACAACTCCTGATTGTTAATTTCTCTGATCCATCTCTGTGTAAACAATCATAATGTGACCTGGTACACCGCATTATCCAGAAGCTTAAGCTTCAGGCATGGAGGTTATGTTGTCTTCTTCATGGTATCTGAGTTTTAATTTCTGATGTTGCCATGTGTCTAACTCAAGTCTTTGCTTAGTTCTGTGATGGACGTGTATCAGAAGAAATGACATACATTTCAGCAGCAGTGTAGTGAGAGGAGGTTGAACCCACTTTGATCAGAAGTGCCAACCACAACTATTTTTTGACATGGCTCTTTTGTGAGGGGTTTACATCTTCCATAATCACTTTATATAAATCAGCCTCATTAACTATTTGATACCAGAGGCAAAGATTCTTTGAATCATAAATATGAGTCATTATTATTCATGTATAGTTTCAAATTTAATAAATAGTTAAAACCAATATTTATATTTATGGAATTTTAGAAACTTGGTTGAAGCCTCTAATGGCTTTCATTTTAAAAAAAATACACTACATGTACAATGTTTTGACATTTTCTAGAGAGCTTTAAAAAGTTGTTTAAGACAAGATTTACATAATGAATTATTAATTAAATATGTGGCTGTTGAAAAAGGATTTGAGCCAAATATAGTAGCTAGATCATTTAAGAAATTTAACAGAGGTTTATTGTTATTGTAAAAACTACATTAAGATCTGTTTATGAAAAAAATAAGAAACCTTAGGTTTATCTTGTATTCCATAGTTAGATCAGTTGTTTAAAGCTTTTAACAAGCAACACTACTTGTTTGCAATCTTTAAATCTATAAATACGATTCAAAAAGTGTTGGAGAGTACTATGGATAAAATCGATTTAAAGATAGAATGTGAATGTGGAAGCATTTATATTGATCAGACTAAAGGTATTTAACGTGAAGGTCACAAAGTAATTAAATAGAAAAGTTGGCTGTTGCAGACCATGTAAAAACAACAGTGTACAAAATATTTTTGTGAGAGGGACTGCAATTTTAGTTCAACCTTATTGCATTATGGCTTTTCAAGAAAGAAATGTGACAGGGAAAAAATGTATTTATTAGCATATCTTGCAGGTAACTCCTTAAGATGATAGAGAGGATGTTGAAACAAAGTACAGGTAGGGTGTATTTCTAAATTGGAAGCCAATGATGGGTTCAGTTGAGTTTTTAAAACTGTGTAATTATGAATCATTGTTTTTATTATTTATTAAATTCTTTGATTATTTGAGCTTCCATTTACTCTCCAGCTTCCTCAAATAGATTTGGTTCTTTTGTATCCTGTTATTTAACTGCACTGAAATAACACCCATGGAACGTTTTGTAAAATAATCATTTCTTGGAGGTATTCTTCATACTAAGATATTCTCTGTTTAATCATTTATGGAATTATATCTATATAGACTGAAAAGTTGTATTTATTATTTTAGGTTTTGTAACTTTTGTTTAAACTGAAAAGAACAAAAGTGGAGTGTTTTAGTAACCATGGCAGTAAATAGCTAGTTTGAATATCCACCTAACCTACAGTGGCAGCAGGAAAGTGTTATTTCACCTTGTTGATAGATGTATTTTTGTAAATGTTCTTTTCCTCTCTGTGTCACCTAATGAAAGTGTTTGAAACATCTTAAACTTTTGATTATCAGTGAACAAATGAAATACTTTTTGTCAGTAGGACTTATTGTCATGTATCTTCTCATAATTTTGCCAGTAATTGAAAGCTTTATACAGCAGAAGTTTCATTATTTGGCACATTCATATCTGGAAGTCTCTTCTTATAAAATATTTCATTTCCAAATGTAAATATCCATTATAATACAGTAAGAATCCTGTGATTTATGTTATTTCCTATCAGCAAGCTTCATTTGTTAGCTGCTTGAACTGTGATTGACATTTCAAGTATTGTACTTATGAATATTGTTGTATAGCTTAAGGTTTTTAACAAAATTTATTATTGTTTGAAACTGTCAATATTATAAATGGTATAAGAATATAGTACTTTAGAACATTAACTAGTTATCAAAATTTTGTTTGGGCTATATTGAGGAAATGTTTTCATAATCAGAATTTTCACCTATTTTGAACTGCCCATATTTAGCTGTGGTGCCTAGTATAGCTTTTACCATAAATAAATGTCAATTATTCTGAGTTTATTTAAATATTGAGCTAATTTTGTGCTCTCATTTTATGAGCATATTTTAATAAAACTTTTCTAACATTTTAGTGGTAAAGAATTGGTTTCAAGTATTTCTCCTGTTAATCTTCTTTTTCTCAGTTAAATTTTAGTCATTAAAACTTAGAAATTTTTTTTGTACTTGCACTTTGATGCTTGTTTTTGTAGTGTCCATTATGACTTCTACTATTCTTGTGACTTTTCTTGGCTAGTTTTATGATGAGACTGAAAGACACTGTGATTTAGACATTATCAGTTTTTACTCAACAGTTTTTGTGTGCTTTTGTTTTGAGTCTCTTATTAGAAACATATAAGTACAAGTCCATGTAGTTTAATGCTAACTGTTGATTCACAGTATAGTGTATGGTCTGCTACCAGCAGTTGAATAAGAGTGTGCCATGTACAAGTGTATGGCTTGCAAAATTTCAGTGCACATTTAGAACAGTTAGTCAGTAGTTTAATAAAATAAAAAAGCATCCTCTAATATATTGTAGAATGATGTATGAAGAATGTATTGTAACGTAGCTGTATACCTATTATCTTTCAGGTGATAATCAGTTAATAAATGGTAAAGAAGTTTGGCTGAGGTAAATGTTCTTGTTGAAGATAATTTTAATTACACAATTTATATTTTATTTTTATTGACACTGACTTTCATTTCTTAGGAACTGAAATAGTTTATTCTTCTGAAGAATGGAATTGTCTCTTGCATTCATCTGATGGTAGCCAGCATGAGGTAGTCATAGATCAGTTTGAATCTCAATGTATTTCCTCATTAGACATAAAAGAAGGCAATGAAGTAAATGACAGTCCAAGTGTCCACAGTTTTGATTCCGAAGAAGAGGTTGGTCTGTCTTTTGATCAATATTAATTCTAAAAAGGATAAATAATTTCATTAGTTTATATGTAACTTATGTTTATAATGCAGAACTAAATTGTGCAGTATCTGTATTGGGATAAGTGTATAAGTACACTTTCTGTAAAAATGTATTCACAAATTTCAAAGGTTTAAAGACAGATTTAAGAAAACAACAAAGTTGTAATAGCATAAAATATGTCTTAAGTCACAGTGTAGAATTTTATACAGTAATACATTTTTATATATTTGAAATTTAGAACCCAATTTTTTCAACTCTTTCTATCTTTTATTTACAAAAACAAGATATTTCAGAAGAATCTTGCATTTGAAAATTAAATTTGTAAACATTATTAAATGCAATCATTAGTGTCATATGAAAAGCTGAGATCAAAAACATACTCATCATCCATTTTGAGTAAATTTTACTTAGGTGCAGTAGGTCCATAGCATTCATACCAAAGCTTACAACCACGTTTGCCATGTCCATTCTTACTTCAGTAGCTGCAACCATAATGTCTTCTTCCCTCTTGAAGTACAGATTGGCATAGTAGACCTTGGTCATGCTATCCACTTTCACCTTGTAGTGCATTCTGTTGACCACTTTTTGTACAGCAAAAGATCCTTTCCACTACAGTATGATTTTGTATTGACTGTGGACAGTAGAAATAATACTTTCTGTTAAATCTCAGACTGTCAACCCTTAGCTTTCTTTTCATATATGTACTTCATACTTCCTTTTATGTGTTTAACTTCCCTAGTGGAACTGCTTTTGATCTGCCTAATTCACAACTCTTTTCCAGTACTCTAATGTGTTAAAGCTTTCTTTTTTGTATTGTGATCAACTTTCACACTTTCCCAAAATTTCTGTAGTGATTGGTCTTTTTTCAGTGTTTCCTTCAGCTCCCATGAACATGCATTCAGGATGTCACTTTTTAAGACATTAAGAAGCTTGATATCTTGCTGGATATTATTTCCTTGAGCTCTTGTAACTGTTGGTTGGATTCTTCATCCAATTTCTTTCTGTTTGATTCCTCTATTAAATTTTTACAACTGGTATATTTCAAGTCATTAAGTCATAGATGGGTGTTTTCACACATATGGCCTCGAGGTCTATCACATAATATGAGATGTCGACTTTTATTCTTCATATGGGAAACTTTCTCACTGTCACCTCAATCAGCACACATATATGTACCTTATTTGTCATCTGGTCATCAGATGCAAGACTGGTTCTCACTGCTAGCCTGTTTCAACCAGTGTCTCATAGGCAATTCACTTTCTTGTCCTCAACATAGTCTTTGCCTTCTGTTATGTTGTGATATTTTTGGTACCCTTCAGTGTTTGTCACAGTATTCCGATTACAGCTAACACTTTGATCCATTTCTTAACTTGAACTGATCATTAGCACTACAGTGATTAATTATGGAAATAGTGAACCTGACAAGTAATCATTGTGTTTCTTCTGGAAGCAACATCCATAATGGCACTCATTTTTTTCTTGTTTCTTGCCAGTACCATCTTTGTAGATAGCTCTCACAGTTTTATTGTGAGATATCTGTTGTTGCTTGTTAGTGACACACTTGGATTCATTTGCAGTGTGCTCCATTTATAACAAATATAGTATCTCTTCTCCATTTTGCCTTCTAATCTCCTGTCACCTTTGGTCAGCCACCACAGGTTTCAACTTTAACTGGTTATTCTTAGACTTGCCAGTTATTTTCCCTTCATGGGTTTTCAAATACTGTTCTGCCAGCTTGATCATCTCATTTATATCTTTTGGTGGTTTCTCCTTTAGGAACAGTGACATGTGAGATTCTTCTTCAGTTAGTGTAGAACTTTTGATAATTATCTCCTTTTTGTTAAAATTCACTCAAACTGGTTCAGTTACTGTGGAACACCTTTTAACAGGACAAATTATTTTCCTTGTCTCTGTCACAATATAGCTGTGTAATACTACACATAACTAGAAAAACAATTATTAATTCACTTATACTGCTTTATGAATTAACTTAAGCAAAATATTGAAACTCAATAAAATATTCTTAAGTTATTTTAAATATGGCCATTATAATAAAGTACACTTAAAACTGCCAACTCCGAATCACTGTTGATTTAACTAAACTCACTTTATTTCAAGGCTCATAGTTTCTCAACAGTGGAAGACTGTTGCCTTCCTGGCAATACAGGTTAAACCTTATCTTCACTTATTGTTATTTCCAGTTAAATGTATTGACACATGCTTGTCTAAAACTGGAAATGTATGTAAAATCTTTTTTGACCAAAAAAATACAGCTAATAAAGTCCATGTTTGCGAATGCAATAGTAACTTTTGCTCAACAGTCATGATTTAATTAATAATAATTGTATGAATAGGATGAATTTACATAGAGTTTCAACAGTTTATCTACATAGATGCTTCCTAATATTTTGGGGGTATGTTTACAATGGATAAAAAAAAATTCAACATCATGCTGCAGATATCGAGGCATACACCACACAAAGACATTTTCAAATTCCTTAGCTAAATAAACAAAGTAAGGATATTCTAAACTGTTAAAAGTAATGATTTTGCTTAAATGTATGAGGATTGTGCTTGGTCATTTACTGATAGCTTTGCCAGTGTTATGTTAGTCACTTTAACACTTTTCTAACTTTTTACCTATTACATCTAAGTATAAATTACAAATAAATTCATCTATGTTGTAGCAAAACTCATTGTACAAAAGTTATTAATTATCATTAGAAAAATAAAATATGGTCTGTTTTAGTAGAATGAAGAAAGTTTTTGGAGTGGAGTTCCTTTATTTTTAATTAATAATTAACTAAATTGTTGTAAATAAATTATTCATTCTCATGTACTGTTTTTTCTGTTGTTTATACAAGTTTTATTTTTTATTTTTTTATGCATAGTAATGGCTCACAACTCGTTAAAGTATTCTATAATACCATTCTATTTTCACAGTGAGACCAAATGACTAATACCGGGATTTTTGTTATATAACTATATTACATGGGTGTATATAAATTAGTGATTCACTCTATGATAAAAAAAAATAAAAGTCAATCAAATGTTTTGTCAGTAGCCAATAATTATTCAGCATTGGAATGTTGTCTTGTTGTCTGGTAGTTAATATTAAAAACAAAAGAAAAATGAAATAAAGACTGAAATGCCATACACTCAAGAATATAAATAAAAAATTGGATTTTGCTTGAAATTCTTAATTTCTCTGCATTATAATGTATGTTTGAAGTTGCTGAAGTTATATTGTTAAATTAAATGTTTTGAAGTTATGTCAAATATTTATGTATTTTTGTTTATAGTCTGAAGATTAGATGTGTTTTTATGGCATTTTTTAAATTGTGAGACTATTTTGTTTCACTTGTGAGAGTTCAGATAAGTATCTTTTTGTTTTTAATCTTAGTGTTATTGTTTTGATTATTCCTAGTATTGAATAAAGAATTTGTTACAGCAGACATGTCATACTAAAGTTATGTGACTATGTATTTTCATATATTAATGTTACTTTTAAGTAATTAATTTGTATTTTATTATTGTAAATTATTATGTTAAGATAGAGTTATTTTAAATGTATGAAATAATAAAAGGCTGTTAATTGTGAGAATTGGTTAAAATATTAAAATCAGTGATTGGTTCACCAGAACTGATGGATCATAGATTATAATCCCTCAAGTGTGATTGTGTTTATTATTCAGTAAGTTGAAATAAAACAACTGTTAAGTTGTATTTTGAACTTATTTCTATCTATACATATTTCTCTGCAAAAAATACATTCATAGCTAAGAAATGCATGAAAACTTCATGGTTGTCTCATCAAAATTAGCTTTTTTTCTGTATGGTATGATTTCAAGTAATAAGTTCTTCTCAGTTTTGTTTCAAACATACTGAATTCTAAGAATTGTTTCAGTAGTTTAATTTTTAAATTATATCTCAGCCTGATGAGATTTGTTCATCATTAATAAATGGTAGTACATGTCTTAATTATTATTTATTTACTTCATAAACCTCTGGCTTTCATGTGATAAGATGGAGAAATGGGGATATAAAAACATATCCCTGAAAATTAATATTATAGTCATTTATATTCAGTTATGGAAAATAATAATTGAATTGGAATGTTGTGATTAATCTTTAGTTATTCTGACTAATCATCACACCACTGATTACTGTCATCTATTTTAATGCACTTTTTATTTTATAGTTTTTGTTATAAAGGTACTGACCACCCCAAATTATTCTTCTGAAATTCATTAAGCTCTTTGTATTTTGAAAAACAAACAAACATTGTTTTCTATAATTTTGTAGAAGATTGTAGGTTATCTTTTTTTTTCTCTCTCTCTCTCTCTTTCTTGCCTCTACTTGGTCTAGTTGGGAATGTGGAACATTTCTGATGCAGAATGCATACAACACTCAAGTACTTGTTTTTTCTCAAATTGTTCTATTATGACTCCAGACTGACTTGTGCAGTCCCTTGACTGGCAGTAATTGCAACAATCCAGTCATATAACTGGAATATATAGACCCTTCTTTTAGTTTCTCATGATAATTCAGAAAGATGTACGTACATGGAGATGAGTTGTAACACAAATGCTGGTATGGGTATAAACACTTTTATTGATAATGAGAGAACAATGTTTCGACCTCCCTAGGTCATCTTTCTTAACCTGAAGACCTAGGAAAGTCAAAACATTATTCTCTTCTTATCAGTAAAAGTGTTAATACCCATACCAGCCATTCTGAGATACATTTTTATTTCAAGTGGGTTTCTCATCATTAGGAATACAGCTAAGTTGTTTTCTTTCCAGTTCCTTTTTTATTGTGCAAATATAAATTATTATTATTTTTGTGATGTTGCTTTAATAATGACTCTCCAAATTTCACGATAACTTGCTTGTGATTTCATAGCCTTTACAGAACTTTTATTTACAGTTACTTCAAATTTAATGCCCTCTCAAACTCTTAAAACTTTTTTTTTACATCGGTTAACCCTTTTGCAATTGGCTTGGTATAATATACACAAGTTTGTCTACACATTTGCACATGTTAAGTATTTGCACTATAACATTTGATACAACGTGTATTTTGTACACAAAAAAATCAGATTTTTAATCAAATATCTTTACTAAAGATTTGTTTGTGAAAATGTCAAATCTGTTCTGTTACCAGTTTTAATGCAAAATGATTTCATGTTATGATTAAAAAACCTGTTTATCATCCCCAAAATCTCAAATATAATTTGCATAATCTCAAATACCTCCTAATTACATTTCAAATGTTTGTTTTCAGTAAGATTTTTTATTTTATTTTCCATACTCTAATTATGTTGAGTTTGTCACTTGACCAACCTTGTGGCCATCATGCTGAAATGACTACATATTATAACATGAAAATACAGATGTTAGTCTAAGTGGCTTAAGTCTTATGACAATATATATTTGTGTGTTTATTATAACCATGAATTTTTAAGCCATGAACAAAATATTAACATGAAACAAAGTACACTGCATGTTTTTAAAAAGGATCCTTTGGTAGAAGCTACAATGTGGGATTATAAAGTGTATCCTAGGTTTTGAAGGTGACTGTAGAAGTAGGACCCACACTGGGAGAGCAGTTACCTTCCCACATCTGTCTGCAAGCAGTGAACATTGATATAGATGTGGAATATTGTGGGCTTGAGCACCCACATCTCCCTCTCATAATTTCTAATCTTGTTATGTGAAGCTAGCAAATTGGAGGTTCAGACTGAGAAATATCGTATCCACACTGTGATGTGGATTTTACTTCCTCAGTCACATCCAAAACCCAGGATACATTTTATAATCCCATGCTGTAGCTTGTACCCTAAAATCATTTTTTTAAATGTGTTGTGTATTTTGTTTCTTCTTAATGTGCTTTGTTTATGGCTTAAGAATTCATGGTTATAATATAATTAATCAGAGGTTGGGATTTGCTGTTTTTAATGCAATCCCTCGTCATGATTTTGTTTATTCATTTGGCTTCAAGTGGATGTAATAATTTAATTTCATTGAAATATATGTATTTTATTATATTGACCTTCCAATCATGCCTAGCTAACACTACATTACTTGCATTGATGTGCACATAAGTTTGTGTTGCATATTTAATAATATAAAACTATCTTTGCTGTGTTGTAGTGGAGTAGTATTTTGTAATATACAGTCATATTTCAATTATTATAAATTATGTGTATATAGAATATTACTATTTAGAAATAAATTGTTAAACTTATTTTTTAAAATATTGAACAATAAATCTAGAAGTAAAGCAAATAATTATCTCTTGCTGTGAGTTTTGAAGTTGGTTGCTGCTGGACATACGTTGCTAAGCCTTTTAAAATTTTGTATATGTAGGGTATCAAACAAATTTTTTTTAAAGTTTTGTGTATACAGTTTAATAACCAGAAAATCTTAAATAACTATACTGATGCCATAAAATTATATTATAATATATTTAGCTTAGTAACTAAGATGTATTTAGATATTACAAAATATGAAACTTTGAGCATACTAAAGACGCAACCTGCCTCCTTGATATCTTGGTTTGAAAGAGTAAGGTAGCCTTTTCACAGGTTAAAATGGCTGAGAAAACCACCAGGGGGACATTCTAAAACACTGATTGGTTATTCTCATGTTATATGTTGAAGTAAGTATATATAAGGGAGCATTTGCAAAAATGAAAAGAGGTGAACAGATCCACTGTGTTTGATTGAGTACATAAGCCATATCTCAGCAAAATAAAAAGATATGAGGTTCTTATTTTATATTCTAGCTTGTTAATATTAATAATTTGAGATCCTAATTTGTTTGAAACTACAGATTTAGTATTTTGACATCACAAACCACTAATTTTAAACAGCACTACATTCAACATACCACGTGACAAACTAAAATCTATTTATGGGTGTGTTCTTTTAGTATTTACTTTTAAACTAAAAAATTAACTCACACATAATATTAAAGTTTGAATTATATCTACAATTTCATTTCAAACTTAATGACATAAATACTATGACATGGTATTTGACCCATGACCAGTCACGAAATGGTTAATTTTATCATATGTATCAGCAGATCATGAGTTTGGTTGTCAGTGATTGGAGATTATATACTGTGAATATTTTGTCAGTGCTTATGAAATAATATTTTTTATGTATGTAGGCCAGTCATTTTCTTTAAAGGGTATGGGCTGCTAAGGAAAGGAATGCAATTATTTATCTGACCTTGTTTTTGATAAATTTTAGCAAGATTTCTTGGTTTTACTTCATTTCAACTGAGAGTTCATTGGTTGCTGTTGCTTCATATTTGCTTTTCTATTCTATTCTTTTCTATTATTGGGGGTATCATGAGTAGATCAGTGTGATATATGCTGGTTCATTTATAACTGAATCTGATATCAGTGGAATTAATGACAGTACAGATATCTGGGTTGACTGCAAAAATCACAACAACTCTGGAGGATTTAAATTTTATCAGTGGTGCTACAACATCCTGATTTTTCTAATGTAACTAAGCGTGTAGGTTGTATAATTCATTAGCTATCATTCTTATTGCCAAAATCTTAGAATTAGAGGTTAAAAAATCAGTGAGGAAAAACAAACTAAATAATATCAACTGAGAATTAATTTGTGTATTGTAAACAGTCAGTAAAATACACCATTCAAGGTCAAGTAGAAGACTCAGTATTGTTTGTAAATCATTGTTTGTAATAGCCATTATCATAAATTATAATATTGTTTGTATATCAAGATATATTTGTGTTGAGAAACAAAATTGTATATATCAATCTTGTTGGCAAATGTCTTAAATTTAATACATATTGATATTTAATTAATATTCTAAATTAAAACTACAATTTCAGGCTGTTTGAAATGTTAATACATAACAATAAAATGGAGACTCATCTCAAATAAATTATAATACACAATAGTTTTTAAAAAAACATATAATTATGGTAAAAACCTTTAATTATTAAATTTCTTTTTTATTTCAGTTTATTTCTTCACCTCTAAGTTAGCATATCACTTCTCCTCTCTCACAGTCTTCATCTGGTGTTATTACACTTCCACGAGGAAGTAACTGGCTTCAACATGTATCATGGCAACAGAAAACTCCTGAGAAGAACAATGATCAATCCTTTCCTTACCCACCTGAGTCAGGGAAGAGAAAAAAAAAGAAGTTAAGGTTAATTTAAATAATTGTATTAAATTAAAGCAGTATTCATTTGTCAAAATTAATTACATCAGTTTTTTTAATATTGTTGTTGAAGTATTTTTTCGTAGTAACCGACTGGATAGAGGCTTTTGTATTTAACATGACCTTGTAGTTATTATGCAATCACAATGGTATGCATAATATAAGTCTGAAAGTAGTTAATGTACCTTAATGAAGATTGACAAACTTTCATTTAATATTAGAAGTCACTTTTACTGAAAATTTGTTCATAATTGTAAGGAGTCAGACTGTTGATTCCTTTGAAGGCAGAGTGGCTTTCACGTTAAGATTAAAAATACTGTTCATCTGAAAATTTACACATTTAATTTGCATAAACTCAAAACCCTCTTAAGTATATATCAGAATTTTGTTTCATGAAAAACTTTACATTTTATTAGTTATTATTCTATAGTATAATTCTGTATGGGATTGGTCTGTTGGATCAACCTTGTAAACACCATGAAAAATTAGAAAATAAAATCTAAATTATCCTCTTTTATTTCTGTAATGACTGTAAAGTGTAACAAGAAGTTATAATTGTTTATCCTATTGGAATCAAAGCTTATAATAGTATACATCTGTTTATTCTTAATTTTATTGTTACACTGCCCTTTGAACTCTGTCTAACTAATAATCCCACCACACAAGTTGTAAAATACTGGTGCATGTGCAGCTCATGTTACTGTATTAAATTTGTAAAGCACAGGCTTCTAGCAATTATATCACATGAGAAATTTTGATTATTATTATTATTTTACCCAGTTTAACCTTATTTAATCTAATAAATCCAATACAGCATCTTTTCTCTCATTCAATGCTGACCTTTATTCAAACATTTTTTTACTTCCTACTAGCCTTGAAACTTCCATATATGTGGCTTAACTGCATCTTATGCAAATAAGTATGCAGCACTATCCATCAATAGGAATTAGACATTCGCCTGATACAGGCTACTACTCTGTACTACTCGATCTAACCTTCACTTCTCATTTAGGCATTAGAGAATTTTGCATTTTTTTTCACATTTGCAAAACAAAATCGGAGTGCAAAATAATAATTTGAAATAGTTCATGCTTTCAGTTGCAACTTCAATTGGAGTCAACTGTATTGTTTTTCTTCAGTCTATAATTTGGTGAATTGATCTCAGTTGCATCATGAACTTGGAATTTTGTGTCATGGTTTCCACTAATGTAACTACTGCTACTTCAAATGATAATTCTCAGGCTTCAGGTTTACATTTTTAGCTGAAGAGGTCTTGGCCTTAGTTCAGCATAAACTTAAACGCTATATAAGACAAGTGACTTTTCCTGAATCTGAACAAGAATTTCCCTGTCAGAATGAACATGGGCTTGACATTGTGTATTTGGAGACCCTTTTGTTCTCCTTCCTCCTATGCCATCCAATCCCATATATCACCTGTGGAAGCAGCCAGGTCTGCCTCAGACATTCTTTTTACATGATTTCACAGGTATGCTATCTTTTGTCTGTGTCTAAAATTTAAAAACAGCTTGCATGTTGGGATTATCTTGCTTTTTCCCTATCTTTGATTTTCAGGATTCATGTTGATCAGTTTAAGTCTCAGTTTTGTGCTGGATCTAGCATACCTCATCTGTCTTAAGCTTTGGATCTTTTTGCTTTCTGGCTTATTTCAAAACATATTTACCATTCCTAGACTTTCCATGTATGATATTTTTAGTGCAAGTACATGGGGCTGCCTTTATTTTATCCTAACCTCTCATTTGGTGCTTTTCTACCAACTGCCTCCTCACAGAGGTTCTCCACTAATACCCTGAGGGGTTTTAAGTGGACACTCATCTCCTCAAAATAACTAATCATAATAATATAATAATGTTTCTTGAGAGGTGCATGCAATTATTTCTTGAGTAACAATTCAGTAATGTAGCACGAGATCCTCCTTCCCCAAGTGATTTACAATTTATAATGGTGTGAATAATAGTTAGACATGGTTCAAAAGACAAATAAAAGAATAAAATCTAATTATAAATAGATGTATAATGTTACAAATTTAAAGCTACTTAGGATAAACAAATGTAGTTTTGTGTAAAACTTTAGTCATTTTAGAAACAAATAAAGGGAAATTAAAATTTATTTCAGTTTTTTGTGTGTGGTGGTGGTTTATGAGGTGAGTTAAATTTTCCCAGCTTGTATAGAGTTAAGATAGATAAAATAATAAGTTTTACTGAAAACAAACTCTTCAAATGCATTAAGGAGATTTTAGAGATTACATAAATCAAATTGAGGTTTTCTGACAAGAAAAATATTTTTTAATCTTACCTTGGAAATCACTTTGGGTTATTCAAAACAGATACTGGATATATTCATGGACATATCATTAAAAATAGTTTATTCAAAATACTTCAGCTAAAAATGTTTTTTTATGTATGAAAAACTTGTGTTTAGTTAAAGCACGTTTTGTGAAGATGTACATGCTCTATTAAAAAATTGGTAGTAACAAATTTATATGACTACAGAGAGGTCTGTCAAATTTATTTAGCCTATGTGGAGAAAGTGAATGGTTGTACTTGAACTAAATTGTGCCCTTTTGTGTGACACTTATTACCTCAATGGGTGTAGAGTATTGTATTTTACCTGCTACACATTTAGTGAAGTCTCACACAGGTGTGTTCTTTCCTCAACAGAGGTTATATTCTTTATATACTTTTTGAAGGGTATTCACTGGTCCCTCCATTTGTTTTTAGTATGGGATTCTAGCTACTATGTAAGTGAAATAAGATACTGTATCAGAAATTAATATTTTCCTACACTGAAACTATATTTTCAATAGGTACTTGCCTCTTTTCACACTTTCCTCCTGTCCTTCTTACTTGTGTTGCTTATTTTATGTCTAATCTCGAATAGCATAGAGGAAGTAACCTTCATCAGGAAAGGTTTCATTCTGAGAGTGCTTTAGAATTCCATAGAAAGTGCTTGAAACTGGTCTGAGCAATTCAGTATAAGCCATATAAGATTAATAATGATTAAGAACTTTGTAATTATTCTAGTTTCTTCTCTGGAAAAGAAAGTGTTTCAAAGGTTCATGGGTTATTGGGTTTCCTGTTTTGTTTCATCTAATTTGTAATTTTGCATTATTTCTCAGTACCATGAACATGTATTAAGATAATTTTCTTTCTGTATTTCATTTTGAAAAATATTTATAGTTTGTACTATGTTTCTCAGTTAAAAACTTTGTTTTGTTTTAATTTTTGTTAATGAAATAAAAGATATAGTGTATTTTAACTTTATGTTGTATTCTTAGTGGTGGATTTGCAAATAAGTTGAATAAACTGGAAGCAAGAGAAAAATATGAAGCTATCTGGGGGCATCAAAAGTTACTTTCATTAGAAAGTGTTGAAAGTGAAAAGAAACTGATGTTGAGGCAGACTAAAATAAGAGGTAGGATTTCACACAAACCAGTTTTCTCTTCTACATTTACCTTTTAACGGACTTTGGCTATTGTAAAAAAATTTTATGTTAAACATACATAAATAGTTTTTCTGCTGTTTAGTTTAATTAACCCATTTGTACTGTTTGTTGAGTAAAGGTAAGATTGCAAGAATCTTCCTAAAATAAATTATACTTCTGCCTGTAAAATGCATTCATGGTATCACATTCACATGCAACATTAAAAATGAAGAATCATCTTTATGAATTATTTTTAAATTTTTATTGTTATGAAAAAGAATGAAAGTCATTTCTATTTCTGGAATAAAACCTGTCTGTAAAAACTACTATTATACCTTTTCAAAAATACACTTATGTCATTGTCAAAAAAGCATCTCAAAATTTAAAATAACACAAAAGTGCTTTTGGAGAGATTATTATTCAACATTTGTGAAACCATTCAGATTAAATTTGTTTCATAAAAGTTTTATAAATTGGGTTCTGTGATTGTCAAACAGAATCAAAATAGTATATTTTGTTTCTGTATAACACTTTCAATTTTGGCATTTCTTATTAATTTTTTTTAAATTTACACATGAGATTTTAATGAGTAACATTCAAATATGAACTACTTTCTTATCACAGTATATGAATACACTTAACATGAAGACGTAACTAATAATCCAAATGTTAATATTGTATATGTTTTAACTTTCAATTTTGTTGGCACTTGTTATGTAAATATCGTATAAATGTTTTGTAAACGACAACATGTCGTGCTGTGTTTGGATTTTCATATCTATTATTTATATTTCCATATTTATATTATTGTTTCAAAGTTTAAACAATAAAATACGTTGTTATTCATTTAAAATAACATTTAGAATTTTCTAGAATTAGGTAGATCAATCAATTGACTATAAATGGACTGTGGTAGCCTAGTGTCTAGACGACGAGTCTCGTGCAAGAACGGACGTGCGCGGATTTCTCTGGAATGTTGGGAAATTACGCGATGGATCGAGAAGTCTAGGCCTACAAAATATATAAACAGACGAAGATGCAAGAAGGAAAGGAGAGTCATTAGTTTTTATTCGAAGAAAAGAATAAGAAGAGTCAGTTATTCGTTTGAGAAAGTTTTAAGTGTTTGCTGTGATTTTATTCAACTTGGATTTGTGACCAGAGCTAGATCTACAGAAGCTGTGATTTTGTCTCGTCAATCTTTGCGATTCATTCGAATTACTGGTTGTGCTGAGAGTCGGGGAGACTGGGAAAGGCCAACACGTGTAGGACTGTTTTAGGGAGAACGGGAAAATTTGGAAAACAACAAGTTGAGACATTCGTCGAAAACGTCGTGAAAAGAACTTCGTGAATTTATTGAACTGTGGATTGTTCCTGAACTTCTCCATTCAAACTTCGGTATTTCTTCGTGGGACTAAATTCACACCCTAGACCGGAATTTTGGATTTCTGATCTGAACTTTTGGACTTTCATTCTAGATCATATTATTAGATACAGGCCAGTACCATTTTGTATTGTAATTAACTTCGAAGTTTGAAACCAGTACTATTTTGTGTTGTAATTAATTTTGAAGGTTTAAACTTAATATCTGTCATTGTTGTTATGTAATTTATGTTATATCTGTTACATATATAACAGTGTGTTGTAATAAATTATACAAGCTGTTATCTGCATCTTTCTGTTGTGTTTAGTCTACGAAAAACATAAAACATAAAAAAGAAACATAACAGCAATATTAAAAAAAACTAAAAACATGTATTTTGGTTAGTATGAGAATTGTGACATTTGCTCTCCAGGTATTCCCTCTTCTCTTAATTTTGTCTTTATGGGTCTTCTTATGGTCACTGGCCACAGGCCATGTTACTACATTGGTACATTCACATTCAATATTTTATTAAACTAAATTTTATGAATGTGTGTAGATAAGTTTGGAATCATATTGTAAATTTTCATTTGAACTTCAGTGTTATACACTTTAATTTCTTAATTTAAGAGTAAGTATTAAAAGAATGCACACCTAAATATTGATTTTTGTGAGCCACGTGGTATGTTGAATGCAGAATTCATTCAAATCAGATGTTTGTGATGTCCAAGTACAGTGTCTGTAGTTCTTTTATGAATTAGGGCCACAGATTACTGATATTGACAGTATAAAATATCAGGTAAGAACCTTCTGTTTTTCTGTTAGCTGAATTTCCTTTTTTGGACTATCAGCAGTTGGGATCCTCTTGTACCTTTGTGCTCATATAACTATTGTAGTATTTCATTCTGAAAATAAAACTAGCTCATGAAATTGTGTGAAATTTAACAATAGTTTTTGTAAAAGCATGTAGGTTCAGATTAATATTTAATTTTACATTTTCTGCTATTTTTAATTTTAAAGCTTCATTGTTTAAAATAGTTATTTACACTTAAACTCTGAATAGTTCACCTGCAAGTGATGATTTTATATTAATTATATGAAGCATTTACATAATTTTTAGGACTTCATAAATGAATATCAAACTTTTTTTGTACTTTTGAGGTAATTGTGTGTATATTTTATTTTTTGTTTTCTCTACTGTATTATTAATTCTACTGATTATCATCAACAAAGTGCAATTAGATGATTAAAATTAAGAAATGGAAATATGTACATACATTTTATCTCTTTGTAGAAGTTTTTGAAACTTTTTAATATGCATAATTTTATGTCTTTAGGTTTTCATTTAGTTTATTTTTAATTTTACATTCCATTTCTTTATCTTTTATTATTCATGCTGATACATCAGTTGGTCTTCTGTTATTATTACCATATGGTGACCCCATACAGAGACTTGTTACACTGATGATTTGCACATGCAAGTGATGCCATCTTGTTTTAACCTTTTCACAATCCAGGCAACAATATTAAACTTTTTATAGTCATTCAACATTTCAAGTATGATTTCTAAAATACAGGTCATACATAATTAACTAAAGCATAAAAGTAAAACCTAAACAATTTAACTTTATAACTGTAGCATATTTAGGTAAAAAAAACTATATTTTTAGAAAAGTTCTGAAACTTTGTGTTAATTTTCTCAATCAGGTTTTCTGTTTATTATACGGTAGTGATATTAGTAACTTGTTGAGTTATTTTCAAGTTGATATCTTTTATATTTCTGCCCATTTATGGAACATGTTACTTTACTACAAAAACTTTATCTTTCTTACTTAAAACACAGTTGTGTTTGGTTATTCATATTATATTATGAATTCTGCAATACCACTTTGGAGATTGTGTCCTGTCAGCACAATTACAGAGGCTTCAAGTAGTGGTACTCTGCAGGAAGATTTTTAGCTTTACTTCATTGAGAGATTAATTATCTAATGGGCTGACCTTCATCAGGCTTTACCACAGATTTGGGGCCCACACATTTTTATTTACAATCCAACATGTGTGGAAAGATAAAATATACTTTAATGGTTTTTGAATGAGTTTACTTTTAATATTATTATCTGTAGTTATTTGAGCTCTGTAATACAAGTTTCACAAGGTGTTGTCAATACTCGTAGTCCAGTTCAGGTTAGAAATTATATTTAGTTGTATTTTATCTCTCATAGCACTGATAGCAGGAGGTCTTTGTTATTGCAGAATTACTTGTAATTCATTTCACTGATACATCAATCATTTGTTTAACTATATTGGTTTTTTTCTATGTATCATGTGTAGATTATTGTTAATATGGACTTCATTTCCATTATTATTTATCTTCTATAATGCTTCATATTATTATTAACTTGGTTAATGAGGAACCCTTGAGCTGGAGTCTACACTAACTTCTCTCAATATTGTACATATTTATTGTTTGGTTAGGATTCTATTTTAGAGCTTAATGATATTTTTTTCCTTTACTGTTTAATTAAGTCCAAGGTTTGTTTGTTATTTTTGGTTTACCTGTAGCTCTACTTGTGGGTTAATCACTTAAGTTAAAAACTTTTTTAGCTTAGGCTTAATAAGTGTCTAATTAAATTTGGATTTGTTAGAGTCAAAGTTTCAGATTAATCAGTTGGTGAGTTAACTTTTTTTTTTTCAACATATAACGTATTGCATACATGTATTTCACAACATAATTTCTTATCATTAATTTCATTTACTTTATAATTGTTACCCTTAATTTCTTTTTGGGGGTTCCTGGGGGCTGGGGTTTACCTTACCTGCTCCCACTATTTACTTGCCTTCATCCTATAATGACTAAACCCATTTCAGATAGCTCAGATTTTGTCAGTTCTCTTCACCTTATGATAAATTGCATTCCAGGCCACAACTGCAGAATCTGCTAGTTATATCCCAGTTTTTTTATTGTTGCTCTTGTTTTAGACACATTTAACCTCATATTCCCCTTTTCCAGACATTGTTTCATGATGATCTCTATGTCTTTCTTTTGAGAGTTGGTACTTGCTAGTCATACCTTATACAGGCTTTTTCTTTTTGTACTAACTTACTATCTAGCAGATTTTCTTTTTGATTTTAAGTCCTTTAGAACTCTGTTATTCTTATCTGTTTTCTTCCATACCTAGTTTCTCAGCTTTATATTATGCTGTCTATTATCTTACAGGTAATGTTTGCCTTCCACACTTCCATTCTTAGGTGTCCCACCTGTATTCAGGAATTTTCATGGGATACCTGCTCTTTCTTCCAACCACATTGGGGCATCTGCCATTTTTAGTTTTTTCCCTCTACACGTGACTTCTTTACTTTTGAAATCTCCTTGAGGGGGACACTGCTGTTTGTTTACCTTCCATTGTCAATAGAGACTTAAGGTTAGTTACTTTTTTCTCCATTATTTAATTTTTTGAGGCTTCTCCTGTACATTTAGTGTTGTATAGGGTATCTTCTATGCTATATTCAATTTTTTTTTTTTTGATGCTCATTTGTTTCATTTTGAGAAACTGCTTTTCTACCTGTCTTACTCGTGGATTTTGCCTATTTATCTTATATGCTAGATGTTGATTGAGGTTCTAAATATATTAGGTGATCCTGCCTTAATCACTTCTTGAGCCTTCTTCATTTGCACATGTAGTTTTTTATCACATTTGGCTAAGTTATTTCTTCATGTCTGGAAATGCCTATGTTACATGATTTTATTTTCTATTTCTCAGGACACCACATGATTTGGTCCCAGTTTTGTACCTTGCCCTTTAGACTTGTTTTGGTTTCATTTATCTTTTGTGGGATGACCTGTGTTTTACCCATCTTTTACAATTTTGGGAACTTTACCAATATCATTTATTGCTTGTCTAGTTTTGATTAGCTTTTTCCAAATGGGAACATATTTACTTCTTTCACAGTTTACTCTGGTAGTTGTATTTTCCAGTTGGTTATGCTTTCTTCTTCCATACCTCACATTTTCATCTCATTTGGGTGGATAGTTTTAAAGACATTCCCCATCCAAGCCAATTATTTAATTTTCTTTTTACTTTTTATCCTTCCCTCTGTATGTGTGATAGATGATCATATCCCCTACAGTGTTGGTTTTACAGGTTTTTTTCCCTTCTCTGGATTATTTTTCTTCCCTGATGCTCATCTCCAGAGATTGGGGATGTGGTTTGATGTGTAGGAGGTTTCAGGACAATGGTCTACAGATAAAATGTCTTATTACATCACACCGTGCCACTTTTGCTTGTCGAATGTGCTTTTGTTCACTCTCTTCATTTTTCCAGATTTGGCTAATCATGTTTTGTTTCAACTCTTTGATGTTGGTGGTTTCTATCACTTGTTGTGGCAACCCTCATTTTTGTTCCTTTTATGGTTGACTGTTGCTCTCCCTTATTGAACCCACACACCTTACATGCATCTTCACTGCTGATTGATTTTCCAGTCCTGTCACACTTTTTTCCAAGGAGAAAACTTCTCAGTCCTCCAAATTTTTAGTGGCTCTACTTGAGTTTCTTTTTTCTGATTCCATCATTCTTTTTCCCAAAATATTTGTTTTTCTATGTCATTTCTTCCTGGCTATGTAACAGCAATGATTTTTAGCTGTTTTGGCTATCACTTTTCTTTTTTTGTGGATCCATATTATTAACCTATATTTTCAGGTCTCATATGGTGTATTATTTTTTACTTTTTTGTGTTTTGCCCTTTTCCACCTTTATTCATTCCCTTATACTACTCCTTTTTCTGTGATTTTTTTGTCCCTTCTTCCTTTATCAGTTGAGTTTGGATTGTGGTACAATTGACATTTTATTTTTTGTGTCCTCCTTCCTGTCATCAATTTCTAGTGTTTTCACTCTGATCATGCACCTTTCTTTTTCCCTGCATATCAAACCTATTGTTCATTGGAAATAGTTTGTTTGTCAAGCACTGGAACTACAACTTGCATGTTCATCTTCCAATATCTTTTTTGGGTAGCTGTTTCTTCCTTGTCAAAGTACTGTGATCCACTTCAGTCTTTTATAGGACTTTTACTGAATAAGTTACTTTTTAGTATCTATACCTCTTATTTCTTGGTGGCATGCTATTCTTTTTCTTTATGGATCCCACTCTGTGGCATGTGGTACCTGTCCAAGTATACTTAAATTATAAGGCCATGATGATTTAACAGTTATAATTCCATGGCCATGACATACAGTGTTGAGATGGGCTGTTCAACAAAATTATTTGTAGGTTTATCATTGTGATATGTTTGCCTCATTAATTTGCTGCCCACATGGACTATGTGGGTAAAAGATAAAGGGATAATTGCCCATCCCAGCCATGACTCGTATTAAATAAATTGGTGTAGTCTGCTTTTCAAAATGGGGTTTCATGGTCACCCATTGCACTGTCTTATGTTTTCCTCTGGATTTTCCACCACACTTTCTCCCTCCTGTTTATTGCCACTTTCCAATTCCAAGCCACTTGAGTAGTGGACCATAGAGGCATCCTCCTAAATGAAATAATATATAAATGAAATCAGTTGGTTGTGAGCAGGATGGTGGTATGCTGCTGGTATGGATAACAAAATGTATTCCACTGTATAGTGTTAAAGTAATCAAAATTGCATTTCACTTCTTTTATTGAGATCTCTCATTATATCCTTGTGTGGAAGTTGGTTTCCATGTAGAGCTGAACCAATCAACATAATCTTCACACATGTATTACAGGTGTCTATATTTCTTCACTCAGTTATACTGTTGTTGCTTCATCTGTGTTGTAGGTCATGGTAAAGATACTTAGAGATTACTACAGTTTCTTCCAAATTGTTACTCCTGTATGTTTTTATTATTCTCTGTTTTCTTAATAAGTCTTAGAGGACAAACTAATTGTTTAGTAGAAGAGAACTTTACACATATTCCATAATACTTTTATATTGTAAAATGTTTTAAGCTTCCTTCTGTTATCACTCACAAGAGTCTCTTAAATACAAACAATAAAAGCTTGTAGTACTGTGCAATAGTGTACTAACTCTGAACTAACTGCTAGATATTTTACATGTTGATAACAGTATTTGCAGTAATTCCATATCCTTGACCTTGGATATTTTGTTTTCTATGTTTTGATGTAGCATTTAAAACTTCACAATGTTTAATTCCATAGGTTATTTGAACTGTTTTATTAAAAGCGAAAATTACATACATTGATCTCTTTCTGTTTTATATCACAGTAATTTTTTTTAAACTTCTGTATTAATTAGTAATAATTGAAAGTTGTATAGCTGGATGTGTGTTCTGGCATATGATTACTCAGTGAGCTTTACTGGATAGATTTGTTAAATAAAGAGATTTGAACAAGGTATCATTTTCCAAAACTTACTTAACTGAGTCAACATATAACAGAATTATGAGACTGGACAAAAGTGCAAAATGAGGTGAATAGTCTTTATTAATCTGTACAATAAAAACAGTGTGTTTATTTTGCTGTTTTTATTTATATCAGAATATCACTCCTATTAAATGTTTTTTGCTTCAGATGTTCAACAGACTACCAAATACAGCAGTTTAGATTTTAACAAGCTTCAAAAGGTCATGCTCTACAACTTGACTGGTAATTTTCTTGACGTATAGTGTCTGTAACCTTTAGATATTATCTGAACTAACTGTTGCAAAACACTGCTGTTGACATCTATATACAAAATATTGTATTAAGCAGTGATCTCCATGGTTGGTAACAGGCATTATCTTCTTTGAACTTAACAAAGAAACAAAAGGTAACTTGAAATTAGATCAACTTAATGCTTTTCTTGACTTCATGTTACGTGAAACCTACAAGTTTCCAGAATAAATATTATAATACTGTAGGAAGATGGAAATTTAGTATGTTCATTTACCACATGCATATATTGCTTTTGTTAACATTTTTGAAACCATTTTGTCTTATTTCTTGTCATAAAGTTAACAAATCTTCCTATGTTAAAGCTCAAGTAATGTGAAATCTGCAAAGGAATTATTTGGCTGTAATGAGGCTGACTGTGAAAAGTTTTTATATAACATGAAAATATTCCTTTTCTAATATACATTGGTATTTTGTGATTTTAACTTTGCATTATTAAGGTTACTTCTAGTTTTTGACCTGTTTCACTTGAATTTTTGTCATTTGTTGTTAAGAGCAATAATTAGACTTTGGTACCACATATCTTGTAATTTTGTGCTTACTCATTAAGATATTATTTTACAACAATATATACAATTGAAAAATTACAGGTTTTACTCTGTTTTTTTATACTATTAGGAAATAATTCCAAACACTGCTTTCAATTTTATCAACTGTTATTAAATATCACTTTTAACAGCCACTTAGATCACTAAAAAAACAAAATGTAGCACAGACTGAACCTGTTTTTATATTTATTCCAAAATCATAACAGCACAAAAGTTTTTGAAACATATATAACATTTGTATCATTTGTATTTGGGGCATAATAATAATGTGAAATATTCTGAGCTATTCACTGTTGACGAACTAATTGCTGGTGCTGTGAAAGCAGTTTGAACTCCACCTTATTCGGTTGCAGTGCTGTACAAAAGTGTACATGTTGATGGTTCCAATTAACTGTAATTCTAGTATTTTGGATTTATTAAATATTAGTATTTGTAATGAGTAAAGTTAGATTATCTTACAGTTTAACTAAATAGCAATTTGACATTGCTTGCATCTAATTCTTCTTGAGCTCTCCAGACTTACAGTGCTAGAAATTGGGTTTCAATGCCTGTGGTTGGCAGATCACAGAAAGCACTTTCTTTAGCTTTGGACATAATACCAAAACAAACAAACAGTTCTGCTTGAAAATAAGAGAATGAGTAATAAAATATTTCATACTATTGGGCAATACTACCAATTTACATCATAAATTATTTGTAATTATGGGAGTGTTATTTAAACTCATTTTTTAAGAATGTAATGTTTCTTAACTAAATATTTAATGAAAGTCATTTCACTTAACATAGACAAATAAAGATTTTAAGATTTACAGTTTATCTTCAGCTTTTGTGTCAGTTTGGTAGCCAAATCATAAATATTGAATGCCAAAAATTTGAATACACATTTCCTATTAGCAAATGAGGATGTGCATACTATGTGGAAACTTTTGTGATGTACTGAGTTTAAGTATATGTTGCTGTTGTTTTTATAATAATAACTGATATACCTGCACTGCTCAGCTGAAATGAAGGAAAGTTTCTTTTGACGTAATTTAGACTTTCAGATAAGTGTTTGTTTTTTTACATTGATGATTCAAAAAAAAAGAAATGCCTAATGTGACCAATATCTCACTCAATAATAGCTAGGTATTCATATGGAGATAAGCTTATTTAGTTGGTAACCTAACACTTTTTGTTTCACATATTATTAAAGAAATTTATATATTTTTTCTTGCATTTAAATGGGGTCTACATGTAATTTAGATCTTAGTTATGTCTGTTTGAGTAAGTATATGGAATGATCAAGTAATCAAAGAATTTATAGATACAAATTATGCTAATTCAATTATAATTTTGAGTAAATAGTTGTATAGAAGAGAAAGGGTGAGATTAAAGTACATTTAGTAACAAACACTCTTTCCTTTATAGGAAAACAAATGGTTTTGGAACTTAAACTGGAAACTTTCCACTCTAAAGGAGGACTGATCTGGGCACATAGCACTGTTGTTTCTAATACCAGTGTAACTTCCCAAAATGCAGCTTTAAAGGACAAGGAAGTTGTTAATATTTTTCCTACTATTTCTAAATACCTGCTTTTCCTTCCTGTCACATCAAGTCAAACACTACAACTGTCATATGGATCTGTCATCAAGCTTTTTTCTCCATGGTGAGTTAATGTCATTGTCACATAACATATCCAGAAATTAAAATTTGAATGTTTTTTGTAGGTCGAAAATATGATAACACTTATCATTTTGTGCAATAATTCTCATTACATATTACAAATAAAATAAACTGTGTACATTCATTGTGGCTGAACACGTTTTCCTTGTCAAATTTGCAAAATTATGATATACAAACAAGAATGATGGAGAAGTTTTGTCTTATTCAATCATAAGTGTTAATTGAGTTATAATTAAATTTTATGGCATCCTTATTTGATGATATTACACATAGTATTGTTGAGTTTTATACAAAGGGTTTAGTACATTATTGCTTTTGACATGGAGCCAGTCTATATGACTGACCATGTGGCCTCATTATACTCATTTAAAGATTTTGTAGATTTAATGCTTTTAACTCTGAATACAGTGTGTATATCCTCTCAAAATATGACAGTATTTTATTCAGTATTATGAATCTTTAACAAATAAAAATATATTTTTAGTGAAGTATTTTTAATAAAGATTTGTTCATTAATATATTGAATTATATGATTTAATAGTCCGTGTGCAATGTAATATTCATATTAAAATCTCAAACTTCTTTTGTGTAATCCCTAAAACTTTCTAAATACATTTTAAATGTATTTTTCAGTAAAACTTGATAATTCATTTTTCTTACTTAACTCAAAACTAAAATAGTAAACCTGATTAATTTCACCAAACTGTCAAAAAATAAATAAATTTAAAATGTACAACTAGTACAAACTGTTTGTGTGTGTGACTTGTGAAACATTTTTATTTAATTATTTATTTTACTTAATCCAATTTTAACTAACATAAAGATATCCTTATTTTTACATTTTAATTGCTTTTATAATTACATATAAAGAATAAAGAAAAAAAGAGAAAAAATATCAAATCTCTTTTCTTGCTTTTGGTTGTCAAAAAGAGTTAATCCTAGAATGTTTTACTCTATTCATAGTATTAAATTTAATATTTTTTTAAATTTATATCAAACCAATAAATGCTTATAAGATGAAAAAATAGACAAATATTCTTATTTCTTAAAATTTTTCTGGCTTCCTTTCTCTGCGACATCATTCGTTACAAATGTATCCAAGCTAACAATAGTTTTTTAATTGATAGCTTTGTAACCAAATAAAGCTGAAGACTATAATAAATGTGGTTTATCTGAGCAATGGCAATTGTACAGAAAGTAATTTACATTTGATATTGTACTTTTTCAGGGGGTGGTGGATAAAAGAAGGATGATGACATGCTAAGAGAAAATGTGCATCACAATAAGGGAAATTCAGAACCTAAAAAAATTGTATACTATTAAAATATGGATTATTAGCTATGATCTTATGCTATTACGTAAACAAAACAAAAAGTGGTTTGATAAAAGTTGAATGTAAAACACTAAAACTTTGTGTTAGGGTGCATAAGGTTATATTAAAACAGTTTTCAATATCTAAATCAGCAGGTCTTGTGACAGATGCAACCAGTTTAAATTTATGGTGAAACAGAATGCATCAGAAGTACATTATGACATCATTTGGCATTTGTAGGTAGTGTAATGCCACTGAAAACTGTTCTTTCATGAGAATGTTATGTAACAGCCTTTTACAAATATATTTTCAAGTTTAATCTTGAGGCACTGAAACTATTCATCAGTTTTTATCTAGCTATAGTAAATAGCTATAGTGCAGTAGCTCATGAGAAGTAAAAATCCAAAATTTCCTATAAAATTAGCAATAAATATTCAATAATAATTCTTCAGAAATTATACAGGTCTATGATGGTTTTATTGTCTTGAAATTTTTACATGTTCTACAGTAACTCCTGTATGATGAATTCAAAAATGATATCCATTTTTCTCCATCATGTACAGACTTTTCACAAAATTTCATAATTTAGTTTTATATAAATGAACCATTTTCACTAAAATCATGGTTACATTTTTCTTGTGCTTGAAATTTCAACAGCTGCTGGCTATAGATGTTTGTGGAACAGTTGATAAGATCCTAACGTTGAGATTGGTATAGAGAAACATTTTGCTAGTTTATTAATGGTTAACTGAGAAATACTTCTACTGGATTAGGGAATGGATCATCAGCTTTTTTTTTCTCCATAAAGATCATTGACAAATTAAACATTTGAAACATGTTTTGACAACCAGGTAGAACTCTTAAAAGTACCAAGAGCTCAGACTTGAAGTAAATCTTGTCTCGTTTATTTGCAACAGCATCACATTGTGACTAGATGTGCCCTCACAGCAGAAGCTGGCACATACAGACATATCTGCTTGGCCAGTGAAAAGACACTGTTACTAGAATGGAAAAGTAGAGCAATCACAACCATTAAATGGCATAAAAAATTTTGAATTTATTTTTTGAAAATGCAACACAAAATTTAAGTAATTCACTGTTACTAAAACGTTAAAGAATTGTCTGGATGCATATTATAATAATGATGATGATTATTATAGTTGTTATTATTATGATTTGTTATGATTATGAATATGGTTATAATTGTGTGTGTATTTGAGTTTGAAATTCCAGTATGATTTAAGTACTATATTCAAACCAGGGATATCAAAAAGTTTACTCTCATTAAGAATTGTATCAATGAATAGATTACAATGGTCTTGTGAATTTATCTGTGATTCATAATATCACTTAGGGCTTGAGAGAATTCTAGGCAAACATGCAATGCATTATAAGCTGTATTAATGAACTTTGACATTAGCACCATGGCAAAGGAGGTGCTGAGGAACCACCTGAAAATTGCAAAACACAAAATGTTCATTAAGATTTGAAAACTTCTTTTGCATATTGGGTGCTATGCTTAATCATAGATCCAAGACCAAGTCCATGAAAGTAACAGGACATACGAAATAAGATAAGACTGCAATTGGCATATATAGGAAAACTAGTTGTAACATTAGTGGTAAGCTTAGGTCTGTATGGGAATATTTCACAATCTTGAATAAACAAGTCACAATTTCCATTTCCACATCAGTTTTTAAATGCATATTGTTTTTTTTTTAGGTGTTTAGGTTTAAAAAGAACTTAGTCGTGGAAACTTAAACTCTGGAAAAGTGTTTTTTGTACTTAAGTAAAAGAAACGTTGCACGAATGATATTTTAGAAACAGAGTATGGTGTTTTTTTTAAGAAAGCTTGTTGTTCTACCTGTCATGGTGGATTCAATGCTGCATGGGATGGTGGTTTTTGATGTACCTCACTGAAAGAGGTAACAGTGGCAAAATATACTGGTGACTATTTCCGGTGCACACTCTGGATGAGCAGCTTGCAAACCGTCAGTGTGTTTGACCTCACTCATCCGTGTTAATCTGAGTTATTAATGTTCCCCTTGCTGAAACATTGGAGGCTGGATCCGATGCATGCTCTGCACAAGCTGTTTAATGCTAGTGTATCAAACCAGAGGTTTGTGCAAACTTACCCTTTGATGGGGTTTGTCACATGAATACCAATGGCTGTTTCTATTGCATGCTCTGGAGGAGCAGCATACAAACAATCAGTGCATTCAACCACATTCCTAAAGGTTAATCTGAGCAATTAAAGTTCCTCTTTGTGTAACATTGGAGGCTAGATCTGATGCATGAGCTGTGAAATTCCAGTGTGTCATACCCATTGATGGAGTTTATCATATGTATAGCAGCCACTGGAACCACTGCCAGCTCTGGACGAGAGGGATATATCCAGTCTGTGCATTTGACCGCACGCCTGCATGTTAATTTGTATGACTAACGGTTGTCTTAATATTTTTAACTTAGAAAGTTGTTATTGGTTTTTCTTTTGTTTTCATAGGCTGATACAAGAATATGTTTAAATTTTTTTACAACCAATAAAACAGTCTGAAATGATACTTATTTGTCAGTTACAGCTGACAGACAAAATTAATTAATTTGAAAATAAACACTTACATTGCTATAAATCAACTAAAATTGAAAATGTTCAGAGAAGTATAAAAGTTTTATTTAGAAATATCTTTCACTTTACGGTTAAACTGCAAACATGTTGTTACATTAAATTAAGCTCTTCACAGCTGAACCTAAGATATATTACTTCAAAACCTTGCAAGAATGGTGTTATCAGAACACAAGTGTACCTTATTTTCCTATTTCTTAATAATTTATAAAGTGTTACCTCCTGTCATTTTTATGCATTTTACAGTGATGATTACAATAAAAGAATTAGTGCAATTTAAACTTAACTTGCAACTAAAATTATACATGGAATAGAATTTTAGAATTATAAACAGAAGTTGTGTATCCTTCCACTTTAGAGTAATTATAGTTGCATGCAAACTAATTTTCTATACATCTGTTGTAAAAGTGCTTATGCCATTATTTTTTATAAAGAGGAAGAATTTTCTTATGAACAATTGTTCATATTGTAATTGAAATAACCATAAAAGTACCTAAACAGTATAGTTTTGGTTATATGTTACTTGATATTGTCTTTTTTAAATCCCAGTTCTGTGGTCATGGAAAAAGTTAGGAAAAGTTGTTGAATTTCATGTAATGGAAAGTATATTAATGCTGTTCTATGGATAACTGTTGCTGAACCACCTGCAGGCTCAGATGATGCAGAAGTGGTGTGGGCTGGCAATGACTTCTTTGTAGTGATCATTCTGCCCAGTAAGGGCTTGGAGTTTATGGATGGGTCCATTTCTTACTGGGACTGCTAATCCCTAGGAGAATTGAGAAGCAGTCCAGTAGTCTGCTTGATAGAATCACGTATGTCATTTGCATTAGCTAGCAATGCCTCATCATCCATGTATTCTTATCGGATAGAAAGTCATTCTGGTTACAGGTGTCTTTTATTCAGTGGAGAAGTCCATCTTTTTGACAAGAAGAAATTTGGATATACTGAGATCATCATTAATACTACATCCTTTTATGTTAGTTCAAGGATGAGGGATTTAGCATATAACATAAAGAACAACATTAAGTAATTGAAGACAAGATAGCCAAGTTGATCATGAACTTGAACTTAAATAGTGGTTTGGATTGAAAATACGAAGTCAGATGAATTCCAATTAGTCAAAAAGTGAAACAAGTATGTATTTTTAAAAAGTATTATGAATGGCCAGTCACTAGCACTACTTTCTTCTGAATATTTCTCTTAGAAGCTAGTATGAATTACTTTGGTCAAGTGACATTTCTGTGGGGGTCATATGTGCTTGTTATCTAATATCCCAAAGGACATACATTCCTAATGCCCGTGAATTTCTTAGTTCACAACATCTCATTGGGTCTCTGTTTGAACTTTGCAGATTATTATATTTATAATTATAACTATATATTGTATCACTAGCAGGTTCCTGTTGAAAGACTTCAGTGGTAATTTTTTAAAAGATAGTGATGAAAAAATACAAACTGTACAACTAACCCAATGTCTGGGATCTGAGCATATATGCAATAGGTTTGTCTAGTGGGTCATTCACAACTATTTGTTGTCATACCATGTTATTTCAATCAGGGAAATTGCATTATATTTGTTTTTTAAGCAAAATGGGCAGACTATCATACATTGTTCACAAAATACTTAGATTTCAATGCATTAGTAGACAGATCTGCCAACATTTACGAGTTGGACATAATTGTTCCATTTTTTTACTTTTTACAATTACACCTGTTTGATTTGTGTTATTTTATAATTTTATATTAATGTGTGGAATGTTTTTACTGACCTTTTATCTATATATATACTAATAATTTTCAAAAATTAATTCACAGCTCTCCAGTTTATGTCTCAACTTTACAAATTCTTAAGATAGTCTTTTAAAAAAGTATATAAATAGTAAGCATCTTGGATGCATTGATCATGTTTTGAGAAACAAATGGCAGAAAATTGTCTGTTTTGTCCCCTCTGACTCCAACAAGGAAGACAAAGGTTTATAGTGAGCAGAAATTTAGACATGGGTATTCAAAGTAGTTCAGTGATAATATTTTGTCCTCAAAGGGTATGAATTGTGCAACATGTAAAAGTTGTGTTTATCATTTCTTCATTTCTCAAAGAAATGAAAAAGATATTAAACAAAACAAAAAAACGCCCTAAACACTACTTAGCACCAGCAAAATTGTTTGAGGAAATCTGGAAAATCAGCTGGTGAGGATATTGTAGGACTGTTTCAAGAAGAACTGGCCTCAAAGTCCTTAAAGAGTGAAACTTGTGTATTATTAGTTGTTGACAGCAAAACTTTGATGATGACGAGTTAAAAAAAAAGAGAGAGATAGAGAGATGCAGGTTATCTTTTGAAACTTAACCCTGAACTGGTGATTAGGTGATGCCCACATCACTTCATTTGTCAGAAGAAAAAGCAGCAAAGAAGTTGCAATATCAGTTTGATGAAGCACTTGTTGAGAGTTGTTACTATTTGGATATTTGGACAAGAGTACCAATAGGAAACAAAAAGTTAGAGAATTCCAGAATCTGTGTGATATGAAGACAAATTATTCTGAAGCATACATGTACATGATGGCTGTGTCTTGAAAAATGCTGATAGAAGTTAATTGAGCAGTAGAGACCTTTGAAGAATTATCATCATGTTTGGCTGAAAAGCTGGCAAACAATGATTTATAAGCATAATTTCTGTGAGAAGTGTCAAAGAGGAGATACTCAATTCAATTTATTCATCATGGTGTAATAAGATTGTGGGTGTATGTGATACTGACATGAAATATGATTAAAATAAAGAACAACAAATACTTATTCAAACACATTTTTTATGCATTTTTCATTTATGTTCTTCAAAATATGTCTTTCAGTCAGTTGACAGAGGAAGTCCCATTTTTGTTCATAAAATTCCATCCATGAAAGAAGCATTTTTGTTCCTAATAAGTTTTTTCTTGGGTTGACTATTCAGCACATATGAAGAGTGTGGATTGATTTCAGTATTGATATGAAATTCTATGAATTGCAAAATAATAATTTTTGTATGTTGTATTTTTAGAAAGAAACTTTATTTTTCCCTAAAGTTAACCATATCTTACATTAATATCAAATAGTTATTGAACAAAAGTGAAGGTTTGGTGATGTTTTTTGATAGAAATAATGGGCATTATATTCTGTTTTTATAATTTTGAATGGTGGAGGTTGAGTGGTAATATTGTGTTAATAAAATATTGGGTAATTAATGATATTAGATTTCTATAGTTATATTTCTAATGAAAACTGTTGTGTCCATAATTGGTTATAGATGACAAGTTGCAGTGGGATCTGTATCTTTATAGGTTCTGTTGTCTAAATCACATAGTTTTCTTGTAGCTTTGATGGCATGATCATGTTTTTGTTGGCACATGAATATACAACAGAAATATTGTATTTTTTACATAATTATCTTTTCAAGGCTCTGCAGAGCTGAGTAATCACTGTGTATTATTGAAGAAATGCAGATAATTGTAAGATATAATATATATATTAGTGAAATTAAATAATTACATCCAAATGAAGCCAAATAAGTGAACAAAATCATGAGGAAGGACTATGTTAAAAACAGCAAATCCCAACCTATAATTAATTATATTATAACCATAAAATTTTAAGCCATAAACAACTAAACAAAGTGCATTAAAATTAAACAAAATATGCTGCATATTTTTTAAAAAATCTTAAGTTGCAAGCTTCAACATAGAATTATAAAATGTATCTTAAGTTTTTGAGGTGAATGCAGAAGTCGGACCCACATTGTGGTAGGGATGCATCATCTATCAGTGTTATCCTCCAGTTCGTTAGTCTTACATAAGAAGATTAGAAATTTTAGAAATTAGGAGAGCGAGATTTTGAGTGCTGAAGCCCACAGTGTCTTGCATCTATATCACCCTTCACTGCCTGCAGACAGTTGTGGGAAGGTTACTACTTTCCCAAGTTAAAATAAGAATAAGAAAAAGATAAACATAAAAAGATGAAAAATAAATAAATAAAATAAAATGAAATAATGAAAAATTAAAACAGATGTGGGACATTGTGGGCTTTGAGCACCCACATCTTGCTGTCCTAATTTCTGAAATTTCTAATTTTCTTATGTGAGACTGTCAAATTGGAGTTTAAGATTGATAGACGGTGTACCCCCACCACAATGTGGGTCCTATTTCCTGATTTACCTCCTAAACCTATGATACATTTTATAATACTGCATTGTAGCTTGTATCCTATGATCCTTTTCAAAAATGTGCAGCGTAATTTGTTTAATTTTAAAATTTATGGTTATATATACATGTCTGAGTGCATCATTCTTGTGCTTTTTCTTTCTATCTCATTGCAACTTGTCTCCAAGGGTTTGTACATCTCCTGTGAGTCCATCATACCTTTGTGACTATCCATATTTCTGTACCTTATACACTCACAAACTTAACATTATATAACATTTCTTTAAGAACTGTCATTTTACAGCAGTAGCTCTTGGATTTAATAAGATAGTGTTTTATATGGTTTTAACTTTGTCTGCCTGGTCATTATTTACTGCTCATATCATAAGATTTTAGTTGACTGCATTCAAAATTTTATAAAACTACCTTTTGTTTATGTTATACCATTTAATATAGAATAAAATCAAAGCTGATAATCCGTAATTTAATTGTATACAAATTATGTTTTTCATTTTGTGAGGCAGTATTCTTATAAATTGTGAATTTCCTTTGATGTGAGAAAGATGACATATTTTCTATAAGTATTCCACCCTCACAATTTTATTTACTACCCCATTGCTCAGACAAACCATAATTAGTGTAGCTTTCAATTTTGTTTGAATGCAGAGCCATCAAATATATAATCAGACCCCTCTTGCCCCACCCACCTGTCACATCCTGTTTTTCAGGATTTGTTAATAGTTCTCTCTCATATTTAATTCTGTATTATCTATAATTAATACAAAGCCAAGTGTTCCATCTGTCAAATGTCATGTTGAATTACATTGTGTTCTGAATGGAGAATTGCCAATTTCTTTTTGTGTACAAGCTTCACTCATGTAGGAATATTGCTCTTATCACTTAGTTTGAAAGTAGAAAAATTGTGATTGTGAGAGTAAATTGTCTACTTTTTGCATGTTATTATTCTATGTTCTTTGATGCATTATTCAGTTAAATAATTATTTTATGTTTTACTACCATTAGTGTAAAAACTAGGGTTAAATGCCATCAACAGTTAACAGCCAGAAAAAAAAGGAGATAAGTACTTTATTTCTTGTTTATCATTTTTATTCTTTATTTAAAATTATAAAAGTAACTAAAATGTAAAAACCTGAATCATTTAGGTTATTTAAGTTTATTTTTGATAAAATAAATAATAAATTAACTTTTTCATGATGCACACATACGAGCAGCTAAGAGTAGTTTGTGGGTATTGTAATTTTATAGTGTAACATGAGCTGCACGTTCCCCAAGTGATTTATAACTTATAATGGTGCAAATTGTGGTTGGATATGATTCAAAGGGAAATAAAACAATAAAATTTAATTATAAATAGATGTATGTTGTTTTGAGTTTAAAGTTATTTAAGATAAGTGTAACAACTTGAAGTCATTCTAGAAAGAAAAGGTTGTCAAATAGAGTTATGGAAGAGAAAATAAAAGATAAAATATAAAGTTTAATTGAAATCAAATATTTGAAATGTATGTAGGAGGTTTTAAAGACTACACAATTGAAAATTGAAATTTTTGAGATTAAGTATTTTTAATCTTGACTTGAAAATCACTGTATGCACAAATACTCAACACATTCTTAGGCAAATCTTTATTTTAATTTATTAAAAATACTTCAGCAAAAATATTTTTTTGTATGTTGAAGACTTATGCTCAATTAAAAATTATCAAATATTATGAAGATGTTCACACTATGTCAAAGTTAGAATTATGAAATCTATAAAGACTTTAAATGAGTACACAGAGGTTACGTGCTCAGTCAAATTAACCCAAATCACATTGAAGGAGTTAATTGAAAAGTCAATGTAAATGTTAATATAAATGGAAATATTTATCACTGATTGATTGTATAGGAGAACATTTTAAAAAAAATTATTCTAATAAGACATAAAGTGATTCAAAAAATTTGGTATTAAATAATAGCTTTGCTAACCTTGCTATTTAGTGAAGTTGACAATTAGTACGCTAGGGCACTTCATTTGCAAGCTGCTAGAATTTCATCATTGAAAACATTTGTCCTTTCAACCACAATAATATCAATATGCGCCAATCAATCCCACTATCTTATGAGAAAAATTAGCCCAAGAATTTGGTGTGGGTAATATTGACTTGGTCTTCTCTCTAACCTATTACATCAAGATTAGCCTTCAAATAGCTTTGCAAGAAACAAACATCATTTTATTCACAACATGTGAAATTTTTCTATGAAACTTCTATACTAGTCACTAAACTATTAGTATAAAATAATGTAGATCCAACATTATTACTTCCCTCGAGGTGGATTTTTGTATGTGGTGAGGGGACCTTCCAGAAAAGCTGGAATATGAATATCCACCAACATATTTGCTGTTTATGGGAACCTGTGAAGGGGAGGAGAAGATCCTGGTAGTTGAGGAATCCAACACTAACACACCACTTTAGCCTTGAATTCCTGTAGATAGGCAGCTTTTGTGTGTGTGCCCCCCCTCCGGTCAATCAGCTAGTCCACTTGGGCTAGGGTTAACTGGGTACCAGTGTTGGATATTCTCAATGGATGTTGTAGACATTGTGCTGGTGTTCAGGTATAGTGCTTCCAAAATTTCAAAACTGTGGCATTGTTGCAGTGTTCTTCTTTGACATAGTAGTTATCCTCTCATAGGGCTCCATGGTGGATGGGATCAGTGGGCACTGAAATGTATTGCCTTTATTATGGACACCCCCATTCTTAAAAAAATTTAAAAGAAACAGATCATCAAAAGCAACCACTCACAGATGACCCTGTTGTATAGTCACATTCAGATTCTGTACATCAAATTCTAATTATGCATTCCTTATCCAAGAAATTGTCATAGCAGATGTCTCCCTTTTTTATTCAGAAGAGAATAGAGAGACGTGCTGCTCAACCAAGTCAGTAAAGAAGTTACCCTTTGGAGATATTTTGTTAGAAACATCTTCACCATAACATATCAAACTCCTTTTGAAATTGAAGGCCATTGGGGATAAACCAACTGAGGTTACTCCACATGCAATTCTGAATTCTTCCAGGGGATCTAGATATATTTGAGAGAACATTCCCAAGTCAAATATCCTCACTGATTGCTTTAGTCACAGCATTTTTGCAGTTTGCTAAATCTCTACTTGCATAGATGGCTACTAATAATCTTATACATCACCACATCCTCTTGCCACAGTCAAAACAGGTTATTTAAAGTTTAAGTTATGGCCATATATTCCCAATCCAGACTAACCTTCTTTCACTGCTCTCTCAGAACTCTATCTTAAGGTCATCTCTAAGCCATCGATAGATGACTGCATTGTCCAGGTAGCTGCTCAGTGTATTCCCAAAACCTCCATGCACTTTCCACAGCATCATCATCTGTAGTGGAATCCTGCCTGCCTCATGGCACAGAAAGCTCAAAAACAGGCATGGGATACCTTTCATAGGTATCCCACACTTTTAAGCCACATTGCTTTGCAGTGGGCCCGTGCACATTCTCAGCAGTTCAGACATCAAAGCTAGGAGGAATCTTGTATTAAATACACATTTTGTACCATTTCTTCTACCAGTTCTTAAGTCTAATGTGACAAGATTTGAAAGGTCAGTGAACATTATACTTCTGCTCACCTTTCAATTTTGTTCTCTGACAGCCAGAAAGTTGCTGATGCCCAGAGCATTGCTGATACTCCCTGCAAAAGCTTTTCTTATGCATTTATCACTTCTGCTTTATCCTCCACTTTCTTAGCCATCAAGACATGGAGAGAACAATTGCCACTTTCATTTTGGTCTGATCGTCTTTGTGATTGTAATCCCCCTTTACACTGATGTAACTCAAACTTGATCTTCATCGGTCTGGCAGTACATCAGTCAGACCTGATGGCATTCATTACAATATATTATGTCATCTCTCTTCTGCCTCTCTTGCTATTCTTCTGGTTTTTTGTAACTGAATTTGTTTGGAGAATGTTTTTCCTGATGTTTGGTGCCATACTGTTGTGTTCATTTTTCCTGAGCTTTGAAAAGATCCCAAGATTCCTTCAAACTACCATCCAATTAGTTTGATGAGCTGTCTCTGTAAGATCTTAGAGGGCAATTAATACACCACACCTCAAGTCAAACAACCTCGTCTCACCCACCCAGTATGGGTTTTGAAAATAGTGTTCCACTGTGGACCGCCTGAATCAACTTGAAACATTAATCAGGGAGGACTTTCTCAAACGACAACATCTTATTTTTGTCTTTATTTACCTTGAGAAAGCTTATGATACTATGTGGAGGTATGGCATCTTATGAGACCTCCAATCATATGGGTTGTGTGTCCATTTCCTCACTTTTATTAAATATTTTTTCCAAGTCCCATGTGGTTTCGATACTTCCCCACAGGAACTTGAAGTCCCTCAGGGCTGTCTTGGGTGTTACACTTCAGTATAAAGATTAATGCCATCACTGACAACTTCCCCTCTACAGTTGCAAGCAGACTATGTCAATGATTTCCACATCTTGTGTTAGTCTTCAAGCAGGAGGTTTATTGAATGTCAGCTGTACATGCCCTCATTTTTTTACTAGAAGCAAGCCAGTGCAAATGGTTTTACCTTTTCTTCCTCATTTTTTTACTAGAAGCAAGCCAGTGCAAATGGTTTTACCTTTTCTTCCTCATTTTTTTCTTTTATATGAGACTGATGCATTTATGTGTGGTCTGTGTGACATTCAAATCACAATAGCCCATGTTTGATTGCAGTGCCATCATTACAAGTGTGAGCAACAGCAATATTTTAGACAGTGTCATTGGTGAAGGTGATACTGTCCACCTCAATTGTGTTTTTAAATTCTTAAGGGCCATTGGCTGTTTTAACTCTTAAGTTTTTAATTCAAAAGTTGATCTTTGTTGTGTTTTGACATGATTGCTTTTTATGTATTTTAATAATTTTGCTTTTTTACCAGTTGTTTGGCACAGATAGCCTAGTTGCTTTGCACCAATAAATGCCAACCAACCAACATTATTACTTAAATCATGCATGATAATATATATTAACATAACATTCATGATGAATGGATGAAATATGATCTTGATGATAAACATATGACCAATTTTCCATAAACAAGGCATCTTCTGTGTATTTACTGATTTTCACTTTTTTTTATTTATATTCTCAATACCTACTAAATTACATAATTTTACAAATAGTAAATTTAGAAATTGTTTCACTACTTATTTCTTCCAACTTGTATGTGATCCTACTTTAAAATTTAAAAAAAAGTCTAGATTAGCCACAGGGAGAAAAGCTTCTTTCCTAAATGATTTAAGTTTGAATGTGTAATATTCATGTGTATTAATTGGAAGGACATGATATCCAGCCCTTTTCAAGAAAGTAAGAGCACAGTATGGGAAATATTAGTTTGTCATTGTGTTTGTTTGTTTCAGAATTTCGCACAAAGCTACTCGATGGCTATCTGTGCTAGCTGTCCCTAATTTAGCAGAGTAAGACTAGACAGAAGGCAGTTAGTTATCACCACCCACCGCCAACTCTTGGGCAACTCTTTTACCAATGAATAATGGGATTGAACATCACATTATAAAGTCTCCATGGCTGGGAGGGTGGGCATTTTTGGTGCAACACGGATGCAAACCCACAACCCTCAGATTACGAGTCGCATGCTTTAACACACTTGGCCATGCTGGGCCTTGTCTTTGTAAAATTTTTACATTTGTTTTATTTAGTTACATCTTAACACTTTCTAATCTTTTATTTTGCTCTGACTTTTGAGGTTTGCTGTAGAAATTTATAAATTTGTATTTTACCCTTGCCAAAGTGCAATACAAGTTTTTTCTGAGACTTGTTTTAGATTGGGGGAGTTTTATGTAATTGTAATCAAACATGCTTATGAACCTTAAAATTAGGTATTTTTTCTAGAATTATGTAAAAGGAAGAAACTGAAAATAATAGAATTACCTTTTGAAGAATAGAATCAAAGTTAAATAGCTCAGTTTGTATGTTATTGAAGAAAGAAATAAGAATATTTTGCTAACAATGAATCACAATATTCTTATCAAAGGGAAAAAAAATTGAGATATTCAAAGCCTGTTTGCCAATATACATGCACAAACTTTAGGTCTTATCTCTATAATAAAGAGAATGTGGGTTCCTAGATGCCGTTCATTTAAACATTATATTAAAAACAATTTACAAACATCTCGGTTGCACCAGAAAAATGAAATGCATTTTATTACAAATGTCATTTGTTTCCACAGTCATATACCTTTTTAAAAAGAACAAATCAACAACAGCTTAACATTAAGCTCAACTTTATTTATTATCATATAACATCATAATTTCATTTATCCTATAAAGCCTTGGAAGAAAGGGTGGTTTGAAATCCAAGTAGTAAGTTTTTATTAATATAAATATCATATAATAAGCAATTTATTTATGACAGAAATAATGAGTGATGTATAATGTAGTGAAACTGTTCACTAACAGGTGCTTCCATCTGCAAGAATCAAGTAATGCTAGATTAATGAGATATTGACATTTCAGTGGTATTAGCCTAGAATTTTCTTTAGTAATAGGCCTATTCCATACAATATTTTAAGATATTTAACACTGAATAAGAGTAAAATATTTTGTGGAAACAGACAATCTTTTAAACACAAGTTTAAATTTCTTTTAAATTTAATGTTATCAAGCCAAAATTGCTTCATGAAACTGTATGATGTCTTTTACTTTAACCATCTTATTATTTTTGCAAATGAATTTGATAGTGTGTGTATTTATATATTTATTACCAAGTTTTTCAGGCTGCAGCTGGATTTGGCTTGTTTTTCTGAACCAGTCATACTCTGTTCTAAGTTTTTAGATGTTACCAACAAATTGAAAGACCAGATTGTTATTGATAGGAAGGAGCAAAACACAGAGGAAATTACACTGTTTAGATGGTCGTGTGATTGCAGAAGTAAGATGTTTTAATTATTATGGATAAATATGATTAAAAGAAACAAATGTGTGTATTTAACAAGTTTTGAAAATAAATTTGTCCATCTTTAAATTATTCTTTTAGATGAAATAGAAATGTTTTTTTGTATACTGACTTAGTAAATGTTATATGCCAAAAAATAATTTTATTTTTACAAATTAGGTAGAATTACCCCTGAAGTACTAAAAGCCTTATGGAATTGCTCTCATGCTGTCAACAACCATGTTCCACACTTCCCACCTTCCAGACTAGCTACAAATATACCAGGATAGCATCATAAGTGCACTCTAATTACATATTTTATTAAACGCTTGGGGAAGTTACAATGTGGGTAAATTCTAATGACATAAAAAGTAATAAAGAAAACCATGTTAAAATTAGTTGTGTGTTACCAAAATAAATATAATAACACAGATATCCAGGCAAGCTCTGTAATAGCTCTTTATATACAAGTGTTCTTTAATGGAGAATTTAATTAAACTGTATTGAGCATATTTTAGTGTAGTTAGAAAACAACCAATGAACCAAAGAAAAAATATAATTATAATATTCAAGATAATATGAATAGTGAATTGAAACTAAAACATTCACTTACAAAAATAACTTGAGTCTAATGGATTAAGAGCTGATGATCAGGCAGCATGTGTAGGAATCAGAACACGAAGCACAGTCATGAATAAGATGGCTGGCATGCCTAATCCATGACTGTGTAGCATGGCATAATAAGTATTTCAAAATGAGTAATGTAATCTTATTACATCTGTCTCCACTCACATAACAAAATTTCTATCCAAGAGAAAGCATTTAATTCAGTACATCTAGCTTCACGTTTTTATGGATGATCACATTAAAACTACTGCTTTAAGTGTTTAAAGATTCTATAACCCCACAGTCAGAATTATGAGGATCCTTATTGCTAATTGATTCCTGTAACAATTTGTTTGCTTCTAGGCTTTCTCTCATGTCATACATATAGTTGCCTTTTCATATGGCTTTTTTTACAGCTTTCTTTGGGTTTTTTCTTTTTTTCAAATAGCTAATCCATGTCAATATTAGTTGTTAAGGTGGTCTCATCATATTCTTCGGTTCTCATAAAGTTTGGTGACAGTTCTTCAGCATGTAGCACTCCTGAATCTTGTTCTTATATTAAACTACATAATCTGAAACTAACCTCTGAAGTGTTTATTTCAGTATGGACCATGAAATAATGGTGCCAGTTCTATTTCTGATCACATGAAGAGTGAAATTATATTTGATTCAGTTAGTTCACCTTAAATTATACATCTCAGAGGCACACAGGGGAGTAACTGGTCAAGAGAGTGTCAGTATGAACTTAACATGCTTACAGGGCAGTTGTTCTGCTATGCACTGCACTGACCTTCCCTCTAAAAGCATGCACTGTTTTGCTAAATAGTATTTCTTGGAACTTTCCAAAGTTATTACTTGCATATTATATATTATACTAAAGGTGAGTCAATATTTTATGCTGTTGAGAACTTCTTCAAAAAGAAGAAAATTTCACTTACTAACATGCTTGTGCAACTGATGGAGCACCATCACTGACTTATCACTATGGTAGGCATGTTGCTTACTTGGAAAAAAGCAGTATCAAATGCCTTAACCATTCACTGTGTCATTCTTTGCCAACATCTGGTTGCTAAAACGCCTTAGTGATTACATACACGAGTCATTATACACTGTCATTATTGCAGTGAGTAAAATTAAAGCCCATGCTCTGAATGTTCAAGTATTCATTCATATGTATAATGTGACGCCTTTTTTAGTCTTTCTAGAATTTGTCAATAATTAAGAAATCATCCAGTTCCATTGCAAGTTCAGTTAGTTGGGGAACTGTTGTCACAGGCCAGATATTTCTAGGATTTCAGTCTTCATATGGCCAATATTGTATGATGAGTATTGGTATGATGTTATATTGGTGTCGTCCCAGGACAACCTTTGGGGAACTTCCCATGTTTACTCATCTCGGAGGACTGATTTATTATTTTCTACTCCTTGAAATTGTCATTAGAAGCTGAAGTAATGACTTTTGATATGAAGCTTTATTAGCAACAAAATTATAGTGAAATGCTGTTGTGTACCCATTTAACACAAATCTTAGTAGACTAATTGAGAATTGCACTGTTACAAAAACAAAGTATTCTTTCTGTCAGTTATGCTAAAAAAAAAGGTGATTATCCTTAACCTTCACCAGTTTTGGCTTTAAGTATCTCATTACAATATATAGCTGTTTTGTTAATAGTTTAGTATTAATGTTATTTAAGTATGAGATTACCTTGCTGAGTGGTAATTACATGGTTAGATAATGAGTTTATAGAAACAAATAATACCTAAGCATTAAACAGTATATATATTTTTAAGTTGTATCCTCACTTTATTTGTAATAAACTTTTTCATTTTATTATATAATTAACTCGTTAACGATTTTAAACTGATAGTTATTTTGTATATTCTCAGCAATAATTATCATTATTTCAGATGGCTCAGTTCCTACTAAGTGTTGTTTACTTTATGACAAAACTTGTACCAAGATTCAAGCCCATAATGAAGAACTGCTTGGATTAGATAATACTTTATTCAACCATCAATATGATGATACAAGATCAAACCAGAAGCAACCATGAATATTGTTTACCAACAGCATTATGACAACAAATGAGACTTAAAACTTAATATTTGTATTTCTAACTGATAACAAGAGTTTCCACTGGTTGAGGATAGTGTAACTGACATTAATTAAGAAATAATTGAAAGATTGACAGTGAATTTGTTTATTGAGTCTTGCAAAAAGGTTTTAGAAATGTAGATGAACATTGTATTTTTTTCAGGTACAACTACTTCCGAGAACAAAATATCTAATAAATTATTAATCAATTAAACAAAATATTATTAACATTTAACTGTATGTAACAATATTAATAATCTAATTCAAAAAGCGTGAAAAGAGCATAACATATTTTATGTTATATTATTTTTCATTGCATAGTAAAAGAAATACTTCAATCAGTGTGTGTTCAACAGTGCATCAATCCAGTAGTACCTTCTATGAACATCTTGTGACTTAATGTTGATTTAAATTGCTATTTTCCATAGTTTCAAGTAGTACATATTAAAAACTAAAGCAGCAAGTCAATCAACGTACATTTATATAATGACTCTTCACCACAAGTTCCTCTTGCATTTGTTGAAGCTCTCCATTATTATCAAGAATCTATGGCATTGACCAGTCATTTTTCCAAAGACTTTACAATATCCATCAGTATTTGTATTATTGTGCATGTTATTTGATGTAATAAAAGTTAATTGTTTCATTAAGATCTTTGTTTCAAAAATTATACATACATATATATAAAAACAGAGAGTCAGAAAACAGTTATTAATGCAAAACATTTATCTTTTGAACTGTACTTCAGACTTATTGGGATTAAGGTTGTTATGCCAAAAAAGTTTTTTGTGAATGAAATATCTTCTATTAGAGTACTTTGCAGGCCAAACTGACATTATACCTTCTCTGTATTTGTAACTGTGGTGATTATTGACTTTTGTTCATATCTGTAAAAATAATTAAGATAATTTCTACTGATTAATAAATTTTATAAACTTTTCATTTCTTAATTTTATCTGATGAAACTCTCATTACCTCATGTTGCATTTTACCTTATTATGCAGTTGTCATTCTTGTTTTGTTTTTTTTTGGTAATTTAGTGCAGTATTGGAACCAGTCAAAAAGAATATTGGATTCATATTTAACAGAACAGAAAAATCAAGTTACACAATTTTATTTAGTAAATGGAAGTGGTTGTTGATTCCAATTTAACATTATCCATTAACTTAAAAAAACAAACAAAAAAACTAGTTATGTAGCATGCTTATTTCACAATATTAAATTGACTATTAGAAGTTTATTGGAAGACTACAACCAAACCACAACTCAACAAAAGATAAACATATGTATTAAGTTTTAATGGTAAATAGAATAAGGTACCACATTATTAAAAAGTCACTGAAAGTTGCAAAAAACAAGACTATACATAGAAATATGATGCTGTGTTTTGTATCATTGTATTAAGACCTGGAATTAGTGAAAAATTTACTCTTATTCCTTTCACAGTGGAAAGAGTGATTATAATCCGTGGAATGTCAATTGTCATTAACAACTGATCAAATTTTCCCATCGACCTTTTACAGCAGAAAGTGACAACCCTCCACAAGCTTGAATCGAATACTAGATAGATGCGAGGTATGCTGATATCCAGGAACGTGAATGAGAAACACAAGAACAACACTGCCTCATTATAACACCACTGGTCATAACACATATAATGCTGTTATGCTTTGGATCCCAAAAATTTAATATCTGCTGCTTAGCTCAATGCCACATGGTACCAGAAGTTGAAGTCATTACACTCTAACTAAGACAAGAGGGAAGGCAGCTAGTCATCACCACTCACCGCCAACTCTTGGGCTACTCTTTTACCAACGAATAGTGGGATTGACCGTCACATTATAACGCCCCCGTGGCTGAAAGGGCAAGCATGTTTGGCGCGACGGGGGCGGGGATTTTTTGTTTAAGTTTTCAACACCTGTTTTCTTCAGGTAAGTGTTTCACGTACAGCAAGATATCGTTTTACATTATTTCTTCATCATGTTGAAAAGCATCTATCGTTTTCCGTGTTTCAGTTCTTGTAATTTTGAGGTTAAGAAATGATATTTGATTGCTTACTTCCTGTTCACATGTGAAGTTAATGTTGGGATGTATATAGTTAATGTGATTGAAAAAATTAAGTATGTGTTCTGTAGATTTGAATCCCGCAACCGTGTCACCTACATATCTGTACCAGTATAGAGGTGGATGTAATGCTGTGTTAAATGCTTGTGTTTCAACTTGTGTCATAAAAATATTGGCTAGAACTGGTGATACTGGGTTGTCCATGCTTAGGCCATTTGTTTGTATATAGTTTTGGTTGTTGAACATGAAGTTTGTTTTTATCATGGTGAATTCTATGAGGGTTGCTAACTGGTTACTGGGAATGTCTATAGTTGGGTTAGGATCTCAGATATAAAGTTCTAAGGCTATCTTGCAGGCTTCAGTGGTTGGATTTTCTGTAAAGAGAGATATAACATCAAAACCGGCCATTAAGGCTTTATGATTAAGTTGATTTAGATTAGACTTGTAATTAAAAGAGTCTTTGATGAATGAGCTGGCTGATGTTACATATTTGGAGAATGTCCATGTTATGTGTTTATACAAGATTGTAATTAAACGATTCATATGTGGACATTATTGGTCGTAATGGACAATCTGGTTTATGAGGTTTGGGGATGTCGTATATTTGTGGTGTGCGTGAGTCGGTTTTACGTAGGTAGGAATAAAGTGTTTGTGAAATTGTTTTGGCTTTTTTCATTTGTAGTCGTAATTTGTTCAGTTGTGTCTCGTGTGTCTTGGTTTAAATTTGTTCGTGTCTGATAGGATGTTATTCATTTTTTGTATGTATTCATTCGTGTTCATTATTACTATGTCGTTACCTTTATCTGCTTTAAAAAATTTTTGTTTCTGTCTTGTTTTAGGTTTTTAATGGAATTAATGTCTCTTTTTGTAAGGTTGCTTTTCAGTTTTTTGTTTTGTGAAATTATGTTGATGGTTTTGTTCGAAAATTCTTTGAAAAAATCGTTTAAGATGTTTTTAGGTGTTTCTGGAAAATATAAATTTGTAATTTTACCTGGGAAGTTTGGCTGTTTGATGTCAATAAAATTACCTAAGTTGTCTTCTTTTTGTTGGTTGTTTTTGGTTTTTTCCTTGTTGTTGTTCTCTGTAGAAAGTATCACAAGTCTCCTGGCTTGGTCTTCTAAACATGTTTTGATTTCTATGGTTGGAATGTACCTAGGTGCTATAGCGAAGCTGAGTCCTTTGTTAAGTAGATGTATCTCGTCTGTGTTTAATTGTCGGTCGGATCTGTTAGTTATGAGGTTAGTGAACGGTTTATCGTTTTGGTGTCTTTTCTGTTGTTTGCATCTTATTTTTTCTAGTTTTTTGTTGTGGCAGATCTTTTTGTCTCTGTCGTTCTTAGTATTAATTTGGTTTGTTTCTTTGTATAAGTCCGTAAATCTCTGGTTTAATGCAGCATGCCAGTTGATGGTCTAGGTTCATTTTTTTTGTTTTTGTAAGTCATGTAGTTCTTTGTATTTTGTGTTCAACATGGCTTTAAGTGGGTTTCTCGACATCACTGACCATCAATGACAGGTCGTTATCGTGGCTTCAGCACTTTCCTGAAAAATGCTGTACTTGGTGTGTTTACAGTCCATTTTGTTATTTAAAGGCAACATCTAGTCGCAAAGAACCTAAGTGATCGGACTCACAAATCATTTAGAACTGTTACTACAATGATAAATAAAATCAAAGCAATGCCCTCAATGCCACACTGTTTCAACGGTTTTGCATTAAGAATAATGAAGATTTTGAACGTTTATTGCTGCACACAAAAGTCTGGTGGCTGTGGAAGGGAAACTGCTTGAGACGTTTTTTTCAAGATTCCAATGCTACTATTAGTGAGGGACTCAGAAACATGAAACATGACATTGTTTACTTCGCGCAGTTTAACGAAATCAGTTTGCAACTCCAAGGAAATGATGTAAACCATATAAAAGTAAAATCAGTCATCTCCACGTTTCAGTCCAACCTACTCTTATTCAAGTGTAACAGAGGCCATTGTAAGCTCTTCCAGTTCCCGAGTCTCTCCGAATTGGAAGAGAATACCGAACGACGATCTTCAAGCATATTGTGCACATCTAGAAAAACTGCGCAGGGACATGTCTCAAATATTTCAGGATCTTCTTTTTCAACAAATACCAGACTGGGTGATCAATACATTCCTGGATATCAACATCAAGGAAACAGGAAAGGTAAGAAAAAATTAATCTCGCTAAAAAATTACTATGAGCTGAGGCTTAAGATCAAAATATCATATCAAGTGTTTTGGTTACAGAAAGAAATTTATAAACGCTACCCTGTACTGTGGAATGAAATTAAGATGTGCTTTATTACTTTTCTGATATCGTATTTAGAAGAGCGCGGCTTCAGTACAGTAGCCCTGATTCTTTCCAAACAAAGGCCCAGCATGGCAAGATGGTTAAGACATGCGACTCGTAATCTCAGGGTCGTGGGTTCGAATCCCCATAACTCCAAACATGTTCGTCCTTTCAGCCGTGGGAACGTTATAATGTGACGGTTAGTCCCACTATTCGTGTGTAAAAGAGGAGTCCGAGAGCTGGTGGTAGGTGGTGATGACTAGTTGCCTTCCCTCTAGTCTCACACTGCAAAATTAAGAACGACTAGCGCATAAATGCCTCAAGTAGATTTGGGTGAAATTCAAAACAAACCAAACGAAACTTTTCTTTGAAAAAAAAAAAAAAAGAAACAGGCTGCAAATAACTTAACATGTGGATCCCAGGCTTATTCTTAGTACCTTGCAGCCTGATGTGGAGAAACTTGTAGCAATGCATCAAGCTCATCAGAACAGTGCAGTTACTAATATACTCTTCAATAATGTTAATCAAAATGTTTTACTTGATTAAGCTTTAATTTTAAAATATATAAGCTTCCATCACCATTATAATCATTACTGCTGAGTAGATTCGCAGATAGATAGGTTAGTAAAAGTCTTATACCAGTACAATGAAGATTTTATTATGTATACGTGTGGAGTGGGAAAGGTTTGTTTGTTTGTTTGTTTTAGAATTTCGCACAAAGCTACTCGAGGGCTATCTGTGCTAGCCGTCCCTAATTTAGCAGTGTAAAACTAGAGGGAAGGCAGCTAGTCATCACCACCCACCGTCAACTCTTGGGCTACTCTTTTACCAACGAAAAGTGGGATTGACCGTCACGTTATAACGCCCCCACGGCTGGGAGGGCGAGCATGTTTGGCGCGAACCCGCGACCCTCAGATTACGAAGCGCACGTCTTAACGCGCTAGGCAATGCCAGGCCAGTGGAAAAGGGGAGCACTGGGGATATGGTCTGAAGGCGAAGGGGCGATGCCGAAAAAGTTTACAAACCATTGGACTGATAAGTATATTTTTTTTTTCTAATTTTTAGCATTTTAAAAGCACAGTATTTGAAAAATTCGTTTAATCCCAATTCTAGTGATTTATGAGACACAGTTGAGTCTATTCTCGGGTTTGTAAAAGTCGGGTACGCATCCTGTCAGTTGTTACTTTAATGTGCCTTAAAAAATAAGAGCTGGCAAAACATACAATAAAACACGTAAAACTTAACTTTAGGGGAAACGTAAAACCAATAGGATATCTTAAATTATCGTCAGCTAAAGAAAGCATTCAAATGAGAAAACATTTACCAACCTTTTATCATTGTTGCTCTATGAGGCTTATATGTTCTTTGCGTTACAAGCTTTTCTTACAATGATATTCATTGATTGTTTTTAAAATCTAGATTCTTATTAGCTACGCAAATGGTTTAAAGATCCTTTAATACACTCGATGAAATGGTTCGGCTTTTCCTTGTTGTTTCAGTAACAGTATAATGAAATTGTAAATATAAGAAAAGTTGAGAGACACACCCATAATCTTATAGCAAACATTATAAGTACTTAGTTTTTTCTTAATTAAGATACAAGATGTGTGTCTTTATAAGATACTTAAAGTCTGATGGTTAATGACTTAATGTTAAGATTGTTTTACTCATTCGTCATTCCCATCCCAACCTCAATACACTATGTTCCTTCACAACAGAAAGATGTTTCACGGTATTGATACCAATGGGGTGTGGTAGATAGCTGTTTCAGTATCTCACCGTTTTTTGTAAGTATCATTTATAATTGAAGTATAGATAGCAGTAATATACTATACCACCTGAAAGGTCGTTCTAAAATGTTTCGTAAGCTATCAATGGACTTCAGATCAAGGTACCTTTTAGGACGGTGCAGATACTGGAAAACTATATCGAGTTTAGTGAACCTACCATTATTTTATTTCTGAGGCTGGTGGCTTTATCAACCTTAAATCACCACCTATGGTATACACACCCAATTCAACACACTAGATATTGTTTAGATAACAAAAGCAATAAATACTCCAGACTATAAATGATAAAGTGAATTATCAGTCTCTATCACAAGAAGTACTGAAAAAATTCTATAGTTGGTGAGAGTTGTGCATGATATCCATTGGAAACGTAACACAATGTATGTAAAATAAATACTTTAGGAAAAAAAAACAGTGGACTCCTGATCTCCTTCACGGTACACCAGCATTATTTATGGTAGTTGATCATCCCAGTCAACTTTACGTGAGTTCATGAATATGCTTTGCAGACTGGATGATCTGCAGATCCAAACCATTGGGCTAAAACTGATTAGGTTAACAAAGTGTTTACCACACTAAATACGTCAAATAACTGGGTAAACAACTGTCTGGTAAAGACTGCTCTCTGATCAAAATGAATCTCCTCTGGTTTTTGAATGTGAACGACGTGGATGTCATCTAATTATTTATCTGGGTTGACGTATCAGATAATGGGTGACATACTGTTTAGGATGTGAAGTAATCAGAAAAAAAGAGTTTGGAATGGAGAACGTACAACTTAAGAAGATTTTCATTACATAGACATATCTTCCTCTGAGCCTTACAGGAAATACAGAGCTTACACCATATCGCTGCAGAAGTGTGTACAGAAAAGAAAGAAAGGCTGACTGTAGTGAATAATATTTTACTTCATATTTCAATGTAAGCATCTAGATTCTCTAACTGTGTTTCCTTCGTGTATTTGATATTCATTTATTTGTATGGTTAATAATCATTGATGAAACTTCAGGTTTGATGACATCATTACATCAAAACATTCTACAGGTCGAGAGGAAACTGATTTCCTTTTCCATTCTGCTGATCCAATTTGTGATACAGAGTAAATCTGCAAGACTACGTGATGTCATGTTTTCTAGTTTTTTAAAGCTTACACAGTTTCGTTGATGGATGATCTACTTAACTACCAAACTTTCATTGATACAAATGGTGTTCAAATGTGGAAGTACCTGATAATGCATCGTTAAGGGTAGTGAAACGTTACTTCACTGAATACCTTTCCCCTCTCATTTTACCTGTTTTATGAATATCAAAAGTTAATAATGAGCACTACAACTGCAATCAGTAATACCGTAAGGTAAACTGCTGCATTTGTTTTACTAATGCCTGCTGAGTCTTAGTTCATATTTCCTATGCATCCAAGAAGCTTGGCAATCAGAACTGGACAACTCATGTCGCTGCATTCATCAACCTGAAGTCCACACAGAAACTGATTGCATTCCTTCCTATCTTTCATACTATTATTACTGGTGATGACCAAGCATCTCTGAAAAATGAATTATATCTTTTCTCATAATAGCATTTTCGTTAGTTATGTCTGAATCCTCGGACAAGTAAGAAAACCTAATGACAGTTGTTTAGATGCATATTCCCAATGACAATATTATTCTATGTTATATTTTGCTTGCTCGGGCTGTTATATTTTCCCATAAATACAGAAACGAATTAAACCCACCAATAAGCTTTAAAAATTATTGGGCTAGTCTCAATTTAGGTTTTTATGCTATCAATTATGAACTTGTCGATCGATGTAGTGTACTTGAAGAAACATTATCAAAAGTGCTGGTCTGAGTTCTGTTGCTTTCATAGACATCAGCAATAATTATTTAATTTAGTCTCTATGGCTTGAGTGTCACCATTAAATATCGTAAATTGAGTATATTGTATTATTGGAAGGATAATTATTATATTAAAAACAGACAGGGTTTTACTTGAAAACAACGTGTTTTAGACTTTACCTCAACTTCACCATTTGTTAGTAGTAAACCAGGAAATTGTGAATTAAAAGGGATTATAATAGCTTTATTTACACAAATTTTTCGTGTCTAGAGCGACATTTTATGGTTTACAACAAATGTAGCTCATTTGATACACATATTATAATACGTATACTAGTATACTACTATATAGCTTCTGGAGGGCGTTTAAACCTAAAATGCTTATTAAAGAGTCAAGATATATTACAACAGGTCCCTTGTGCCCATTTACGAACATCTAACCCAAAATTAATGATAGTAAAAATACTGATACGAAGTATACCTTCTTCATTTATTGCGAGCAAATGACCGTTTACAAGGGAATTCTGTATTTATTGTCCATGGCGGTGAATAACATGGTAGTGATTAATGCACTGCAACACAGAGTGAGGTTTTAGCTGCATGTGGATTGTTATGAGCACATACAAGCAATGCCCAGTTCTTTGATGTTACAATAACCGCTGAATCAAAAGAAAAGCACTAAAATTTTTTTTCGTTTTTATCAGTTTAGAGGCAACAGGTAATTCAGGGCTTATTTGTTTAAAATCGTGGACTTGACCATCTTCACAGTCCCTCATTTACAGCATCTTAACAATAATTTGGTGTATTTTGTTAATAATGTGAGCAAAACAAAATTGTACCTATGCTACGAATGACCAAATTGCTCATCTTTATTTCAGGTGTCATTTTTTGTTGCTTGTAGATAAGAATTTCTTCACAGCTGTTTCATTAGCTCAGTTATCACATGACATCTACGGATATTTTTCATCCGTTATATTCTCTTATAGCGTAGCGTGAGGCCGACATACATTAGTGCTGTGTATCAGTTAGAGCTACAGAAGCTACTGTAACAGGATTCCTTTCCTTACTCCCAGAAACCTAACAAAAATTCCTCTTTTGTACCTTATTTTAAAGGAAGATATATTTGTTCACAATGTTTCCAATGATGTCATATGAACTAACTTTGTCTATTATAGTATAAACTACACAATGGAATATCTGAATTATGTTCTTTACAGAGAATCGAATTTATGATTTTAGCAATGTAAGTACATAACTAAATACTACTAACCTATAGGGAGACCATGGACTTGCTAGGGATTTATTTTAGAATCTTATTAACCAGTCTTATTTATCGAAAAAATATTTTACGACGTGAGACATTAACCCTGATTTATAAATTATTTACAGTTTTTTCAAGATAAAACTTTTTATAATCTTAGTAGTCGATTACAAAAGTAACATTTTTAAGTTTAAGGTTATTTACATGCCTGACAAAATCAAAATCTCTTTGAATGCTTGATGTATGTTTATTCATGACAGATTTTCATGTACTTATTTTAATCTGTTTTAATGTTTCTTTAAAATTTAGATTATGTTTTATTTATTTGTTTTAATTATTATGGCCAGCTGTCTTGTGATCTTTGTAAGTAACAAATAAGTATTCTTTGCAATTTTATTTTACTTAGCTTGCAAATAGTTTTATATTCATAAAGATTTTGATTGCTGAATTCATATCAACCATCTAAACTATATTCTATGTTTAAGATTTGACGTCTTTAATATAACTTTAAATACTTAATCAAAATTAAAGAATCATTGGAAATGTTAATCTTAGATTTAAATACTAATGTGGCTCTTCAATTTATTCTTCGAAAATTTACCGCATCGTTAAACGTTTCTTAAAATACTTCCTTATTATTGCCAAGAAATGGAGAGATATGACAACCATAATAAAGTGTTTGTGTACAGAGATAAGCATGTGTGTATTGGAATGATGAGTTTAATCTCCATTTTATTTTCAATATTCGACATAATGAATAGTAACTTTTTCAAATTAATCAAACTTGTTGCTAAATACAAAAAGGTGAAACAACTAAAACAGTATTTAGAAAAGAACGTGCAATGTATTACAACTGGAGGTGTGTGTTATTCAGTTGTTAAATTTAATGGGAAATACTCAAGCGCTAGTTGCCGTAACTGAACTTAATTTAGAAGTTTTATATCTCAAAAACATCGGCTAGTTGATATCACCAAAATGTTAATAGCTGGTCTATTTTTTTTACCAATAAAAAGTGGGATAAGGTGTCACATAATGGCACACGCACACATCATTGCTGTAATGGTGATCATAGTGGGTAACAGGATTCGATCCCGCCACGTGCAAGTTGTGAGTCAAGTGTTCAAACCACAAACGTATGCCAGTCCCGTAAGAGTGTAAAAACAATATTTTCAGTTATAGTAGTTTTTGGATATTCACAATAAAATAACTTTGTTTTACTACTCCGTGTTTAAAATCGTAATATCTGTTCATGATACTTCATCAAAAAAGATATAGATAGATATATGTGGTTCTAAGAGGAAAACGAAATGACAGTTAACAATACATTCAGATATATGAAGCTATTAATCAACAATTAATTAAATACGCAATATATATTTAAATATTTTAGTGTGCTTTTCCTTATTTTCAATATGTTCTTTCTTCTTTTATACTGGGTGTGAAAAGCACCTTAAAAATGTCACGTAACTATTCATAACATGGCTGATAACAGCCAAACTATCTGATAAATGTCAACAAGTGTTTCATACATGTATTAATCAATCGACTTTATTCATAAGTAAGGCGTATTTATATTCGTATAGGAAAGTACTATTTTTTCTACAAGCATAACAGCAGGAGGGTTTATAAAATTGATAAAACTATAGCATTGATAGGCAAAACATGTTTCCATCAAGCTTTTGCATTTGATGAAAAAAGTTTTTTGTTTTTTTTTCTTGTGCGAATTTTCACATTATGTGTTTTGTACTATCTAGGAAAAAGTTGATGAATGAGCTCTTATTTTAAACAGATTAAATTTTATGTTAAGCGGGTAGTTACCTCCCACTCTTTAAAAGTTTTCGTCTGTAATTTCGATGTGAGATGCGGCAGGAGACATTTTGGCATTTAGGATTATCAGAAAGCAATGTTTACACCCCGGAAAATATAAACGTGTAATTGACTATTAACCCATAAAGTTCAGCAGTGATCATTTTAGAGCCTTAAATATTACGAAAAATATCACGTGTGTCTCTTTCTTGAAACAGGCAAGGACATTCTTCGGTAGTAAAAGGATAAATAATAAATATTCTATGTAATATTTACCAAATCCATTCACGGAGAAACAATGTGTGAAAAATTGGTCCCAGTGTTAACAGATTTATTTTTTAAATATTCTTAATCATCCCATAATCTTTTTCTTCCGAAAACTAATAATTGTCTAGATGGGTTATAGTCCAAATGTGTAACAACTTTCGTTCAAGTATATTCAGCTATTTTCGTGAAATATTGCTTACAAACAAACACACACTGAGGGGAGAAAACATAACCTCTTTTCACCTTTGGTGGTAGAGATAATAATAATCCATCGAGTCATAGTTGTAATGATGTTTTGTTTGTTTGTTTGTTTTGGAATTTCGCACAAAGCTACTCGAGGGCTATCTGTGCTAGCCGTCCCTAATTTAGCAGTGTGAGACTAGAGGGAAGGCAACTAGTCATCACCACCCACCGACAACTCTTGGGCTACTCTTTTACCAACGAAAAGTGGGATTGACCGTGACATTATAATGCCCCCACGGTTGGGAGGGCGAGCATGTTTAGCGCGACTCGGATGCGAACCCGCGACCCTCAGATTACGAGCGCATGCCTTAACGCGCTCGACCATGCCAGCCTTAGTAACTATCGTACCAGTGTTTACAAATTTAAGTGATTATATGTATCAAAAGGGTTTAGATGTTTTCTTTTATGTTTTTCTTTTATAACATATTGTAATAACCTCAGTGGAACCAGGGTCTTAACTCTAGTAGATCAGTGCTCATCCATTAATAATAGAGGTGAGCATACTTTTTGTTTGCCTTGGATAATTTTAAGGTTTTGCGCGTAGTTTCAAGAGATGCAAAAATTTAACACAAGAGTCACTTTGCTTGCGCATGATCTAACTAGAACCCAAAACTTTCCACAACCAACGATAAATCTGAAGGCTTGTAAGAATAAAAACAGGATTTTGATATGTTCAGTGGACAAACTTTAGATATCCTATTGTGAATATTTGCGATTAACAACAACAAGTTATTCTACTGAGATCTGTCTTTAGCTGAAAAAAATCAAAATCAAAATTAAAACAAACAAATAATTATATTATCCGTACAAATAACACTATGCAACCAAATTTTTACTTTTTCTTGTTCCTGGGCAGAAAGTATTATTTTCCAGTTGCTTATGCCTAAAGTAAATGGAAAATGCCTATTTTTTCTTCAGACTTTGTTTTTGTAACTTGGGTAATAAACTTTCCAAATTTACCAATTTTCCAGAACATTCCAGGTATATTCAGTGCTGAGTAGCCAATAGAAAATTTTCTCTAACTTACAAGAATTCTCAAGAATAAAAGTGGACAAATCTCAAGTCAGAAGAAGCGTCAACGACATTTTTCAAGCCTCTTCATTTGTCAAGATGGGCTCTGCTTCTGCCACAATGTATCCAGTCTATGCGAGGCAATTGGAATTGCCTGCAACCCGAACGAGTGGAGCGTCTTCATTGACAGCTCATCCAGAAGCCTCAAAGCTGTGCTGCTCCATAGCGGAAATAAGTATTCGTCTCTTTCCTTGACTCATTCGGTACACCTCAAAGAGGAATACAACAGCTTCAAGACCTTACTAGAAGTCTTGAAGTATGATGAGTATGGCTAGGAGGTTATCAGAGATTTCAAAATGGTCGCATTCCAGATGGGTCTCCAAGAAAGCTTTTCCAAGTTACCCCGTTATCTTTGTCTTTGGGACAGCAAAGACACCGTGGCGCACTACAACAGGAAGCACTAGACACAACGGACCAAGTTCTCTGTGGGGAGGCACAATGTCAAATGTGAGCCAAAGTGGACCTCCAGAAGGTGTTGTTCTCAACATTCCACATAAAACTGGGTGTTATGAAACAATTTGTCACAGCTCTTGATAAGGAGTTTTTAGCCTTAAGGTACCTCCGAGACTTCTTCCCTAAGCTGTCTGAGGCAAAGATTAAAGCTGGTGTCTTCGTTGGACCACAAATATAGAAGATCCTGGAGTGCACAGAATTGCCCAAGAAGCCCCGAACCACTAAGACAAAGCTGCCACAAGCTTTTCTTTCCCTTCCTACTGAGCGAGCGCTTCCACTAAAATATATAGGACTTTGAACGCCACCACCCAGGAGCTTCTAACAAAAACATCATGGGAGACTATACTTGGTGCTGATACGGGAAAGTGACTCACATTACAGTCGAAAATCTCAAAACAATTACTCACTTCTAAACATTTTTGTACAACTTTAGTATAAATACATGTAAATCGTGAATTATATGTTGTTTTATTCAGACCTTATACAAATGAAAATGTGGAAATTTGACCGTTTTTACACAAAAAATAGGTTGATTTCTAAATATCATTGTCCAGGTCACAAAATCAAAGTTTGAAGGAAATAATGACCATTTTATGAAGTTAAGTAGTTAGGAAATAACACGTACTATCCAAGAACCAATTTTTTTTACATAGTGTAACTAACACATGAACAAACATATTTACATATTTTATTTATGTGTTTATTATTTAATAATAGATTAATAGGTTTAATGGCACAACGGCATTTCTTCGAACTTCAAGCACGAGAAATCAGGTTCCGATACTCTTGATGGTCAGAGTACAGATAGATTTTTGTGCAGTTTTGTGCTTAACTACAAACAAAGAAAAACAAAGCGGTTTGTTGGTTTTGCAGGAGTTGTTGGTTTACCAGTTCCTGATTATTCGTAGTTTACTGAGCACATTGCTGTATGTGTTCTTCTTATAACAAAGCCACATTGGGCTATCTGCTGTGTCCACCAAGGGAAATTAAACCCCTGAATTTGGCCTTGTATTTTCGCAGACGTATCGCTGTACCAGCGGGGTAACGCTGTGTAATTAATTCATATATTTGATGAAAATAGCACATATTAAATTCTTAATAGTTATATTATATATAATTCCTGTTTATTTTCATGTTGAAAAATAATAGCTATTGTGCCATAAAACGGGTTGCATGAAAAATATGTGAAGATGTGAAACACTGCACTCTTATTTATGATGTTTATAAATGAATGAACTCTTGAACCAAAGACTAGGTTTTTGCTCACATTAAAACCTATGGAACTTAACGCTGTTGTTTTATCTGAATATGTTGTCTTTTATTTAGAATCGGTATTAAAATATTAGAAACAAAATTCTTATTTAGTGGCAATTAAGGTTCGTATTTCAATTTTTTTTAATATTTTGTTTTATATCTTTGCATTCCAGAAAACCTAGCACGTAACATTTTAAAGTTGCGAATTACCTGTCATATAATTTATCTTTTGCGGTATTTACTGTCACCGGTATGTTTCGATACCTGTGATGGGCAGATTACTGATAGCCCGTTGCGTGGGTTTGTGTTTAACTACAAACAACAATATAAGGCTGAAAATTTGCAAGCGTCACAATTTACTTTATAATTTCAACTGCTGGTAATCAGAGTATAATTTATTAAATATTTTATGTTAGAAATATATTTAAAGCATCATCTTTAACTGTCATACTCTTTGAAGTAATTACCATTTAGTTACGTCCCTTCCAGAAACATTGATTTTTCAATTGTTTTTTCCCATAAAATGCTCAGTTTTAAATCATATTTCCAGTAGAAATATTGACTTTCTTACTCCAACATATTTTTTTATTTAGTTATTTGTACTTTAGACTACTGATTATTCAGACCCTTTAATTTCAATAATATAATACAAATATTGTTGGTGTCTAACAGTTTTCAGTAACTTATTCTCTGACAGCTAATTTAGTTTCTCTTGCCTGGCATGGCCGAGCGCGTTAAGGCGTGCGCTCGTAATCCGAGGGTCGCGGGTTCGCGCCCGAGTCGCGCTAAAACATGCTCGCCCTCCCAGCCGTGGGGGCGTATAATGTTACGGTCAATCCCACTATTCGTTGGTAAAAGAGTAGCCCAAGAGTTGGCGGTGGGTGGTGATGACTAGCTGCCTTCCCTCTAGTCTTACACTGCTAAATTAGGGACGGCTAGCACAGATAGCCCTCGAGTAGCTTTGTGCGAAATTCCAAAACAAACAAACAAAACAAACAATTCTCTTTCTTTACGATAATATATTTACAGTTTTATTTATTGGATTATTGATTTTCTAGTTGTCACATTTCTTAGTTTTCACGTTATTTTCTGCCGGATTATACCATGATAATTTTGTTTTCCCTATAATAAAATAATTGAAAAATAATAAATTCAACACATAATCCTATCATCTTTCTTTAGATTTGCACTCGGCCCGGCGTAGCCAAGCGTGTTAAGGCGTACGACTGAGGATCGCGGGTTCGCATCCCCGTCGCGTTAAACATGCTCGACCTTTCAGCCGTGAGAGCGTTATAATGTTACGGTCAATCCCACTTTTCGTTGGTAAAAGAGTAGCCTAAGAGTTGGCAGCGGATGGTGATGACCAGCTGTCCTCTAGTCTTTCACTGCTAAATTAGGGACGGCTAGCACAGACAGCCCTCGAGTAGCTTTGTGCGAAATTTTACACCAAACAAACAAACTAGATTTGCACTCACGACATATATTAATCATCTTGATGTTCGGTGAAGGGACCTCTGACGTGTTTTGTATCAAGAGCAGATAAAATCAATATGAATAGTAACAAATATTTTAATTTCTTGCTTTTCAAGTTCTTACTTCATGCTCTGTTGTATCCTACAGATTGTATTATTATTCTCGTAATTCGTGGCATGAGCACGATTCACTAACGTCACGGCAGTACAAATTACAATGTTAAGCGTTTCTTAAGTGACAACATGTTAGTGTCTAGTAACTAAGTTATAGACAGACAACACACCACTATAAAGTGGTGTAAAATATTAAAATGGGTGATCTATCCTGGTCATCTTTTACTGTAATAACAATAATAAAAGAAACGCTATTCTGATACAAATAAGAGACTGCTTACCATTACTGCTCTTTAACTTTGAATTTAATTACACAATCAATCTTGGTGGTATCCCAAATGGGTGTACTGTCAAGTTGAGTATATTCATCGTCATTTCCACTAGAGTGTGTTTTGGAGAGAAAAAAAATGTTGTTAGAGCACTGATTGTTGTTTCCCTTTTATACAAGCATAGATTAAAAATGTGAGACATCCAATTACTGTCATACCACGCGGATGATTGTAAGAAACAAACAAAAAAGAAACTACGACATGGTTGTTCAAAGAAGTCCAACGAAGCTGTATGATATACAAAGTCAATACAAGTAAAAGTTTGATATAAAACGTATTTTAAATTAGAAATCGTCGATTACCATTAGGACATGTTAAAATCTGTTACATTTTTCACATCATTCTACCTTCAAACAGATCTTTTCGGAGATTAAAAGATAACATTAATTTATACTTATTATATTCTACTTGAACGGGCCAGCAGTAGCTGATATTCGGTATGCAGGTTGCATTTCTTAGTGTCTAATATTCGAGCCACAATGCAGCTAAATACAGACCGTAATTTCGGTTGTGCTCGGGTTATAGTAATGTTGGCAGTCAGTCCCATTCTTCGGGTGAAACAGACGACTAAAGTTTCTTATGGTAATGAGTTGTTGGGCAGTTGTTTAGAATTAGGTATGTTAAGTGATTCTGACTTGCCATTTAGCCCTTGTGAGCATAGAATACTCATCAATTGAAAATATCGATATCAAGCTACTGAGAGACTTTCCAGGAGAGTTGGAAAATTAAGAACTCTCAGTTTTCAACCAGAGAATATTCGTGTTGAAATGAACGAGAGTCTCATACAGAAACAAAAAGAAAACGCCTACTAAATGTCAATTGCATGTTCAAGTTATTCACCCTCTAGACATTTAGTCTCAGGTAAAATAGAATTAAATAGACAGTATAGCTTTCACTCGTATGAGAAAAAAACACAAAAGGCACACAACGTTGTCCACAAAGCCACTTATCGCAAAAGCTTAAGTGTTTATCCTTCGGCTAAATTGTACATTGTGAAAATCGATTACATAGATATGTGTAGTAAGAAATGTATGTTTCTGAGAGGGCCGTAAGAAGCGATAAGTTCAGTCACACTTTTTTTTTCGTAAAGCTATACATTACGTTGAGTATATGTAGTATGAAAATACGGTATCCTAGTTAATTCATCGCCCGCGTCGCGCTAAACATGCTCGCCCTCCCAGCCGTGAGGGTGTATAAAATTACGGTCAATCCCACTATTCGTTGGTAAAAGAGTAGCCCAAGAGTTGGCGGTGGGTGGTGATGACTAGCTGCCTTCCCTCTAGTCTTACACTGCTAAATTAGGGACGGCTAGCACAGATAGCCCTCGAGTAGCTTTGTGCGAAATTCCGAAACAAACAAAAAACAAGTTAATTCATAAAAACCTTGAACTTACGAGTCGTAAAACCAGGCCTGGTCTTCAGGATAAGTTGTTCCAATTGTTTCAACTGGTTTATAGGTCTTGAATACATTGTTACACCGAAATACACTTTTTAACCAGTTCTTAAGTCTTTTTTTTAATGATGATTTATTTTGGCCAAAGTCACTGGAATAGAAGCAATACTTACAAATAATTAATTTGTCATAATATATTTACACAAAATTGAAATGAATGAGAGAAGATTAATATTTATTTAAATGAAATGTGTTATATTGATAAATCAGTACCTTAATGTTAATGGTTAACAACTGAGCTAAAATTGATAAATGTCACGGTCCACACTAAAACAATTATTGTTCAGACAATACTACAGTATGAACAGCATTTCAATAACTACCAGATCTGTCGTGTATCAGTCAAACTGTGGAGTCCTGGTATTATACAGAGGTCCTCGATAATAGTGGATATAGCAGATGCTATGAAGTTGACATATTCTTCTCTACTCTCATTCAAAAGTTACTATAATACCAACACTAAAGTTACTGAGAATGAAAAATGTTTGCAATTGTGTATAGAGAAAAACAGCAGTTGGGGTTCGTCAAATGATTATTAAACGTACTTGAATATTTATATGGTGAAATAGATAAGGAATTGTGGTTATTTTAGGGTTACATAAAACGTGTATTACCAAATTTGTCTGCTTGAATCAAAGATACAAGAATTAAGGTCCCAAAACAAAATATAAGTGAAAACGACTCTACAAGATGTTGACGGCAAAGATGATATGACAGGTGGCGTTTAACTAGTTTTAGCCAAGCAGCAAAGGTGCAATGTACTTGAAATACATAGATTATGTAAGTAACTGTGAAACCTAATTATATCATTGGATTACAAACTTTTCATTGAATTTTTAAGTTGACAGTTTTTCTGCTTGATAACAGATTATAATCATCAATAGTACACATTCTTATCAAAACGTAAGTTCATTATGGTGAGATAAAAACAGCTAAGAACAACAATATATAACATACATGAACTGTTACATATTTGCTGAAAAACTATTTTAAAATATTTTTATAATTTTTATTATTTTTTTAGATACTTAGTCCATTTGATTTGGTTTCATTTAAATTTTGCGCGAAACAACACGTATATAACAACAAAATACACCAATCATCTTTTCAGCAGTTGTAGTCTAAAGGAAAGACAACTAGTCCACAGCAAACACTGTCAACTATTGGGTTATTCTGACGAATAATGAAATTGACCGTCATATTTTAATTTTCCCTTACGACTAAATAGGTTGAATGTGTTTGGTGTGACAGGAGCTCAAAACAGCTTTCCGGGTATTGTGAGCAGAGCGTCCTGGCAACCACTTAGCTAAAAGTCAGGATTTACTTGAGAATACATACCTTTTGGTAATAAACATCTCTGACGAAATTGGTTTTCCTGGATCATTCCATATCCAATCGTCAATTGGCCAAGATTCACCTAAGTTAAGATAAAAAATACTGATTTCTACAAAATTAAAAAAAACATCTAGACTAGTTTTGCTTTGATATCTAGTAAGGAATCTGCTAGATTAAATAATTAAATTCAAAACACAATAACAGCAGTTTCTGCAGGAGATAAACTATGACTTTAATAATTACATCGTGTCGTTCTTTTTTTTTAAGTTCGTGCAAAGATACACAAGGGCTGTCTTTGCTAGCCGTCCCTAATTTAGCAGTGTAAGACTACAGGGAAGGCAGCTAGTCATCACTACCCACCGCCAACTTTTGGGCTACTCTTTTATCAACGAATAATGGGATTGAACCTCACATTATAGCGTCCCCACAGCTGAAAGGGCGAGCATGTTTGGTGCGACAGGGATTCGAACTCGCAACCCTCGGATTACGATTTGAATGTATTAACAACCGGGCCAAGTCGGCCTCAAAGCTATTCAAGTGAAATTTTAAAACGTTAAGATAAAATTGTTTCAGTTACGATGCAAAACCTGCTAGACTGAATAATTAAATTCAAAATACAATAACAACAACTTCTACACTAGGTAACTATTGACTTTAATAACTACATCATATCGACCTTTAATACGACATCATCATCATCTGCTCAAAACTGTTGTTATTTTAATTTTAAATTAACCGTCACGTTATTTTCTGCCGGATTATGCCATGATAATTTTGTTTCCCCTATAATTAATTAATTTAAAAATAATAAATTGAGCACATCATCCTATCATCCTTCTTTACATTTTCACTCGGCCCGCCATGGCCAAGCGTGTTAAGGCGTACGACTGAGGATCGCGGGTTCACATTCCCGTCGCGCTAAAATGCTCGCCCTTTCAGCCGTGAGAGCGTTATAATGTGACTGTCAATCCCACTTTTCGTTGGTAAAAGAGTAGCCTAAGAGTTGGCGGCGGATGGTGATGACCAGCTGTTCTGTCCTCCCTCTAGTCTTTCACTGCTAAATTAGGGACGGCTAGCACAGATAGCCCTCGAGTATCTTTGTGCGAAATTTAACAGCAAACAAACAGACTAAATTTGCACTCACGACATATATTAATCATCTTGATGTTCGGTGAAGGGACCTCTGACGTGTTTTGTATCAAGAGCAGATAAAATCAATATGAATAGTAACGAATATTTTAATTTCTTGCTTTTCAAGTTCTTACTTCATGCTGTTTTGTATCCTACAGATTGTATTATTATAATCGTAATTCGTGGAATGAGCACGATTCACTAACGTCACGGCAGTACAAATTGCAATATTAAGCGTTTCTTAAGTGACAACATTTTAGTGTCTAGTAACTAAGTTATAAACAGACAACACACTCCCATAAAGTGGTGTAAATTATTAAATAGGGTGATCTCTCCAGGTCATCTTTTACTGTAATTATAATAATAATAAAAGAAATGCTATTCTGATAAAAACAAGAGACTGCTTACCATTACTGCTCTTCAACATTTGAAATTTTATTACTCGATCAGTCTTGGTGAAATCCCAAACAAGTGGTGTGTCAAGTTGAGTATCTTCATCGTCATTTCTGCCAGTGTGTTTTGAAGAGAAAAAATGTTGTTAGAGCACTGATTGTTGTTTCCCTTTTATACAAGCATAGATTAAAAAGGTGAGACATCCAATTTCCGTCATGCCACGCGGATGATTGTAAGAAACAACAACAACAAAAAACTACGACATAGTTGTTCAAAGAAGTCCAACGAAGCTGTATGATATTCAAAGCCAATACAGGTAAAAGTTTGATATAAAACGTATTTTAAATTAGAAATCGTCGATAACCATTAGGACATGTTAAAATCTGTTACATTTTTCACATCACTCTTCCTTCAAACAGATCCTTTCGGAGAATAAAAGATAACATTAATTTATACTTATTATATTCTACTTGGACGGGCCAGCAGTAGCTGATATTCGGTATGCAGGTTGCATTTCTTAGTGTCTAATATTCGAGCCACAATGCAGCTAAATACAGACCGTAATTTCGGTTGTGCTCGGGTTATAGTAATGTTGGCAGTCAGTCCCATTCTTCGGGTGAAACAGACGACTAAAGTTTCTTATGGTGATGAGTTGTTGGGTAGTTGTTTAGAATTAGGTATGTTAAGTGATTCTGACTTGCCATTTAGCCCTTGTGAGCATAGAATACCCATCAATTGAAAATATCGATATCAAGCTACTGAGAGACTTTCCAGGAGAGTTGGAAAATTAAGAACTCTCAGTTTTCAACCAGAGAATATTCGTGTTGAAATGAACGAGAGTCTCATACAGAAACAAAAAGAAAACGCCTACTAAATGTCAATTGCATGTTCAAGTTATTCACCCTCTAGACATTTAGTCTCAGGTAAAATAGAATTAAATAGACAGTATAGCTTTCACTCGTATGAGAAAAAAACACAAAAGGCACACAACGTTGTCCACAAAGCCACTTATCGCAAAAGCTTAAGTGTTTATCCTTCGGCTAAATTGTACACTGTGAAAATCGATTACATAGATATGTGTAGTAAGAAATGTATGTTTCTGAGAGGGCCGTAAGAAGCGATAAGTTCAGTCACACTTTTTTTTTCGTAAAGCTATACATTACGTTGAGTATATGTAGTATGAAAATACCGTATCCTAGTTAATTCATAAAAACCTTGAACTTACGAGTCGTAAAACCAGGCCTGGTCTTCAGGATAAGTTGTTTCAATTGTTTCAACTGGTTTATAGGTCTTGAATACATTGTTACACCGAAATACACTGTTTAACCAGTTCTTAAGTCTTTTTTTTAATGATGATTTATTTTGGCCAAAGTCACTGGAATAGAAGCAATACTTACAAATAATTAATTTGTCATAGTATATTTACACAAAATTGAATTGAATGAGAGAAGATTAATATTTATTTAAATGAAATGTGTTATATTGATAAATCAGTACCTTAATGTTAATGGTTAACAACTGAGCTAAAATTGATAAATATCACGGTCCACACTAAAACAATTATTGTTCAGACAGTATAACAGTATGAACAGCATTTCAATAACTACTAGATCTGTCGTGTATCAGTCAAACTGTGGAGTCCTGGTATTATACAGAGGTCCTCGATAATAGTGGATATAGCAGATGCTATGAAGTTGACATATTCTTCTCTACTCTCATTCAAAAGTTACTATAATACCAACACTAAAGTTACTGAGAATGAAAAATGTTTGCAATTGTGTATAGAGAAAAACAGCAGTTGAGGTTCGTCAAATGATTATTAAACGTACTTGAATATTTATATGGTGGAATAGATAAGGAATTGTGGTTATTTTAGGGTTACATAAAACGTGTGTTACCAAATTTGTCTGCTTGAATCAAAGATACAAGAATTAAGGTCCCAAAACAAAATATAAGTGAAAACACCTCTACAAGATGTTGACGGCAAAGATGATATGACAGGTGGCGTTTAACTAGTTTTAGCCAAGCAGCAAAGGTGCAATGTACTTGAAATACATAGATTATGTAAGTAACTATGAAACCTAATTATATCATTGGATTACATACTTTTCATTGAATTTTTAAGTTGACAGTTTTTCTGCTTGATAACAGATTATAATCATCAATAGTACACATTCTTATCAAAACGTAAGTTCATTATGGTGAGATAAAAACAGCTAAGAACAACAATATATAACATACATGAACTGTTACATATTTGCTGAGAAACTATTTTAAAATATTTTTATTATTTTTTTAGATACTTAGTCCATTTGATTTGGTTTCATTTAAATTTTGCGCGAAACAACACGTATATAACAACAAAATACACCAATCATCTTTTCAGCAATTATAGTCTAAAGGAAAGACAACTAGTCAACACCAAACACTGTCAACTATTGGGTTACTCTTAGATCGACGAATAATGAAATTGACCGTCATATTTTAATTTTCCCTTACGGCTAAATAGGTTGAATGTGTTTGGTGTGACAGGAGCTCAAAACAGCTTTCCGGGTATTGTGAGCAAAGCGTCCTGGCAACCACTTAGTTAAAAGTCAGGATTTACCTGAGAATACATACCTTTCGGTTATAAACATCTCTGACGAAATTGGTTTTTCTGGATCATTCCATATCCAATCGTCAATTGGCCAAGATTCACCTAAGTTAAGATAAAAAATACTGATTTCTACAAAATTAAAAAAACATCTAGACTAGTTTTGCTTTGATATCTAGTAAGGAATCTGCTAGATTAAATAATTAAATTCAAAACACAATAACAGCAGTTTCTGCAGGAGATAAACTATGACTTTAATAATTACATCGTGTCGTTCTTTTTTTTTAAGTTCGTGCAAAGATACACAAGGGCTGTCTTTGCTAGCCGTCCCTAATTTAGCAGTGTAAGACTACAGGGAAGGCAGCTAGTCATCACTACCCACCGCCAACTTTTGGGCTACTCTTTTATCAACGAATAATGGGATTGAACCTCACATTATAGCGTCCCCACAGCTGAAAGAGCGAGCATGTTTGGTGCGACAGGGATTCGAACATGTAACCCACAGATTACGAGTCGAATGACTTAGCCCACCTGGCCATGGCGAACCTCGTTCTTTGATATGGTATCTTTATCAGTTGAAACTGTTTGTTATTGTAATTTTAATTTAACGGTTAAATTATTTTCTGAAGGATCATCTCATTATATTTGTCTCAATAATTTTTCCCCTTTAATGAACCAAACTGAAATTAATGAACTGAACATGTCATCCCTTCATATTTAGTTAGATTTGCACTTACTAAATATATTAATAAATTCGATGTTTGGTGAAGAGTCTTCTAACGTGTTTTGTTTCAAGAGCATATAAGAATAAAATGAAGGTAAAAAATGCTTTTATTTCTTGTTTTCAAGTTGGTATCTCATTCCGTTTTGCATCCTACAGATTGTATAATTATTCTCGTGATTCATGGCATGTACACGTTTTATTATTATCACGGTATTACAAAATGTAATGTTAAGCATCCCTTTTGTCACAACCTCAGGAGGAACTGATTTTTCTTGGAGTTCACAAAGGGTGTCACTGATTGCCCTTGGAAAAAATGTGGTTTCCTGACAAAGGCAATTATTTTTTCAGTAACATTGTCATTGGTTTTTGTCTTATTTTAAACCTAAAGAGGAAATAATATAAAGCTGTTTTCATTAACAATTTGACTTCTAAGAATTTTTTAACTAGTATCTTTACGAATTATTCCATGTTATACGCACACAGATATTTAAATACATGTATGTAAGTTATGAATAGAACGATTATTTTTTTGTTTTAGGAAGATAATCCTACAATCACTGAACTCACAAAGAAGATTTAGAACTGAATTGCACTACTTAAAAAATGTAGTACGACCTAAAGGTTTAGGCCAAAGTTATATAATAGGGCTTGTATTGACGTTCAAAACCACACAATATATTATAACAACCAAATCCATTCTACCGGCATACCATTTCATTCTCTCTTCTAGTCTTACATTACTAAATTAGGGATGGCATCGCAGATAGCTCCTGTGTAGCTTTGCGCAAAATTAAAAACAGAAACAAACAAACCATTTCATACCAGAAATTTCTTATGAAATTACCAGCCTCTTTAATAAATGGGAAAATATATTAAAACTTGAAATAATATAAACGTCTTATTCTCTAACCCTAAATAACTACTAATGAAGGAACAAAATATATCATGTACGTTGAATCCCATAAGAATGTATTGTGAAATATAATAGACAAATATCACATTTCTTGTAACTAAACCATAAAAAGAATATAAAGGTCATATGAGTAGTGATGAATTCCAGATATCGTTTTTAACGTGCCAGCCATTTGAGCCTGGTCACAAAATACCTTGCAACTGTACACTTTACTCGTACGCTATCCTGCAACTGAAAACAAAAATATACTGTTTAGAAAGTTCAGAGATCAACAAACCAAACGGCATTTCTTCAAACTGTGATGATGTCTTTAGCAATATCAACCATATTTCGCCTCGTTCATTCACTAACCATAGACTTTACCAACCTTGACGTTTATATATAATCTTTTCATATGATGAAAACACTTCTTTTGCTCTTGTATATATTGTACCTCTTGTATATATACCATGTACTGCTTTGCTAAATACCATATCTGAAGAAGACAGACCAACACTCTTTCGAAAAGCGTTATACGTTCTCCCCAAACTAAATCACTTCATTATATATATAGATTGTTGTTTACCAACTCATTGCTTTACTGAGCATAAAGTACTTCTTTACTGAAGCCTTAAAAGGGATGTTTCTTGTGTTTTATGTTGCAGGTTTAATTATTATTTTCTTTAACGGATTGAAAATCACCAAATATCTTATCCAATAGTTTCATCGCTAACAAAGATAAATTAGATTTTAGGTAATACAAAAAGTAACATTCGGTAAATATAAAATATTTAAATTTATAAATATGACTTTCTACGTGGAAGAAACTGTAATGGAGAAAAAAAAACGTGATCTAAAATATTGTATACACTAGCATGTAGAAGATATAAGAATATTGAAATTTTGGTCATAGCAGAGTATGTACAAGAACAAAATCCAGCATAAAATATTGTGCTAAGAATGAAGTATTAGAATCAATGATATCCGGGAACAATTGGAAATAGCAAAAAGTGAACAGATTTAATGAATCATGAAATAGAGACACATTTCTTTGTAAGAATATGTCGAGACTTGCAATATTTTTTTTTTAAATCTGAAATACGCTTATGAACCATTGTACGGGAATGTTTCTAAATGTTAAAAGAGAAAGAACTTGAAAGGTGTTCACACTTCGAACTTTCGTATTTAGCCTTGTATAATCAATGACAGCACGTGAGGGTGATGTTTAATTCAAATATTTGTTGAGACGTACATCTATAGGATAAGATTAATATGAATGATTTTACTTTTTTAATCCTTCATTACCCAATTATGGTGTTGGTTGTAAATTAGCGATTCCACTAAGTTTGCAGAATTGATTGGCTGTGATGTGAGACTCGATTTTTGTCCTATTTTGTCTGTGTGTAATCTATTCCAGTTGTCAGGTTACTTTATATTCTATCATGAGGTGACCATAGCTTATTATTATTTAAAACACAGTCCAAAATATGTTGATTTGTTTCCAAGCTTACTAAAGAAACCTAGCTGTTAGATCGCGACAAGATGATGAACAAGATTTTCCTTTGTCTTCAGTGTGTTTGGCTTGTAATAAATATAGTTTCTTTTCTACATTTTGATCCTTTTTAACTAATTTTCGTTTGGTAAGAACATCGTTAGGTATACAGAGTATAAGATATGTGTTTTTCTAATGTCCAGGATTTTTCTCGTGGTTCTCTATGACTACGGCTTTAAATATTAAGCTCATGTAGTCTTTATTTGCTCTGACAAGAAAAGAGTTGAAGATGTTTGTTTACTTCTTGTACATGATTAGTCGCTTTTATCAGATGAATATGCCGTGTGTATATTGAGTTTTCAATTAAATTAAATGTGATTTTTTCTTGTACTTCAATAATTAAGTTTTGAAAATTAGTGTTAACTGACGATAATGCTGTTTTGCTCCTAAAACTATTACACACGATCTTTAAATATTTTAAACGTAATAGCCAAAATGGAAATGTTACTGTAACGATTGTTCTCCGTTAAATCGCTTGAGACTACTATTTGAATTGTTACATCCTGGAGGATATGATACTGGAAGTTGTATACAATTTGTACAAAATATATAATTATTGCCACTATTGCGGCATGTAGGTTGACTATTTAAAAGTTTGAAACGAAACTCAGATTCAGTTTGCTTTCGTAAAGATAAAACAACTGTTTAGTTTTTTACTGAGACATTTGACTTTGTTCAGTGCTTGAAAAGGAACAAGAAGTTCAGTTTTAGAAAGTGGAAATTCATGTGTTGAATTAAATATTTTGATATGAAATATTTTCTTTGCAGATTTCTTTTCTCCCATTTTGATTTGAAATTGCTTTCGAAATCTTTTTGTGGTTGTTCTGGCGAAGAGAAGTAACTGAACTCAGGTTTGTTTGTTTTTTAATTACATACTTTCGATGCTTGTATTGCAGTTTTGCAATTGGTGTAAATTTGATAAGTGGGAAGTAGAGACGGTTTTGTTCTTGGGTCTAATATATGATAAAATAAATATTTTAAAAAACATTTCACAAATTTTAAAAGATTTTGCTGGTACTTTTAATATTAGACAAACAAAAAAGAGATATTTTACCTTTTTCTTTGGAGCTTTTCTGAGTATTATTCAAGCTTTTAGGCTTGATCCTGGCCATTCTTTTTTTCTTATCCTAGTGAAACAAATATATATATTTAACCAAATTTCTGTCTCTCCATAAAGTTAAGATAAAACTACATAAATAGCTCTCTGCGTTCTGTCTATGACGGGTATCGAAACCAGATTTCTAACGTTGTAAGTCCGTATATTTACCGCTTGCCCCTGGGAGTAATATCTAAAATATCGAAATGATTTTCTTGTGGATATGAATATCAAAATACTGGAATACATGACTTTTATTTCCTTGTTTTACCAGTTTCATAAGTTTCGCCGTTCAAGAAATAGTTACACTGAGAATCTTCGATATCCGTTGTGAACAAAGCAAAGATAACCAGTTGTGTAAATTTGTTCTTAATCACAAAGTATCAATTACTTAATTAACATTTGTCTTCTTTTTAAATAGTTAGTGGTGAGGGAGCAGAAGAAACTGGTTGAGTACAGCCACCAGGAACTGTGAAAAGTTACTGAGACTTATATATATGAAAAAGTAAGTTAAAGTTTGAAATTATATCACAAACAAATTGTATTTTTATTATAACAATAATAGTATAATTAGATTAACATATTAATTTTAAAAGGAAAGTTATTTTTAATAAATAGTTTATATATGGACTGTATGATGTGTGTACATATGGCTAGCATATGCATACATTTCAGATTGTTTAAGTTTAATTCAGAAAACGTTATTTGCATGTTTTGTTTTTATCGCAGTTTCGTGGTAAAACAGTCCGTTTTGGCTAGGTGTTGAAGTTACCCGCCTTGTAATCTGAAGATCGCAAGTTCGAATCTGCGTTACACCATATATTATCGTTCTTTATGGCGTGGGAGCGTTATAATGGGACAGTGAATCCCACTATTCATCAGTGAAATAGTATTTAAAGAGTTATTAATAGTTATTGATAGCAACATTTAAGGTAAATATTAATCTGTCTTTCTTATAAATCAATAATAATGTGCAAAATATGCAGTCTGTCGCTGGTACAGCGGGAAGCATTCAGACTTACAAGACTATAACGTGGGTTCTCAAATCTTCCCGGTGGACTCAACAGATAACCCAATGTGGTTTTGTTGTGAGGAAAACACATTTTTAAAGTTTAAGGTTGCTTCGGTAAGTTTGAAAAAACGGAACCACAGTTATTAAAATGTTAATATTGTTTTTAGCGAAAATGAAATTTATTAATATAATTCACGTTCAATTCAAATTTACATCTGATTTTATTTTGTAATAATTGGAAAGAAAATGCGTTAACAACTTGGTCCAACAAAACTTGTAATGTAGAAACGGCCAGGTGATGAGGGTTTTCGACCCTCTATACATTGGTAAAATAGTAAACAAGAGTTTGACATATGGTATTTCCCATAATGCACTTGTTAATGTTTCGTTTGCGTTTATGGCATAAAATTCGTAAATTTATTCTGAAACTCGATGCAACGAAACGCTGAATACAAGAGCAGAAGGAGGCTGAAAAAACATGGTGATAAAATATAATAGCACAGACAGCCTTAACTTCTGTTATAAGTGAAGAGAGAACACGCATGGAAGTGTTCGAAATGGTGTCCTCCAGATACTGGTGATGGTTGTGAGAATAATAATAATAATAACGTTTCTTAACAGAAAGCTGTTAAAACATCCGAAATAATGTCTCCAAAACAACAGCTGAAGAAATGGCACATTATACGACAGAAGGTATAAAAATCCAGTTTAAGTCCTTCCTAAGTTTCAGGCAGAGCCGTTCTTTATTTACAACTTTCAAATAGATGCAGACAACTATTAGCAGTAGTTAGCACTCTTACGTAACTATTTTTAACCGAATAACGACGCTGATTAAGGTAGTTAAAACACCCTTCAGTTAAAAGTATGAAACGTATTCAGCGATACATTGTTCTCGAACATGGGGCCATCAATTAGTGAACACCAACAGTAGACATTAAACAACGCCTAGCATTTCTACCATGTATAGTAATTTGTAATACCCGAATAAATTTTACGTAACTTGTGGTCTTTTATATCGGGGCCTGGCATGGCTTAGCGAGTTAAGGAGTGCGCTTCGTAATCTGAGGGTCGCGCTAAACATACTCGCCCTCCCAGCTGTGGGGCGTTATAATGTGACGGTCAATCCCACTATTCGTTGGTAAAAGAGTAGTCCAAGAGTTAGCAGTGGGTGGTGATGACTAGCTGCCTTCCATCTAGTCTTACATTGTTAAATTGGGGACGGCTAGCACAGAAAGTCCTCGAGTAGCTTTGTGCGAAATTCCAAAAACAAACAAAGAAACAAGTCTTTTATATCATGATGTAATTAGTACGGGTGTTTTCTTGTTGTAATATTTTCGTTCTTACTGAAATTCACAAGAATCTTATTGCATATACTGCTTACTTCGGATATTTTAATAAAACATATTCTTTAGATCTATTCCAAGTTGCATTGTGTCTCTGTGTAAGGAAATTCATATTCGTAGTCGGGTTTTAATTCCCGCCTCGAGTAAAATGTACTAAAAAATAAACTAGCAAAAACACTTCGTTTCAGTCAGAGCTTTAAAGTTGAGAAAATACCAAATGTATTTTTAGTTTATTTAGAGTTTTCTCACTAAATTATTGCAGACATATTTCAACAAAATAGATTATGTCTCAAATTTTTATATGAAAAGATGAAATGAATACAAACAAAGTATATCCATATTCACAACTTACAGGCATGATTTCTCTGAACGTGTATCCACAAGGGCAGTTGATGTTATCTTGTGGTGCCAAATAAACTAAATAAAAAATTAAATAAAATTGTAAAGTATCAACATAACCATCCTCATGAAAATATTTAAGAAGGTGTTTTATTAGTGTTTGCACAGGAAGTTTTTATGACGACATGTAAAATTCTCCCCTTTTTTTCTGTTTAAGTATAAAATTACTTTTAAATCACAAGTAATGTTTGCAAATCTAAATGATCAATTAGTTAAATGTATTGAGTTGGAATGTTTAAATCACACCACCACCAAATAACATTTATCAGTCTCATGTCTCCTTTCTATCCACGGTCAACTTCTTTGATTAATTTGAATATTTTTACCCAAATTAATACAAAATACTAGAAACTATGTCTAAGAATTATGAAAAACATGTCAACAGAAGTAAATTCGAACTTCTGTTATAAAATAGCTGTGTTTGTTTGTCTTGAAGCGAAAAGATACAACACTTTTATTCATGTTCACATAATTCAGTTACCATAACATACTTTGGGATGAAGAGGAACTCAAACTGTACTTCATTTCAATTAAATTGTCAATACCAGTACCAGCTGACTTTAAAATACATTTTTCTCAAGTGGGTTTTTTCTCATCATGAATCAGTACAACGATTTCTTGCTGGTTTCATTTCCATAAATTTTCTTTCTAGTATACAGTATAGATTGAAAATGGCCCCTATCAAGAACTCTTACAACCCAAGTTAAAAGGACATCTGTATTAGTTTTATATTATGATTTTATTTCCTACAGATACAATCGTACCGCTTTCGCCTCACCAATCGTAATTAACAGAAGCAGCGACTGGGGTTTTTCGGTTGGAAACAAATGGCGTAAAGGAACTACTGTATTATTTCGTTTAGTGATATAATAGTACATTGTTTTCACATTTGTAAGAGATAAAATAAACTTTTCATACATTTGGGTTGGGTTTTGACAGCAAATATAATTAAGCAAAAATAATACTTCTTAATGTTAATTCCATTATAATTTCTTACTTCTCTGTTTACAAGATGAAATATCAATATTTTTTAGGCTTGTTTTCTTTCTTCGCTTCTTTCTGAAATTCTTTTCCCGACGTTTAACGTTACTAAGATACTCTATAGTATAATCAGTATTGACGTCATTACGTGCAAGTCATTGTTGAATTCTACTAAGATGTCCAATCACACACAGTCGTAGGTAACAATACATGTATGTTATTCATTTTTAATGAGTGTTTTCTCACAAGACATTAAAAGAAAAAATTGGATAAATATTAACAAAGAATTGGGAGTTCGAATCCAACCGTTACATAACATGCTCGCTCTTTTATCCTTACTGGTGTGTATTCTTTCATTCATAAGGACGTTATAAAATTCGAATCAGTGATGTCGAGAAACCCACATGTTGAGAATTTTATATGTAAAAACGGCTCGTTTGGGTTCAGAAAATATTTTAAATAGAAGAGCTCTTCTATTTACGTTATAGTATAATCAGTATTGACGTCATTACTTGCAAGTCATTGTTGAATTCTACTAAGATGTCCAATCACAGTCGTAGGTAACAATACATGTTACCCACTTGTTGAGAATTTTATATGCAAAAACGGCTCGTTTGTGTTAATTATTAGTTGCATTGTTTTGATGTTGAGGACACAAAGGATAATTGAAAGGAGACAAAATCCATTGGGGTTTCTGTTAGTGGATATGGAGGAGAAAGGCTTTTTATGGGAATTTCTAAAACAAGCATGTTAATTAAAGGATACTTGGCTAGTCTGCGAATTCAACAAATATATTAGGAAAACATGAAAATTTTATTAAATACCTTTCTGTTACTTATTATACGTCATGTCTTCCTTCTCGTGGTTTTTTATTATAGATGTAATTAGGTTAAATAACATTGGATATAAATTTGAAAAAATTAGTTTTTCGAAGGAGATATTTTTAAATGTTGTCCATAAATTTAAAGAAAAAATGTTATTATGAGTTTAGAATAATTCATCTAAATTTTAATATTATGTTGTAAATTGGTAGACACTTTCATAAGTTAGAGTTTATCAGAGATCAATTAGGCATTACTGTTCTCATCTTTGTTCACAACTAATTATATTGTTTACGTCATTTCATTTTTATTAAACTTTTCTACTACTGTGTTGTCTTAATGGATTACACTGACAATGTTAAGAGTTTCACTTTGTCTGTAAATAAACAATGTGTGGATGATGCTTTCACTAAAGCTGCATTTTTCCAGTGTGTAAAGAGAGAAACATCTTTTTCTTTCACAGAGGCTGGAGACCAGAGTCAATTAAAGACACTGTGTTCAAATCGATGCTTTCCTGCAAAAGTGGTGTTGTTATTTTGAAAATGATCCTGTCTAAAATGAGGATCTATATATGAACATATTGAAATCTTTTTAACTACTTCAAATGAATATTGAGACTGTAAGCGTTCTGACATGGTATGCTTAAGCAGCATAAACAATTCTTGATCTTTCTTTGCATTCACTTCTGAATACCCTAAAGTAAATAATGCAGAAGGGACGTGAAACAGATATGGTGTAGTGTTATCAACTGAGAATTAGTACACTCATGTATCAGGGATGTAATGATATGTAGAAATGTGATATATTGTAATATTTAATAAAGTGATACAATACATAAAATAACTATGAATATACTAACATATATTTTTAATTTTAATCTGTTACAGCTATTTAATTATAAGTCATAAAATAAAAAATTTCCAAAATAAGATAGCTATATGTAAATTGAACAGGGTGTATCCCAATAGACAATTGGAATAGGTAGTGTAGGGTGTAACATTCATTTGCACTTTGGTTGATAGATTTATATTTTGTCTCTTTGAATTTTAAGTGAAGATCATGAGGACCCATTTACTGTGGCCTGTTTGCTGCTTCTTTTTTTAGTAGTTTATCAATCGTGTACAGTGTGACATCTCTAGCCACACTATACGTGTAGCACTTCTGTTAAACTGGGTCAGATTCTGGACTGTGCTTATTTCCACTCTTTCTAGCAACTCTTTATAAACAGAGATTGTATTTTGATACCAACAAAGTGTGGTCTTCCACAAGTATGTCACTATACTATTCCATTGCATACAATGTCTCATACTATTGGTTCATTTTGAGTGCTTCCTGAAGGAGATTTATTTATGTAAGTAAATTTTGCTTTTGTGATCCCTTCACTATTTCACTGCTGGATTCACACTTCCTTTAGTGTATCATTTCTTGCTCTCATAATAATGGTTGAAGACAGAGGGAGTGAGCTGTGCTATTAAAGTCACTCTTTATATAGTGGAGAATCTTTGTGTACCTATTAGAATGCAGCAGTGTCATATATACACGAGCTTAGCTGAAAGTCTTGAAGCTAGTGGGAAGTGAAAACATTTGTATAAAGAGGGCAGCACTGAATGTAAAAATTATGAGTGACTGGTCACATATTTGTCACCAATACAATTTCAGTGTATTTGAGCAAATTGGAAAATGCTTACGTTAAAATGAAATTTCAGTACCTCAAATTTGAAGGCATTTGATACTGTTTAGTTTAATATTTTGGGTTTTTTGGCAGTGGAGAAATTAGTTGAGCAAATCTTTACAAAAAATAAATTTGTGTAAGCTGGTTAAAAAATATATCATTGACACAGGAGTGGGATGGAACGAACATGTCTTTGTACATATGCTGGCATTATGAGAAGGTAAATATGCAGAAAGTGCAGAGAAAATCTGTGAAAGGAGTTGGAAGTTTTATTTTTAGTGTTGTAAATTTAACATCTTTAATGTTGTTGTTTTTTTGGATGGAATGGTTGAACTGTGTTAAATTCAAGTAAATGACTTGTTATTTATCACAAATGTACTTTTGTTTAAATGGTTGTGTATGTTGTTTGAAAAATATTTCTTTTATATCATTCATTTTAGATGTAGTGCAGATTTTGTGTGTTGCAATGTATTTATCTTACTGTGGCTTATGTATCATAATGTGATAAATATAAAACTATAATAGATCTACCATCTGACATCAAATGCAGGTTTATAGCAATTTTTGTCAAACTATCAGATATTGCCTGTTGTTACTCAATAAATCTGATGACCATTGATGCAAACGACCCCAAAGTAAAACATGTTTAGCAAAATTACTACAAATTTAAATATGCAAGACGATATATACAAATACACTTATGATAGTTATCTAATTATGGTGTTGCATTAATTTCATTCTTGAAAGTCAAAAGGCCTCATTTACTTAATCTGATATTAATGCATATACTTGTCTATAACAGAGTTCAAATCAGTTTATTTATGATACAAAAGTATATATATAACAAGCTTACACTTAGTTGTAATGTTATTTGTAAAACTATTTTGCAGTATTTGTTGTGCTTGTTTTTTGTAGCTTAATGTAAAGAAACAACAACATTTAAGCAAATATTAAACATTTCCATAATTACTTGTTTTTGCACTGACATTATTGCAGTTATATTTATTTTAGTATAAAAAAAAACAAAATGTTTGATACTCAAAAGAACCTTGTTTTCTACAGTAACAGAGTGTGTTAGCCTTGGTTTTATAAGCACTAACAACTGTGTTTTGTTGCTAAACTACCAATATTTTTATGCAAACGTAGATTTTATAATTAAATATAAATCATAGGGTAAATTTTAAAATTAAAAGCTAATAATTCTGATAAAACGTATTCTTAAGTTTTAAACAAATACATGTTTGCTATTGTTGAATAAAAGACAACTAAAAATGTCATATGTATGATGTATGGTTAAGGATAAGTGTTTAGCTTTGTTTCTTTAGTATTTGTACTTGAGGAACATTACAAGTGAAAGACAAAATTCCATGAAACAGTTATAATTTAATGGTAAGTAGTAAACTGAATGATGCCTTGGTTAATATTTATTTTAAGTATTAGAAGTTTGTTTCCCAGAAAGGTAAAGATGTTTTTTTCTTTTGTTATATGTATATACAAGGTTGTTAAATTGTGTTATATTAACTGCTATTACAGTAGTTTTAGTAGTTGTTGATTTTGTTTATGTTTTGAATCAGGTGTTAATATTTCAAAATTATTATGGAAGAGACATTAAAATATCTAACATCTACTCATAGCCCCATAAAATTAACAAAAATCGAGTGCTTAAACAACTGTAAAGTCTGTCTTTGACAGTTTAAAGAACAAAAGTATATTTGTGTGTATAAATAAGATCTATGCTAAATATTTTTATAATTTAAAATTAATTTTCAATTTTGTTTTAATTTGACAGTTTCCTCATCGTAGCTGTCAGTTGATCTTATATTGGTGTTGCAAATCAGATACTAGAAACTTAGTTTCTTGTTTGTGTTAGGATTAAATAAAGTTAATGCAGTTGATCTGGTGTTGGAGTTTTAAATAGTATAAAGCAAAATAAGTTTCCTCTTTGTGTTATTTTATTATACACAGTATTACTGTTATTGTGCATAACGTGGTTGGCTCTGTTCCGCATTTTGTACCTTAGAGCCAGGACTTATGGCCTCTTGCTTTTGTAACTTACTTTTTTCAACTTGTTGTGTGTTTGGAAGATTTTGTTCAGTATATCCAACACCTTGCTTTCACTTGTTATTCAGATGAAGATCAGATGGCCTTACCTTCAGACTTCATCACCTTTAACTTGCTACATTTGTCTAAAACATTCCGGCATTTTTCTGTTTCCATACATCTTATCCAGATTTATGCAGCTTCTTTTCTGTGGTATTTTAATATTGAATCTTGTTTTCATCCACAAGCTCTATCACTAAAATGAAATGTTACAAAAATTTGTATTGACTAGATAAGATCTTTGAGGGTTATATCTGTTCTGTATTGTTGAGTCAAATCACAGTACTACTTTGCTGTCACAATTTTGAATTGTGAGTAATTTATTTGAAGATTTCCATTTTATGTACTTCTAATTTGTTCTACCTTGTTAAAAAAAAAATTCTATCATGTCTGGACTGTGACTCACACTCTGTAAGAAAAACTACTGAATAAATAAGCAAGGTGGTCTTGTGTTGAATGTCCAATGAACTTCATTTGTCATGTTCACTTCCAAGCACTTGCTGCAGTGATCCAAAAATTTGTAGATAAGATAACATATACTGTGTTTTACACAGTAACTTCCTTTTGACATTTAATTTTCTCAGTGGAAGTAATTTTTTTTATAAATCTTTAATGGGTAATATGTAATTAGAATACATTAAACAGTCTAAATTTGTAATTCGGTTTTTCTTTTTACTGTACTTAAAGTGTTAATTAAGTTGTATATTCTTCAATGAGTAGATTTTTGGGGAGTATAACAGCTTCACAGAATAGAGCAACTTTCTTAATAAAACTCCCTGCTAATCATTATGTTAGGAATTTTCTGTTAATCACAAAATATAAGTTCTTGTTTATTAACAAAGTGGAATCCATTAAGAATACAATTAACCAATTCTTGTTTCCTTTATGGTTTGTCTTTTTTTGTATTTGAAGACTCATTATTACATACTTCATTTCTCATCATATGCTGGAACACCATAAAAGGGCAAGGGCTTCTAACACAGAACAGCTTTAAAAATGACTGAAAGCAAAGTTTAGATATCATTAGACAGTGCACTTTATCAGCTATTTACATGAGAAATAATTTATGGTTCTGTGAAAATGAGATTAAATGTAACTTCTGCACATACAAACAACATAATTTGTGTAAAGTTTAAAAGGCACAGACACAAGTCACAATCCTAGAAGTTTATTATAGTATTTTTAGATATTGTCTTCATTCTTCTAAAAGTTTTCACATTAGGCCTGTTTGTATGGGTAGATGTCAAAGCTCATATTTCTTAACTTTTTAGAGAGTACCATTCAACATGGTATTACGTATTTGGTGTCAGTTATTAAATATTTGTTTATGTTGTCCTTTATTACTGATTTAGAAGCATTTCATGGTAGAGGAAAGTAAGTGACAGATGTAATATAAGTGGTAGTATTTACAAAAACTTTAGATATGCATTTCAAAGGTTGTGCAAATACAATGATTATGAAGAAACCTAATTTTTCACTTGAGCATTTCTATGTGCTTTGATTTGTTAATCTCAGTCAAACAGATATAATTAATTTGCAGACATATCTTTGTAACTCATATAGATTTTGTGCATAACACACTTTTATGTTTTACTAAAAGCTTGCTTTCTTGTACATACATATGATAGATTTTTAATTTTATTTAGTATTCCTCTTTCAATATCAGGTTAGTCGAATGGATGAATAACATGCATGCTGGATTCAGTTGTATTTGGTCACAAATTATGGCAATTTTTGTGTATGAGAAAACCTTATACAAGCCTTTTTATGTTTTGAGAGTGTACAGTAATAATAGTAAAATATCCCAGTGGGTCAAATGTAACTCGAAACCATAAGTATTGAAAAGTATTGTTAAATATATCATATTCAAGTTCCACAAATAAATAAAAAAAAGTTTTAATTTATATAGAAACAAAATATACATAAATTAATTATAACAAAGAAAATTGTTAGCAAAAATTTTATACAAGTCTTATTTTTTTCTATATATTTTGGAGTGAAAACAACAGATATCCTGTATTTGTATTTATGATTGGCCTACCTGCTGCATTTTTTTTAACTTGCAGTCAGTGTTTTATTATTAAAGCCTGTGCAACAATACTGGAATTGTTTTTATGCAAAAAGAATGAAATAAAACTTTTTCAACTAATGACCTGTTAATGTGTCATTTATATTTCCTGAATAAATCGGAAATGAATACCAGGTTTATCTCATTTTTATTGAAAATTATATTTTCGTTTTTTGACAGTCAAGTTTTATCTGTCATCAAATTGTGAAGATTGTAGAAGATGAACCTCAGAGTGAATTGGAAAAAGTTACACTTAGTGTTTAAAAACAGTTGTCCTGTTGAAAAATCACTTTTTAACAGATCATCCACAGGAATAATAATAAAAAAATCAACAAATCCTTAAAGTTAGTTAAGCTTAGTTTTAGAACAAGCATAGAATATCTGGTCTGTATTGTTGTGCTCTAAAGCACTCTCATGATTTGTAGAGACTCCAATGTACAAGAAATTTAAATCTTACTTGAAGAAGGGATTAAACCCATGATGAAATATTGTTAGGACATCCACCCATGATCCTTCAGTACGTGCCCCACATTTTGCACCTTTAACTTGTGAGAGTCGTATAAATCAATGAGGGGACTAGGAACACAAAATCCAATGCCAGACAGATGGACATCATCACCCACCTCTAACTGTTGGGCTATTCTTTTGCTAATAAATAATGGGATTGACCGTACATTATAACGCCCCCACGGCTTAAAGGGCGAGCATGTTTTGTTTGACAAGGATTTAAACCCTTGATCTTCAGATTACGAGCCTTGTGCCTTAATCATCTGGTCATGTTTGGCTTGTCCCATTATAAGGAATTGTATTTGAATCGAGCTCCCGTTGCATAGAAGCCATGATTATGTTCTGAAATCAACAATGAATGTTCAAAATCAAAAAGAAATATCTGCGAAACTAAAGAAAATAAAATTGGTATCAATACGCACTGTGAAAATTCCACAACGGTACAATCGTCTCCTGATAAATGAATTTGTAAAACCGTGTAATAATAAAATGTGTAAGATGTAACGTTTCATATTTGATTTTCAAACATCCAATGAATGAAAAAATATAATACTCGAAGTTTACGATATGTTTTTTTTTTATTCCGGTCTGTTTTGTGAAGACTTTTTACCTTAAATGCAACATTTTCATTAACTTCCTGAATTCTATTTAGATCATAGAGCAATAAATTGTAAAACTTTTTAAGTGGGAGTTCATAATGGTTATAATTTAATAACTGAAGTTATAACTTAAAACTTCGTCGAGAACCTCAATAGAAGTTGCATAAAGTTGGACAAGCTGATTCATAAGCCAGAAGAAATTACACAAGTTCCTTTAAAACTGTCATTTGTTCACTGACGAGTGATATGGTTGCTGATGTGCATGCACAAATTTAGTTTTTGTAATCGTTTATAAATCAATTAGTGTTTTAATAAATCTACATTCATGATAAACGTTAGCTGCTGCTAATGGAAACTTACACGCATAAAGAAAAAAGTATGAAAGAATCAATAGTTGTATTTTTCACTTAACATTAGTCAAGAGTCAGGCACGGCATGGCCAGATGGTTAAGGCACTCAACTCGTAATCCGAGGGTCGCAGGTTCCAATCCCCGTGACACCAAACATTCTCGCCCTTTCAGCCCTAAGGGCGTTATAATGTATGGTCAATTCCACTATTCATCGGTAAAAGAGTAGCCCAAGAGTTGGCGGTGGGTGGTGATGACTAGCTTCCTTTACTATAGTCTAACACTGCTAAATTAGGGACGATTAGCTCAGATAGTCCTCGGGTAACTTTGCGCGAAATTCAAAATAAACTTTCGATCGACTTACTTATAAGGTTTATATCCTTTTCGTTTTTTTATTTATCAGCAGTTACTAGTAAAATAATCATAAAATTATCAACTACCAATAAGGTAAAAATGAACGTTTTAAGGACAGTAACTACACCATAAAAATAAACTAAAACCAATTTCTGATATATGTTAAAAATAAGCCAAACGTGAATAAAAACCAAACTCTCGCTTAAGTTCCCACCTTTTACATATTTTTGCATATCGCCAGTCAACATTGTTCTTATTCAATGTACTAATGCATTCTATTTTATATATACAATTAAAAGGGAGAAACTCACTTGTTAGAGGTAAAATTCTGTATTTCAAACCAACCTGCAAATCAAGAGAAGCAACAGACCCTCCTGTTACACAGTGCGAATTCCCGATTGTTATTCCTGAATAATAACACTGGTTTGCAAAAAAATATTTTTTATCTGAGGCAAGAATGTGAATAGGTGTTTTTTACTAATTTGGGTGTGCTGAATTCAAATTTATAAACAGTTTTGCTCTATCACCTGTAGTTTTCTGGCTTTTAAATAGTCTCATTTTAGTATATACAGAGTATATACGTGCTTATTTCAACAGTTGCAGCAGCTTATTACAGATAAAACAGGATAGATAAAGAACATTGACGGAATAAATATACTTGGATGACACAATGTACACAATTCATAGTACCGCAGACAGTTAGAAGTGTGTTTTCCTAGATAATCTGGTGTATTTTGCCTCCGGGAGGTCACGCAAGAGCATCCAGCAGAAGTTTCCCATCATGCTGGGGTTCCACTTGCCTTGGTAGTTGCTCTCCATCTTCGTAATGTCTTGGTGGAATCTTTCTCCGTGCTCATCACTCACTGCTTCAAGGTTTGGAGGGAAGAAGTTGAAGTGGGAATGAAGAAAATGAATTTTGAGTGACATTTGGCATCCCATATCCTCATAAGTCTTTAATAACTTCTCAATACAGGCTTGGTAATTTGGTACGCGTGTGTTACCAAGAAAGCCACTACAGACACTTAAATGCTTCCCATGCTCTCAGTTCCTTTAAGGTAAGAAGCTCCTCAAAATCAGTATCTTTCAGCACTTCTCGGATTTGAGGTGCGACAAAGATGCCCTCTTTGAGCTTAGCATCACTGAGACCTGGGAACACAGTAGACAAGTGTTGAAAGGCAGCACCATTTTTGTCCATGGCCTTCACGAAATTCTTCATCAAACCAAGCTTGATGTGAAGAGGAGGAAGAAGCACCTTCTTCATGTCAACCAGAGGATTCTCCTTGACGCTGTGTTCGCCAGGAACGAAAGTGCTTCTAGACCCCCAGTCTTTCTGCTTGTAATGCTGGGATACAGCTCGACTATCCCAGAGACAGAGAAAGCAACAGTACTTTGTGAAGCCCGCTGGCATACCCATAAGAAGACCAGTGACCTTGAGGTCCCCACACAGACTCCACTGGTACTGGTTGTACTTAACGGCTTCTGAAAGAAGCTCCATATTGTCATAGGACTCCTTTAGATGGACAGAGTGTGCAGTTGGAATGCTGTGATATATAGCTATATATATATATATATAATGTAATGCTATCACTTACATTTGTTGCATAATAACTAAAAAAGAAGACATAAGTCACACATTATTAGAAATTAACCCTGAATGCATATACGCCTTTATGTACAGTATGTGTACAAAATGTACAGTATGCATATCTAAAAAACTAGAAGTGAGGAGTATTTCTACATTTCTTTCTGTTTGTGTGTATGTATGTGTTTCACCCATTTTTGATTTGGACCTTTTTTTTTAATATGCAATATAAGACAGGATAACCAGTGAAGGTCTTTACCAACACTTCAGCGTCAAGCTTGTCCTTCTGGCACTTCTCTTACTTATTCGGTTTGTATTGAAAGACGTCGCTTTTCAGATTGTTACTTGACCAGAACTAAAAGCGTATCATTTTCATGCGAAACTTAGTCATACACAAAAACTCGTTCATGAATTTTATTTCATAATTGTTTACAAAGTGAAGAAAAGGGGTAATAATTTTAAGATGACAAATTTACTTTATTTGAGCCGTAACAGATTTGTGAGCGGTAAATATATAATACTTGTATTAGTTGGTAGTAAAGTATAATTGTTTTTTTTGTTTTTTTATATCTGGGCCTGACATGGCCTAGCGCGTTAAGGCGGGCGCTTCGTAATCTGAAGGTCGCGGGTTCGCGCCCGAGTCGCGCCAAACATGCTCGCACTCCCAGCCGTGGGGGCATTATAAAGTACGACCAATCCCACTATTCGTTGATAAAACAGTAGCCCAAGAGTTGGCGGTGGGTGGTGATGACTAGCTGCCTTCCCTCTTGTCTCACACTGCTAAATTAGGGACGGCTAGCACAGATAGCTTTCGAGTTGCTTTGTGCGAAATTCCAAAACAAACAAACAAGCCTGTTGGTATCAGTAGCGCATGTGGGAGCTCATTTATATAAGGGGTCGAGCATAAACTTGGAGCGGATGGAAAAATTGTCTGTATTACTTAAATTTTTTCTTTTCATATATGTATGTATGTTTGGTTAGTGAAAAAAATCATTTTTGTTATACACATTTTACAAATAAATATCTGAAAAACATAAACTGATTCAGACACATCCGAATATGTAAGTGACAAAACAAACTTAGGCCTAAGACTTCATTAAACTGAGTCTTTGTTGAAAAGGGAAAAAATATTAATTCGTGATGACGAGAAAACCCACTTGGGAAAAATTATTGTTTAATTTTGGGTTTTCACTGATGTATATGTGTATGGACATCACTCTCCCTGCGAAACGCGAAAATGTATCTCAGAAAGGCTATCAACACTTTTACTGATAAGGAGAGAACAACGTTTCGAGACCTTCCAAGGTCATCATCAGGTTCTTTAATGTTAATACCCATATCAGCCGTTCTGAAATACATTTTTATTTTAAGTGGATTTCTTGTCATCAAGAAATGCGAAAGTATTTCAGATGGAATTATGTAACTGGTATATTTCTCTTTTAAAAAAAAAGCGGTTTTAGTTACTTCGCACCACACAAAAGAAAGCCGCATTTTATGCTATAATTATTTAATTATCAAGTCCACACATTGTTTTGTGATATTATTCTTTAATTATTAATATAATTTTTTTAAAACTTTTGTTGCTCTCAAGTGTTTCCCCGCAGTCTCTTTTATAAACGCCCCCTTCCGCACCTTTTTCTCTTATAGCTCCCAGGTGAGGGTAACGCCGCTTAGGGAATCGTACCAATCTATATGTTTTCGTACCATTGTCGGAGAACAAATTATACATGTTATGAATTCCAAGATTTGTAGGTCGGTTTTATTTCTGATGCTATTTATAAAAGTTGTTTCATAGAGAGGTGTTAATGTATGTTACAGAAACAAGAATAAATTATTACAACTGTGTTTGTGACAAAAAAAAACATTAGTTTTAACTGTATTACATTTTTATACATGATAGTTTTCATGAAGTCTGTAATATTGTTTAAGATTTAAAACTAAATATTAATAACGTACCAACTATATTGTATTTAACCTCGCTTTTGTCGACTCGAATTTTCTTCCATCGGAAGCTATTAATGTCAACGGAGTTGCAATAAAAGCGTTATCGCCATTGAACGTATACTGTTCGTTGAATAACTATGGTGTAAACTCTTAGAAAATTTTAAATTTATGCGGTAAGAAATTATTTTGTTTTCATACTGACCGTTGCTTGCCAACAGCACGTAAGTTATTAAGGTGCGGAACGTCTGCAGTGATGTTAACGTCTCCAATGATATAAATCCGACTTTGAGACCTGTGTTTTAGAGGCTAGTATTTTGTAAAATAATGTGACATTTCAGTTATAATACATTATGAATGTATACACAATATTGCAATTTAAGAATAAGTTTTTACAGTAATTTTACATAATATACAGAACAGTAAATAAAGTTCAAAACGTTGTTCGCTCCTCTACATAGAGCTTTTTCTACTCATACCAGCTGTTATTACACGTATAATACCAGAGGCCAATCACCTTACTAGAGAAATTATGCTGTCTGAGCTGAAGATAATTCCAACGCCACCTAAAATACATATTTGTTTCCGCGAATTTGACAGTGCTCCTTCACAAGTATGAATTAAAATATTGCATTGAAATTGTTAACTCCCTTAACATTCTTAAATACTTTTACAAGATAATATCATTTTGAAATGTTATCCTGTTATACAGTGACATTCTTTTGGTATCAGGTATCATACTAGTTACCCTTCTTTGATCCCATTAAAATAATTAAATGTCTTTTTTAAAAATTTAGAACCCACAGAGCAAACACAATACTCCAAATAAAGCTTAATCAGTGACTTTCCCAAAGAAACTGCACACTCCTTGCCTGACTTAAAATAGATATAACCTGTTTAAAAACCAGAAATTGTTACATCACACTTGATTTATCAAAAAAAAGGATTCATAAAATCCAAAATGCATTTAACCAGATAGAACAACTAAATTACTGTCTTAATTTTGTGATAGGGGTGCAAGAGGGAGCTGTGAAATCTTAAGTGTTGTGAGAGTTTGTATAACAAGTAAAGACATAGTGTGTAATCACTTTAATTATAGAAAAGTGCATAAAATTTATTGTGAAAGTAAAAATAGATTAAGTTTTAAATATAAATCATTTTTAAATTAAGCTATTTTCTGTTGTATCATCCATGTAAAAAAAAATTAATCAACAGACCCTGTATTAAGAAATTATTGAATATTTTACAGTTTTGTTGTCTATACATTTTATTTTGTACTTTCAGCACCTAGACTAACAACAATATTAGATTATACTTTTGTTGGTAAGCAACATAATATAAAAGCCATTGTTGGAACATATTGTTTCCAAAATGCTCTGGGTTTTCAATATATCAGAAGTTGTTAATCTAAGTGAGTTTTACCAATAATTATTTTATAAATAATTTATTTATTCATTTCATGAATTATCTTATTTTTAATTGGCCCATAAAGAAATTTTGCCAATGTTTGACTACTTTGACTGTACTTTTCTACCTTTTTGTCAGTCACACTTAATTTTGCAAAATTTATTTATTTCATTTAGTTATAAAATATTTAGTTAGGATTAATGCTATGGGTTTGGGTAGCAGTATTTGTCCTGTCATGTTTGATAAATTATATGCTAGTCAACTAGATTATCAAGATTCTTTTCTTTCATAATAGTACAAAGGTTATTCTTATTAAAATTATACTTATTCATAACATTTCATTTACTATAATCTGCCACTTAGTCTCCATCTTGTCAAATAATCACAATCCAACATCCAAGATCTTTGTATCATCAGTAAATTATTGCCTCATCTCTTTCATTGTTGTAGCTGAAAAACAGCAAATATACTTTACATCTTATTAAGTAAAATTTGAGGTAAAGCTAACAAAAAGTATTTAAATGCCTGGTCATCTCATCATTTTTTATCTTCCATCTTCTAAAGCCCTTTCAAAGGTTTAGCTTATGTTTTAACATTCTCTCTGTTCAATTTACTCAGTCCAGGTACATTACATATTTCAATTCCAACATTAAACATAGGTGCAGCTTGTTCTAAAGTAAAATTCTAGTGTAGCATAAACATTAGCTCAACACACCCAATAGCCCTAAGGAGCACCAAGATTTGAAAATCCAATGTGGCCATTGTATGAGGGTCATGATTTAAATTTGTTGTAAATATAGATGTAACAACTTTTTCTTTTAATAAAATTACTGCAAAAATATAACAGTTGAGTAGAAAAGAAAAGTTTAACTAGCAATGTTTCAGGTAATTCTTCAATCTCAGGCTTAGTTTAAATGAAAACTTCATCAGTAGTTGCTTGAAACTTGTTAGATTTAAAAAAAAAATGTTTTAATGAACTTGTATATCAAAGTTTGGTATTAAACTGTAGATTATAAATCAAAATTTCATATTATAAATTATTTAGTAATTACTTGACATTGATATAGTAATATTTGAATATTTGTTTCTTCAAAATTTTGTTTCACATTTTTCCATGTGCAAAATTTCTTCAGTCTTAACAACCTACAGCAAGCAGCAGCTGAGTATGAAGGTTGTGTTTGTAATTATGAGTGTACATTTATAACATATTAAATGAAGTCCACTAAAACACAGCCAAAAAGGTCACTTTCTAAAAGTTGGTTTCATATTATTGGAGATGGTAACATGAGTGCACATGTGCCACATAGTTGCAGCTAGCCCTCTGTGATGTTAGCTCGCAGTGGCTGAAAAGGCAATATAATAAAAATAATATATATATAAATGTATAATGTCACGACATTCAAGCTAATTAGATTAAACTTTTGTATATTAAAGTTGTAATTTGTAGTCATTTTATAAAATAAAGCATAATTTCATTTATATCATAATTTTTCATGGTTTTTATGTGAGATCATATCTACTGAACAACGCATACAGAAAATCTTGATGAAATGGTGAAAACAACAGATAAAGTATAAAGTTTTTCCTTGAAATATTTGGTAATTATTGAGATGTTATAAAGATTTCACATTTGAAATTTTTAAAATTTTAAGGTTTCAAAGTATTTTTTGTCTTAAAATAAAAATTTCTCTCTAAGTTGTATAGTAAACATTCTGTAAAAAAGATTTTACAAGAAAAATCTTTAAGTAAAAAATCTTATTACTTTATTCAAAACTTAAATTTCTGTGTATGAAAACATTTTAATATTTACCAGTAACCTGTAACATTTTGTAAAGATACTGTCTACATTATTAAAAATAATAGTCTAGTTACTCTCACATATACTTTTGTGAGAAGAAGCTGGTTTGATTCCACCCAACCTCCAGTGGTAGAGTTAAGATGCTTTTTGGTTGAACATTCTGTAAAGGTTTTGTACAATTTTTTGTAATCCCTATTAAAAACTGATATCATGGTTTGTGATTAATTAAGTCTAAATTATATGATTAAGTATTTTAAAGTTGAAAAAACATGAATCACATCAGGCAGATAATTTTCTTGGAATTTGAGTGAAGTAGTATAATTATGAACCATTAACCATAATTTTTAATATATTTATTAAAACTGTGGAGATTGAAGATTAGCCAATGTTACATAAATTTTTGATGGTTGGAGGAGCTGCCAGATGATCTTGTGTTACTTCAGTAACTTGACAGTTAGGAATTTTGAATTTTTATTATCACAGATCATTAGCATGGATTATTAAAGTAGAGCTCATGTCTCAGTTGACTAACTTTCTTTGAAAATGTTGCATTTAATCTAGCAATATATAATGTAGCAGGTTTCAATGGTAGAGAGTTAAAATGCAGTGAATGTGTAGCTCAGATTTTGGTGTTGAATTACATAACATACATTCAGCTGATGTCCAGACCTTGCTGAGAAGTTTTTGTTAAAGTTTTACATCTCTGTTTTTTTTTTATCTAACTTGATATGCTTGTGATATTGGTGTTTCAGTTATTGTTATAAGAATAAGTAAGAGATATATGTAAAAAAACATGAAGTTACATAAATATCAGTCCTCATTTTTGCTCTTAGTCTTCAGAAGAATTTTAAACCTACACCTTTTGGTAATAAGAGTAGTTGCACAGTAATTTTTTTAAAATTTTATATATTCAGAAAGGCACACAAAATATCAACACCTGCAAAGCAAGTCATTTATCCTGCTTCAATACAAATGTATAGATGGCTTAAAATAATTCACCTACCTGCTTATTGTGAATGTAGTGACTGTAATGACAAACCTGTACACCGAATAATTTACTTGGTGTCATTAAAATGAATTAATCTAAAATAGAAATTGGTAAATTAAAGTCTTCTCTTCTAGGGAGGATATGTTAAAAAATCTCAGATTAGAGTATGTATTTTTGCTGTTGTATCATACCCCAAAGGGGATTGTGTTTTTTACACAACCCTGCTAAGAAAGAACTGTGTGGTATTTATAGGCGAGGTAGTCAAACAGATGATGGTGTAAATGACAAATCTGTGTTTTGATATAAGGGCTATATTTATAAGGATACTGATGTAATGATAAAAGAAGACTTAATTTTAGATGCATTGACTAAAATAATATGTGGTATCAAATGGTGAGAGAGAGTAAGTTTTTTTAGGTGATTCAGGATGGTTTTCTGTACCAAATGATTAATTTATCAACTAGGAAGGATGTATTTTAGAGGCATTAAGTGTGGTCTGTTTGTTAGAGGACTGGATTGTGAATCATTGTTTTTGTGCCATTCCAAGAAAAACAAATTGTATTCTGACATGTGTAAGCATTTTAAATAAGAGTGGGCTGGAATTCTTCTATAGTAAGTGTTTGTTAGTTGTTGGAAATAAATTTGAACAATAAACATACAGCATGTTGACATTTAATTTTAAAGTAATATCTGTTCAAAACAAGGCAAATGTATGTAAAAAAATACTTTACTGTATAGGAAATCAGTTTTATCTAAAAACTCATTTTCTTTTGTTGTCAAAAGTCCGCACAAGCTGATTCAGTTACTTTAGAATCCAGTTCATAAGACAAACTATTTTTCCCTACTCTTATCACAGTAGTATCAGTGAGTAATTCACCTACTTTACCTTGTGGATTACCATAGTTGTATTATGAGCTTTAAATAATTGTCTCCTTTTTATCAATGTTCATGCATGGGGGTCAGTTATTTTAAAACACCTTGACAGAACAAATTATCTTTCTTATATTTGTTAAAATTTGAAACTCACTTTAAGTTACCACCTGTTAATGCTAACCACTTTCATGTTGGTTAAGTTCACATTTTTAACTTGTTTTCTGACTGAACTTCCCTTGGCTTGTATTTATTTAGTTGCTTATATTTACACATTTTTCAACTAATGCCTAGAACTTTCTACAATATAGGAGATGGTTTGATGTAAGAAAACTTGCACAGTGAGAAACATTTAAGGGTTTCAAGAAAGATAATATCAATACTGCAACAATTAAAATACACAACATGCATCTCTTACCAAGTTACATAATGAAATTTGTTATAACTATCATATTTAAAGTAATTACTTCAAACTCTCTTGTTACAAAAAACAAACAGTCTTTTAAATACTAAATCACTAAGTAAACCAAATTATAAGCTAAACTGTGCTGAATGTCCAACGAGATTTTACCACACTTCTTTAGAGAGTTAAGCTGTCTTCCTTGCTTGTTTGCCTTGGACATTTACATATTATTAAGCCTCTCATGAATTATGTTATGCAGCAAAATCCCACCAGTAATTGGAGGGTAGCATACTTTCTTGAGTACTAATTCCATTTATGCATTTCTACTTATGAATCTTTATTTTTTCCTTAGCATTGAACACATTGGATGTTTTGTTTTGTTTCATAAATATTTTGTGAAATTTATTAACTTATTTTATTTCTTATTTCTGCAAACTATGAACTCAGAAGTTCATTTAATGTATTCTACTGCTTGTGTGAGATGATTTCTTCAAGCAGATAGTGTATGAAGTATGGCTTGTGGAGGTTCACTTATTAGAATGACATGATGGTGGTCCTGTAGTTAAGTTTTTAACTCATCATTTTTTTTTTACCTGGGACTGATGCACCAATGTACAGCCTTTATGACACTCAAGTCACAATAGCCCATATTTACATTTGTACCATTGTTACAACTCTGAACAATGGGCTTAGCTCAGATGCTGGACAGTGTCATTGACAATGGTGACACTGTCTGCCTCTCAAGTGTTTTTAAATTTTAAATGGTCATTGACCTGTTTAATTCTATATTAAGTTTTTAACTACTTTTGAAGTTTCCTTAGTTTTACCTTGATTAATTTTCAGATTTTACAACAATTTTACTTTTATGTTTTTTTATCAGTTGTTTGGTGCAGTTAACCCAGTTACTTTGCTTCTGTAAAAGCCAACCAACCACAAATTTTTCCATACTGCCGAGCATAAAACTGGGGTTATCCACACTTGCTTTAGGTTTTACTGGCTGCATTTGGTGTTAACACTGTACCATATGTGCTACCCAGAGAAAATGCAAGTTTAAAAAATGGTAATTCAAGCAAAGAGTAGCCTTAAATCTTACTAATCCACATAAGGATATGGAACAAGGTTACCTATATACATTCATGACCACCAACTACTTTATGTAGTGGATAAAGGCCTAATCACTGGATGATATATGAGCATATTGAATGGCTTATGCATTGGCAGAGCACTGGATAATCTGGTTTGGAGCACCTAAGGAGATGCACTTAAATAAAATGCTAACTTCAACAGTGAACTGTTCTCTGTGTGAAATGTTAAACTCATTGAGGATGCAAGCTCTACCTTATCCATATCTTGATGGTTTAGTAAAATGAATAACGCGTATTATAAAGCATATACTTACTAAGTTAGTATTTTCCAGTTGGTTTAGTCATAATTAACCGTTATCATATGTGGTAATGGTATACTGTGCAACTGAGCATAGAGCTGCAGGTTATTCACTGAACATATACATGTTTGATAGGAATTCTTATTTCCTCTAGAAGTAATGTATAATTCTCTCTGTGGATGTTCCAGTGTCCACAAAAAATGTGTAATGGCTAGGGTCTGCATTAATTGAGACAACTGAGTGTGCACCATATCAATTCAGAAGAGCTGCCATACAGCAGAAGAATTTCTATGATAAAAAACAAGAAGGAACACATGTCCTGGTTTAAAGAGTAGATGTGGCTTTAGTATGTGCCATAGTATGAAAGTAACTTGAATCTAGTTGGACAAGACATTAGCTTGTGTTATAAGTTAACTCAATGTACACAAGATCAATACATTGAAGTGTTACCTGTACTGGAAAATTAATATTCAGTATAATTCTGAATTCATTATATGTATTTTCATAAATTTGAAAAGCTTTCAATGAAAAGAAATGTTTTTATAAAAGATTTGTAACTTACAAGTCCTCTACTGAGCTAGTCTGATGAAAGGTGTTTTTCAATCTAAGATTTAAGATATTTTTTAACTTAGTTTTTATATTTTATGCATGTAACTGGTGTGTTAAATGTGCATAACTGTTTTTGTATAAGTTTAATATAAGAGTTATGATTAAGATAGTTATATAGTGTGAGTTTCAAAAAATTCATTTTTAGAAGTGAAAAGTTTGTCACAGGTTTTTTATGTAACTGTTTACAAATCATACGTTGAGTAGTCCTGTAGTTGTGAATTGTTAAATGTTATATTATTTCTTCATTTTACTAGAACCTTCTAAGTTTTCTCATTGTTTTTTAGTGAGTATTATTATCTCATAATACATAGAAGTGTGTTGAATGTTTCAGACTCTTGTGGATGTATAAATATCTGTTTAGAATTTAGTGATTGTGAGTTTAACCATAAAAAGAATATAGTAGCAATTTCTAAAGTGAAGTTATAACAGACTGTTGGGTAGTCTGATAACAGAGCAAGAAGAATAATTCATCTTGCCAAGTTGTATTCTAAGATAATTGAATCAGCTTCTTTGGATCTTGATAAGAAAAAAGAGAGGCATTTATTTAACACTCTTGATACAGTAGTTTCACAAAAAAATGTTTTATATGTTTAATTGTTTTAATATGTCTTTCTAAAACAAGTGGACTTTGTGCTGTTTGTGTGTTTTTGAAATTTATTGCTAGTGATTTACTTTAAAGAATTCTGACCCACACATAGAAATATGATGCACTAGAACCTTTTAAAATGAATATGAAAGGTTTTTCAAAAATTTCAAAAATTTTATCTGTTATTTTTAACCTTAACACAAGCTTTATCTAAATTTGTAATGTTGGGTAAAATGAAAAATTGAAAAACACCAACTCTCAATTCCCCCTTTTTTCTCTTTTTAGAATAAAACTTCGTGTTGTAACAGACAATTAAATGACTTATTCTTTTAATTAAAGTTAATGAACATTTTAAATCTTTATTTAGTGAGTTTTATTGCTTTAAATACCTTTGGGCCAATATCTTGTTCTCTCCTCCATTTGCTACTTATTGAAGTTCATGCCAAGAGGTTTGTGGATCAATTATATTCTAGGGTCAGTATATCTTGACTCGCACATAATATGGAAGCTTCAGCTACCCATTGATCTGCTGCACCTTTTTTTTATTTATCCCCTTTTAACCTTTTGTCTAAGACTCTTCATCATTCCTTTGAGAGGTTTTCAATCAAAGTTTATGCCCTGATTTTTTTCCACTTTTACTTGATTGTCCTCTTATGTCCTTTTCCTCCAATGATGACTCCTCTGTTATTGGAAATTTTTGAGTTGAGATGCCCTTTTGTCTCTATTTATTTATCCCAACCTGATTATGAGACTTGTATGTGACTCCCTTTCTAACGAATGATATCTTTGGGAGTTTTTATGACTATAGAGTCCATAGATGAGCTAGCCCATTTACATCAGTAGTCTCTCCTCATTGGCTTTTTGTTTATATCATCTTCCTCCTGAACTTGTTCCTTTGTCTCACTGCTCTCCTTCCTCTCTGAAGGTAACTGTCAATTTTTTCATTGAGTTCAGTCCAGTGAGGGCCAGGCTTTTGCACCTTTCTGCTGTTAAATGCTCTGTGAATTCTTCCTGAAGGGCTTATTTTTTGTTTCAGTTCCCCCTTCTCCCACTATCCCTTCATCTCTTCTCTTTGGAACCCCATTTCCAACTAACATTTATACAAGGTAGTGGAATGGATGATCTTTCTCAGTTTCATTTCTTTTTCCTGTTTATTAGTTGTCCCCAAGAAGAATGTGGACTGGTACTCCATCATTGATCTTTCTTCCTTGATTTACTTCTCAGACCTTCAATTCATCATGAAATCTCACCGATATCTTTGATGAGTTTTTTTCAAGTCTTTGGATGAAGAAATCAGATGTCTCCTATGCTCACCTCCACATTTCCTTCTCCCTAGTATCCTGATGTTTTCTTTGCTTTGTCCAACAGGCATGCATCTACCAGTTCTAGGATCTTCTGTTCAGGATGGCTTTGGATTCATACAGTTTTTTGTCAGGTGATCAAGGCCTTTGCACATTTTTCCATTCCAGGGGTCTACTTTTCCACCATCACATGAATGGCTCGTTGCTTTTGGGCTCTTTGCATGCAACTTTTTATTTTTGCACTCTGTTGCTTCATTTAGAAGCTGCACAGGAAGGTTGACTGGTCAAGGTGGAGACTTTCATTCATCATGGAGTCAACTCTGCATCTAATTTTCTTAGAACTGCTCACCGTTAATTTCCTTCTATTTCTTTGTAACTGGTAACAATGATTGGCTTGTACATCACTGGAGCACTCAGTTGAGGTTTTTTTATTTTTATATGTTAAACCTTCTGTTATGAGCTCACAGTATTTGATTGATGATGTGTCATATACAAGCTGTTCTAAATCTGGTCACAAATCATTTATCATGCCCTGAAAAGATTCTCTTCACAGAGTGGTCCCTCAGTCAAGAGGATTTCAGTTGACTGTGTTCCCTTATAATGCTCTGTTTTCATGCAAGGCTTTTGTCTAGTTTCTTGCTAGGCATGCCAGACTTTCCCCACGTACTGCTTTGTTAAATGTAATTTCTATAAATGAATCATCGTGGGTTTACTCTTTGATACTGCTATCTAGTGTCTAATGTAGTTGAGTGAAAACAACAGATTTGTTCAGTTTGAATTGTTCAGTTGTATTGTTCTATGTTTACACTTTTTAGTTACTATAATTTAAGATCAGCTTTATAAACTTTATCTGTGAATATAAGTTATCAGTAAATTATAAACATTTCATGAACTGGTTGAGAAAAATTCAACAAAGGCAGACAATGAAACTGAGGCCAAATATTTCAAAACTTGGTATTTGAATGAACTCTCCTCATAAGGAATCTTTTGAAATGGAATTTTCTATGTTGGTTATCAGTAATCCAATAGCAAAGATCAGAGAGACTAATTGATATCTTCTGAAAGACAGTGTAACATAGGAAGTGGGTTTGACTTCCATATCTATATCTTAGTAAAGCAAGAAGTTCAAAGGTTGTAAGTTTGCATTTTGGCTCAGCCGATATGTACAGTTTGTAACTGTTAATGATTTAAAAAGATTATATAGAGTAGAAAGAAAATCTGAAATGAACATTTCGACGTAAAGAATAAAAGACAGAATTTATTGCGATACATATTTTCCAAATTAAGAAACTAAAATTTGATTTATGAAATACATTTTGATGCCAAGTTTATTGATGTTCATTGATAATAAAGTTATTTAGTTAAATGGAACTGTGAAAAATTGGTGAATTGCCCAAACATGACCCATTCATGTTTATAGGATTAAGGTAATGGAGAGGCTTTCAAAAGCTTATGGTGCATGTTGACTAACTATTTCAAGGTATTACCAATGAATCTTCGGTAAACAGGATTCACTGAGAGTCAGAGGAGGAGACTGAAAAATTAGAAGAAGATGAAAGCAGTGTTTTATTTCATGATGATTGAGAAGATAAAAAGAAAAGAGGAAAGCAGCAAATCTGACAGGCATTCAAACCCATCTATAATTTATTTATTCAACATATTATTAAAAAAAACTTAGTGGTTTAATACTTGTCTGATCAGACGTGTCATATGTAAATTTAGTTTTCTGTTAAACATTTTAATGGTTTCAGGCAGTTAGACAATAATTAATATTCAGTCACTTAGTGATGTACATAGCAGTGTTGTTATTTCACAAGTTTTCTAACAACATATTCCTTTACATGATTAGACAACCATAAAGTGTTTTAGAATCCATGTATTTTCTCCATGCAGAGAGGCAAAGTTTTGTAAATTACATAAAGTGAGTAAGAATTTCAAAGTTGTTTAGAAACAGTTTTCTAATTGATTAGACAGCCACCTAGTGATAGAGCTTTCATATTTCTCTAAGTAGTAGGACAGAGATTTGTTAATACTGAACACATTTTAATTCTTAAAAATATTGTAATATCTAGAATGAAAAATAAAATTATGCTTATAACAGATTGTAATAAACATCTAATTTCTGTATGGGGATAGATGCATCTCACTATTTAACCAAAATACATTTTTTATGTGACATTATTATAACTGTTACTGGCTCCTTTGATACATCAAATGCTAAAACTGTAAAGGGAATCTGAAATTAACATTTTATTAACATTACTAGTAGATGGCACAACATACACTTTCCTTTTATATCAATTTATTCTCAGAAGGAAATTCATCATTGCCTTTTTTTCTTCTTTACCCTTTTTCCTAGACATTTTCCTCTATGCGAGATTCAGGAGAGATATGTAGACTTCATGAATTTTTTTTTTTTTTTTTTACTTGAAATTTATCTTGTATATATATACACCTATTAACAAAATCATTTACTCTATCTCCTCTCTTTTGATGCATGATTTTCTTGGTATTAAGAATGAACTTTTGATATACAAAAAGTGCTCAAAGAGAGCACTGTGCATGAATAATGTGTGAAGAGATAGAATCGAAGTTGATTGAATCATGGACTGGTATTGCATACATTTTTATGTGTGGGATTGGGAGTATTGATCAAAGTCTTGATACATTCACACAAACATCTTGGTAACAGTACCATTTTATTTGTATGTTGTGTGGAAAGATGACTGCCTATCTGAGATGTATATTCAAGTAACAAATATGTTAATGTTAAAGCTCATCTATTCCACAGAATATTCTAGATGAGAACTTTTTGTAGCTGTTTTGTCTCTAACATACTATTATTCTGTCTTAACTTAAAAGACCATTTATTCCAGGGAAAAAAGAACCATTGGTAAGGTGTGAAAAGTAACTCTTATAATTGAACAATCATGAGAGTAGTCATTGATACCACTTTCTGGTATCCAGTGTGGTTTGAGTCAGAACACCAGTTGATGCTTTTAGTAGGGAAGCTATGAGTTGAGCTCATTTTGTTTTGGTTAGCTTTTTTAGAAGAACCATTCCAATTTGTAACTTAAGACTATGCCACAATATGAACCAGGTTTGATACAAGGATGCCATCAACAATGTAATCATTTAAGTATTTATATTTAGGTAGCTGTACATAAACACTGTTAACACTGAAAAAAATTATTGGCCAATTAAAAATCATATTGAGAAAGAATTTGGGAAGCCATATTACTTTTATTTAAATATATCAAAGTGAAAACCACACCAACTGAGAATATCTATCAAAATAATTATAAGAGAAGAAGCTCAATATCAAGAATCCATCATTACAACAAAGAATTTAAAAAATCTAGTCAAAATTAATGATAGGTAATTTTATTACATTAATGATGCCCATAAACAAAGTTGAAAATAGGCAGAACAGTCACAACAATTTCAGTAAAAATGCCTAGATGTGGACCTTTGACATAATGTAACACAAAAATTCCACAAAAAATCTGGAACAACAATTATATAAAAAGTACACAAAGAAGCAAATGTCAAAAAGTTTATTAACTAAACAATACATATAAATTAATCCAAGAGTGAATTTAACAAAAAAACATCAGTCAAAATAATTACAAATGATACCCTAATACTAAACCTTTATCAAATATGAAAGTTGTAAAATCTTTAAGTCTCGGTGTAGTGCCAACTGATTGTGCAATGAATCCTCTCAAAGAACAGAAATCAAGCATTTTCTTAGTTTACTCTGCAGTTTAAGGATCATTTGTGGCAGAAAATGGACTGTGTGTTAAATAATGCCTATTTTCTTCTCAAGTTACAATTTCTGTTTTAGGTTTGGATTCTTTTTTACATTAGTTGCAACTAACATTTGTTTGTGAGATTGTAAAATCTTGAAAGTTTTTATCGCTGAGCTGGTGTCACTACAGTTACAACTTCAAACTCCCTTTTCTCCTGCAACTAGCTTGATAAAACAAAGTGAAATCTATTTCCCCTCCCAAAAAAGACTTTCATTAATGTAATTTAAATTTCTTATCATACCATACAGTCTCACTTGGTGTATTGCCTGTGACCTTATTAAAAATATTATATGTGTGGTTTGCAGTTTAGATGGCCAGATATGACTGTCCATGAAGGCAGATCAGATAGTTGAAGTGGTTAAGTTCTCATAGAGTGTTTACTTTCTGACATTGAACTTTCTGTGTAGTTTTTCTTTCTACTGAATTAAAACATTGGTGCAACTAACCTAAAACTGAATCCCAACAGGCATTTCACTGATTATTTCTGTGTTCATCTTTGAACATTGACATCAGTTGTAGAGTTATCTGCTTTCTTCATAACCCATCGACCTGCATAAATGAATAAAGGTAACTATCAATGTCTTTGTAGATGCAGAGCTGAGACACCCATTACATTATAAATCCTGGCCTTTGCTGTTGAATGAAGACTGGTATTTTTAAGAACATCTTAATCCTGTTATTAACAATTGGCAATTCAGTGTAATTTCCTAAATGAATTGTTTAAATTGTAATGTTGTTTCTCAGACTTACAACATATATATTAATAATCAATTAGTTTGTATCTTTTTTTTTTTTGCATCCACTTGTCACATTTTGATTATACATGTCACATTTATCTTTAACCATTTCTTAGGTATATATATGTATATATTTGGCAGCAATGGCTATGAAATCTCCATCCACTATATTGACAAAGCTAGCTTCATTATATCGTAATTTATGGAAACCCCCTCCAAACAAACCTCCATACAATCATATTTGTAGGATAGGAGATCCAGTGTTAAGATGTGAAGCCAAAACTGTAGATGTAAAAGCAATAAACTCAGAAGAAATTCAGAAGGTAAGGTATTTAAACAGTAAATCATTTTTAGCTTAGTTTACAGTTTTTATAACTTTATTGGACACTAGATTAAAGTAGCAAAATCAATTGCACACATTCTATGATGTGTATGATAATAATGATTGGATGTGTTGTTTTACCCAAAACCACTAAAGTCGATGATGTAGTCATATAGTATTATAACCAAGATCATTCTGTTTTGTGTCAACTAATATTATTAAGTAGCTTATCCCTTTTGAACCATTTAGAAATAGTGCTATGAAATAATTTAAAATGAGTATATATTAGATTTATGTGGCTCTTTAACTTTAGTTAAATAGTTTTGCACTTAAATTGTATGTTTCATGTTTATATTGGTTTGTTAATTAACCATCTGTTATATTTGTCTGTTGACAGAATATATTTATTTTATATTACAAAATTAGTAGAACTTGTTAATTGTAAAAGATAGAATTGAAACACAAAACATATTTTCAAGCTTACAACTGGGAATTCTTTTAAATAAAAGTAAAAAACAAGGCTAGAAATAATGTAGACATTATGTTATATCAAGAATAAGTTTATTTTTAAGGTGGTTTTTAGTTGAATGTTCTATTAGATTATTGAACAAATTCCTGGTGATTCCTGTTACTATCATTGTTCATGAAATACTTCTTTACTGATATATGATGTAATATCATATAAAATTTAGATTTTGATGTTTTGTTGTATAAATCAAAAGAAATAAGTGTTCCATATGAGAAACATCATTGTGTTATATTACACTGTACTTTAAGTGATAACTTGCAAAGTGTATATACAATTAACTCTTTCACAATAGGTATGGTTCAATGACCATGTCATCATGTTGACTTGCATTCAAATATTTTATTGAACTGCTATTTTATGAATTTACGTCAGTGAGTTTGGAAGAACTTGTAAATAATAATTCAACTTTAATTTTATATATGAGTTAATTTCTTAAAAGTATATATTAAAAGAACACTTAAATATGGATTTTAGTGAGTCACATGATATGTTGAATGCAACACTTTAAAATTAGATGTTTATGATGTCCAAATACTAAGTCAAAAGTTTCATACAAATTAGGAACTGAAATTACTACTATTAGAAAAGCTGAGTGTAAAGTAAGGACCTCATATTTTTTTATTTTTTGACATATGGCTTATGTACAGAATTAAATACAGTGGCCCCATTCACCTCTTTCTGTTTTTGGAAACAATCCATTATATACACTTACTTCATTATATGACATGTGAATAACAAAATCACAGCTTAGAATATATCCCTAGATAATTTCTCAGCCCTTTCAATCTATGAACAAGATAACATGCTCTTTTGAATGAAGATTCTAAGAAGGTAAGTTGTGTCTTTAGTCTGCTTGAAGTTTCATAGTTTTTAAAATTTAACTACAACTCAGTTACAAAGTTTAATAAATTATAGTTGAATTCTCTCATATTTATGATTCTTTGGTTATTCATCTGTATATATAAAACATAAAAAAATCTTGTTTGGTATCCTCCACATGCAAAATATTTTAAAAGGCTTGCAGCCTATGTCCATTAACAATCCAGTACATAGGTTGAAGCAAAAAGAGATAATTTTAAGACTAGCAGTCTATGTCCAGTAGCAACCCAGTTCAAAAGTTGTAGCAAAAAAGAGATAATTGTTTGCTTCTTGATTTATTATTCTATATTTCAAGAAAAATAAGTTTTAAAAGTTTATTTCTAAATATTAATAATCTGTATACATATATATTATATAATAATATTTAAAACTGATTGTATATTACAAAATACCTGTCCACCTAAATACTGTCAAGACAAGGAAGATTAAAGGTCAGTTTTATATTATTGGATATGTAACTGTAACATGAGTACACATGCACTACATTAATGCAAGTTATGTAATGTTAGCTGAGCATTACTGGTAGATCAATATAATCAAAAATAATAAATATAGCATCATAAGTCTTAAGATATTTATACTAAACATTTCTACTTTTGTGTTATAATCTGTAGTCATCCCAGTATAATAAAAGCCTGATTTATATTTATTTCCTAATTTTTGTATGATGGTTACGAGTTGGTCAAGTGATAAACCCCATAGAGTTAAAAGAATAAAGTATAACAAAATAAAAAATCTTGGTTTTTGGTTTGGTTTTTGAATTTTGTGCAAAGCTTCACAAGAGCTATCTGTGCTAGCCATCCCTAATTTAACAGTGTAAAACTAGAGGGAAAGCAGCAAGTCATCACCACCCACTGCCAACTCTTGGGCTTTTCTTTTACCAGTGAATAGTGGGATTGACTGTCATATTATAACACTCTCATGGCTAAAAGTGCAAGCATGTTTTGTGTAACAGGGATTTGAACCCTTGATCCTCAGATTACAAGTAGAGTATTTTAACTGCTGCCAGGCTCAATAGAGTCTCACTAAAACAATCATTTGAAATTATTTAATAATATTTGAGATTTTTGGGATGATGAATAACAGGAAATCACTTTGCACTCAGACTAGTAACAAAACAGACACTATATTTTCTTTGTAAAAGCATTTCATTAATAATCTGATTTTTTGTTTACAGAATACTTGCAATCTTTACTGTAAATCGATTAAATTTCATGAAAATGCACATTCTGTATCAAAAGTTATAGTGCAAGTGTGTAGACAAACTGATTTTTATTATACCAAACCCATCATGAAAAGGTTCATGACAGTTTTTTAAATGAAAATATCTGTTTATTAAATTATCGATGATACTGCATGGGGGTTGAAATTCTGATGAAAAAAATAAGCCTTGCAAAAATTAAAGACCATTATCACACTTTAATTTTTTTAATAATTGGTTTAAATATTTTATGGAATCCTTGTTTATGATGCTTCAAGGGACTTGAAGTCATGCAAGTATATTTTTTGTTTCCAAGTTTTTGAATAATTTGGTAGAATTTTATTAACCTTTTGAATATCATAATAATCTCAGATATGCTTCTTTTAAGATAATCAATATAAAGCTTTTATGTTGATTGAAAAGTTGAAAAGTACACAATAAATTTAATATCTATTTTGTTTCTAGAATAACTTCAGATTATAATAAACATTTATATGTTACATTTATTTGTTCTAACAGCCTTAACTTCTAAACTATCTACATCTGGTTTACTTTTATGGAGTTTTTTTTCTGTACCTTTAGATGCTGTCCCTGTGTGAAAAACAGAAATTAACAGTGGGACATTTTTAGTGAAAGTTAGAGTAAACAAACAATTAGAATACAGTCACGTTCATACTACAAGAGCCTTTCTAGTATCCTTGTCAACATACATTTTGCTTAAGTTTTGTTGTCTATTCTAACAAGCTTTTAATTTTTAAGTTTTAGTTACTCTTTTAAAAATGTAACAATTAGTAAAACTTGTACATTAAAAGGAAATTTAGCACTTCTTACAGCATTGAGGCCATTTATATATGGGTGCTGTGCTTCAGCAAATCTACTTTTTCTTATGACGATTGTCCAAGTATAAATTCAAGTAACTTTAAAATGTTTTCCAATACACAAAATTATTAGCTACTAGAATAATGTCCGAGAACTACTAAAATATATATGGCTTTCTAACTAAACCATAAGTAGTTGAAAGAAGTTCCAATACTGTGCAGAGCAATAATTTTACTTCTTTGACCTCCAAGGCTAAACAAATTTAGGATCTGTGTACATTACAATATGTTACTTTTATTGGTTACAGAAATGTGTCAAACAAGTAATATAACCAAATAATTGGATCAAAATGCATAAAATGATGGGAGGGGCCTTTTTTATGGGTTTAACCCATCTGTTGATATCGAAGCAAATCAAGGTGTTGAAAAGTTAAGCTTTTTTTTTTCTTGATGTGATTATGTGTAGTTTATATTTCTTGTTAATAAAGAACTATAGAAGCTGTATTATTGAAGTTATAAGATCTAAACTGGTGAATTCAGAGTGCAGAAGATTGAAATTTTTTTGATGTTTCATTTTGAAATTAAGAAATTATAATTTGAAAAATTTAAAGATTTTAAGTATAAACTAGGCCTTTTATACTTTTCCCAACACTTTCAGAAGGTATTTTCACTTCAGCTTAACTACAGCTTTCAGTTTCTTATCATGAGTTCTAAATGTTATAAGAGACTGCCATTCTAAGATCATGGTGTTTACACCATTTTATAACAAGAAAGACAAATAAAACAAAGAAGTGCATTCAGAGGAAAACTCTACACTAACAAAGTTTTGAAAGTGGTACCAAATTGAAATTTTATAACTTTTTCTGTAGTTTTCAGGTTCATTGATCTCCACCTGCCAAACACGAAGTCTTCAGTAAACAGCCAATCCTTTTAATACTTTTGCACCACATTTTGGTAAATACTTCAACAGGATTCTGAAACTTTATGTTTTCAAAATAAACACCCAAATAAAAACACTTCGTGCTTCTTACAACACTTGCATAGTTTAGACAGTAACATCACAATGTATAATTCCACCGTAAATCTGTTTCCCGAAAGTCCTTGACATAAGGCATATAGCTTAGGACAGAAATAATTTTATGAAACCCCAAAAGGGCAATCATAATAAAAGAAGAGCACTTAATTGACCTGTTAGAACAAGCCACATTTATTTACTTTCATTTATGTAGAGTTGTTGTGGGAAAGCTACTATCCAGGTAACTTAGCCATTTATCTATCACACTGTATAGAATAACATTCTTTCGGCTTTTTAAATTGTGATAGATGGTCTTACATGTCAATATGAACAAAATTTCTTCAGCTCAAAAATAGTTTACATGGACATGTAATTTACAGTGAAAGTGAAATTAACTACACAATAGTTTTTTTAAATCATAAAATTTAATAAATCCCCAAGGCTTCACCATTAACATTCTTAGAAAAACTTATGGAAGAACTTACATAAAATGGTTTTATATTCATGTAATCCATCACATACTAAATTTAGCATATATTATATGCACCACAGAAAACATCCATGAAGATGTTGCACACTTAATTCAATGGCTCTCTAACTTAAACCAATTCTCTATCTCAGCAGTTCTTAACCTGGGTTCAATCAAACCACAGGGGTTTGGTGAGTCAGTCTCAGAGGTTTGGCAGAGGTCAAGACACACACATTGTGTGTGTGTCCATTCTGTTCACCCCACTCGTATGATTCTTGACCTCATGCTCCACTTGGCCATCATTGGCTGCTGCTGATCACATCACATCACTTAGCCGTAATATCTATGCTACAAGGAACTTCGTGCATTTAACAGTCGACTTGTGACTGTAGTAATAGTCTATCATTTGTGATTTTTTTTTCATGATCTTTCAATCCCTTCATACCAACTATGTTGAGCAAAAATAAAAAGTGGTCATACAAATACGTACAATATGGATTCACATGTATAATGGAACATGATGAGAGTCAGCATCCTCAATGCATGATTTGCTATGCCAAGTTGAACAATTCCAATCTAGCACTGGCAAAACTAAGAGAACACTCCCTAAAGCTGCATGGAGATGAGAAATACAAGAACACAACGCTTGCTGAATTCAAGGTAAAGAAAGCCAGGTTCGATGAAAAAGCTACTTTGCCTGTTCTCGGCTTTGTACCCATCGACAAATCAATCCTCACAGCATTGTACAAAGTTGTGTACTTGATCGCAAAGCAGGGCAAACCACACTCCATTGGTGAAGCACTTGTAAAACCAGCTGCATTGAAGATGGTGAATATCTTGCTGGAAAGAGCTGCTGAAAATAAGTTATCCCAAATTCCTCTTTCAAATGACACCATCAGCAGCATAATAGATGACATAAGCGATGGCATCTTGGCTCAAGTAGTTGCAGATCTGATTTAAAGTCCAGCAAAATTCAGTCTTCAACTTGATGAGACCACCGACGTTTCCAATCTAAACCAGCTTGTTGTATTTGTGTACTATGTGAAGAACAATGAGATAAAAGATTTTTTATTTTGTGAGGCTCTTACAACAACAACTAAGGCAGCTGACATGAAGAAACTTGTGGATGACTTCTTAGGAGACAACGATCTATCGTGGGATATGGTTTCTGCAGTTTGTTCAGATGGAGTTCTAGTCATGCTGGGACGAAATTTTGGTTTTGGTGTACTGGTGCAAGTTGATGCACCACACACCATTTGTAATGCACTGTGTTTTGCACAGGCATTTGTTGGCAACAGAAACCTTGCCTTCAAAACTGGCAGAAGTGTTAAAAATTGTAGTGGAATGTGTGAACTTTGTGCAAAATAGTGCCCTGAAGCACTGCATCTTCAAAGAGTTGTGATGAAATGGGCTCTGAATTCGAGGTACTTCTGTACCATTCTAATATTCAGTAGAAAGGTGTTGAATCGTGTTTTTGCCATGCATGTGGAATTAGCCCTGTTTTTGTGAGAGCACCAACATTGTCATGCAAATTGCTTCGAAAAATCTGAGTTCATTCTCATTTTGGCATACATGGTCAATATCTTCAATAATCTCAACCAACAGATGCAGGGCAGTGTAGTCAACATCATCAGAGTGGAAGAAAACTTGAAGGCTTTTCAAAAAAAGCTACCATTATGGAAATGATAAACAGAAAATGATAACTTCACAAACTTTCCCCTGCTGGATAACTGTGTAAGTAAGATGGAAGATGTGTCTGAAATCAGAGACATTTCCGTACCCTGGGAACTGAAGCAAGCAATTGCCATGCACGTAGATGAGCTCATAAAGTCTCTCGATGGATATTTCCCCACCAGAAAGTCATGTCCAGTATGGTTGAGACAGCCATTCACATTTAAAGTTGCGACAGCAGATGTCAATGTTTAATACCTCAACGAAATCATTGAACTTCAGCAGAGCCAGGTTCAACAGCAACTTTTTAGAACAAAAATGCTCTCAACATTTTGGTGTCACCAAATCATAGCGTACCCTTTTATTGCTAAGGAAATCCTTGAGATAATCATCCTGTTTGTTACCACGTATATCTTTGCGAGCAATCCTTTTCAAGGATGGTAAACATAAAAGTGAAGAAAAGGAACAGACTTTGTTGCAAAATTGATATGAGAGTGGCACTTGCCAAGGTAAAGCCACACATTTCTGAACTTGTCTCTGAAAGGCAACAGCAAAAGTCTCATTGATTTGCAGTAAATATTCATTGAGTTTTGTTTTTGTGTGAAATTCATGTTTTGTTAGTTTTGTTCTTTGAACACAGTGATATTGTGGGCAACTGATGCAAGGTTCATTTTGTGCACTAATAAAATATCTACTTATGTTTTGAATTTGAAAAAATCATATTTTATTTTTCCAATTACAAAGGGTTCAGTGGAATGCAAATACAAAACTTCTGGGGTTCAGTACCTCCAACAAGGTTAAGAACCACTGCTCTGTCACAATAGTTACACAAATTTAAAAACACAAATAAAAGAAAACCACACTATAAAATGAATGAAACATAATCACTGGCACATAATATAAAAAATAGCATAACATTAACACGTGCTTTGGAAAGATTAGCATAAAAATGATTGCCTACCATAGTTGTTTGGCTAATTCTCTAAGTATTTCTACTTTCTACATATTTCCTTTGGTGTGATTTTTTTATACAGTAATAAAATACTTATTTAATTGTAAAATCTAGATATTCTTTAGTGGTGAAAAAAAAATCCACACACACTGGCTATTATACAGTTGCTAGGGCTGCTTTCTTGATGATGATATCAGTTTTTTTTTGTACAAAGCATTTACTGACAGATTTCTCTGTATTATGACGTATGGAGGATACTTTGAGCTTTTTTGTGTGTTATCTGTTTGTTTTTCTGTAAAAAAAATTCATTTGGCAAGCTGATATACACCATGAATTCCCAGATTATTGTTTTTCGCATAGAGGCAAATCAGGTCTCCTCTATTCCACCTATGACATTTAGAATTGCTTAACGGTTGAGGAAGAGAAAGTTGCTCTCATTTGAGGTTGTCTGTGGCCTTATTTGTAGTGTGATGAAGATGTATATTTGATCCATTGGCATTCCTTCGAGAAGGGGATGCTCTGAGTGTGTGCTTGTGGATGATCCTGGACATCATGGAAAAAAATTTGGATTTATTTTTTCTAGTGCCTTTCTTTATTCTGTCAGCTTCTCATGAGGACAGTTTGGATCAGCCACTTCTGGCTTCCTCTCTTCAGTTCATAAATCAAGTGTATGATGTTTTTGATGTTCTCCTGGTTACTTTTTTTAATCTCTTCTCTCCTTGATTAGGTAAGATTTGAGGGCAAATACTGCTCAGTTACATAAAGGGAAAACTATACCGTATCTGCCACATCTGTTGGAATAATTATTTTAGCATACGATATATGCATATTTAGACTCTCAGAGAATAGACCCCTTCCTGAAAATGTGGGTTTCTGAGACTGAGTCTTTGATCAGTTTGAATAGATCGTAATTTTATAAGATTTTTCCAACTCTGACTATAGTGTTGAGATATTTATCATCACTCCAACTATTATCTTGACAAAGTGGGTATCAAAATTGATCTGTATCACTTACTCAGGGCCCTCTTTAGAAGTGGTGAAACTTGTGCAAGTCATGTTCTCATCAGATTCATCATATTTTCATGTTATTAGCAGTCCAGTAAAATTGTCTGCTGAGAGTTTTTGTGTGGGTTGGTATGCAGATCTTTCATGATACTTTTACCTCACATTATTTGTATGATCTGGCATTATCTTTTTCTAAATGTTTTCAACTACTCCTTGCAGCTATTTTAACCATATCTGCCAGATTTTAAAGAGGGGTATTTTCATTTCTCATGTTATCTTGTTACTTTCCAGGCTACCTTATTCTTTCTCACAGGATCTCACTCTTTGGTGAATGTTCCCCAGGCAAGTGTGCTTTTATCAAATCAAATCCATAACAGCAGTCGTAAATCCAGTACGCTTTATCTAGGTTGCAGCAGGTTCTGTAGAAATGTGGTGTTCCATATAAAAACATAGAGGCAGACTGGATGGTATTACTGTCCTATGCTGGACAGCCACTCATGGTGGAAAGTGTAAAAAGATCCTGCCAATTACTGAGTTGAATAAATCAGGATCAGTTTGCTTTTTAAAATTTAGAAAACTTGGTTTACATTTTTGCACTGTTTCCAGACAACAGTTTCTTCGAACCAATGTGCATTCTCTTCAAATTCTACTATTTGAGCTAGGAAGTATTTGCCACAGCCAATTTTCAGTCACTAGGATAGTGAACAAATGTTATTCCTCCAGAGTGTTTGTATGAATCTCTTCTGTTCTTAGTGAAGAGAGCAAAGTTGGGGCCATCCTAACCAGGACCTCAAATGTTTTTTCCCATATGTTGTTATGAGAGCCACAGCCTGCATGGGGTCATACTTGTAATACTATTTCACATTTGATGCTTGACTGTCCAATCAGGTTGAGTGCGACCCTTAATTTTGATTAATACTGGTTAAGTTGCAATTTTCTTGGAAGAGGGTCCTTTGCCCTCTCTTAATTCCAAATGTAGAGTGGTTCCATCTTGTGTCCTTGGTTGAGCACAGTTTGTTCCTCATCCTCCTCATAATTTCTGGGGGAAAGTGGAATTTACTTTTCTTACACAGTTGGATAGTAATGATGTGGGTTCATAATCTGAAACTATATCAACAGGTCAAGTGTGGCATACAGGATCCTAGCATTCTGAGTTTGGAGTGTTGTCTTTTGGACTTCTTCAGACTGAGAAGAAGGTTTGTCCACTGTGGTGTTGCTTACCTTCTTGCTGTGATTTTGGTGGCTTGGAACAAATCACTCTACATCTGCAAGTTGTGATTCTCTCACACACACAAACACACACATATATAACCTGTGGTTCTAAATGCCTTAGTCACTAACTTGAGATTTAGGAACTTTGGTCCTACAATTCCAACCCTAAGCAGTGGGGTTCCAGGGGTGTGGCCAATAGTAATGATGGATTACATCATATTCCACCTGCAGTGCATGATTTAGGTGCCAGGTGAAGATCATACCTTTTCTGGATGAAGTGTGCTTCCCCCATCAGAATGTTAACCTTCTATTGGTATGCTCATGGTCTGTGGAGATGCATCCTGAATGGATAATGCACTTATCATCCTCTCCACCTTGTCAATGTGAGGTTCTAGCAAGTGTAAGAATAAAGATTAAAATGTTTTAGAAGTTAATGTTTTCTTTTACCAACAATGTATTTCTAATATTATTGAATGAGTTGCTTATATACAGTACCAGGATAGAGGGTACATTGACGTAGGTTGAGGATGCCATGTGACAGATATTGCAAATTTGGAGGAAGTGAGAAAAAAATTAGACCAATGTTTAGAAGGGCAAAGTAAAAGAAGCTCTATTAGTTGAATAATAGCTGTAATTATTTTTGGAGGTACATTTTCAATGTACATTGAAATTCTCAGAAAATAATATAAATTTATTGTTTTAAAACTGATTCCAAAATGCATTGAATTTCTACATGTGTACAAAATATATAAGAATGTGTTTGAGGTTTTGTTATATAAAAAGTTTTTTTTACTGTGTGAAGAAAGACTATTATAGCAAATTTTTGAAAACTGTAAAATATTAAAACTAGCAGTTTGATTTAGTTTGTCATGTATAGTAAAGATTAACAAGGCTTTGATTAAATTCTTGAGTTAAACTGATTCCTTTAATTGATTCATTAAAGTACAACTATTTACATTTCTCTAGGCATGATATGTGAACATTTAGTAATAAATTAATTTCAGACACTGCATGATTTAAATGGACATATGAGCCCCAAATTTAAGATATTTATTTCAAAGTAAGGATGTTGATTGTGCAACAAACTATAAAAAAGTAACATATATTCATATTAATTAGTGAATATTAATTTGCTAAAACACTGCAAAAGTTCATAATGCTCATATTGTTGAAAAATTAGAGGTAATTAAAATAATATCCACAGTATACTGGGACAAATACAACAGAACAAGCTTCTCTTAAGATCTCAAACAAACAAAAATAGCCATGAGCAGTAGGAGCTAATATCTTATGCTGTATAATATTTGATAGAAAATAATGTTTATAAAAACGATATACAGAATAAAAGAGAACACTGACTTAGTTTATCATTGGAAATCTGTGATTTATTACATTGGAGTATTAGTGTACAGAGATTTTGTATTAAAAATATTTTTGTGTACTTTGCAAAGAATTGCTTAGGATGTAGTTGATGTTGCATGAAAACTGAACAAGTTAGTCTGTGTGCTGATGATTGGTTTCATTATTTCATAAAGTTGGTGGAAGATTATCTGTGTGCCAATACATTAATACATTCTGTTACTGATGTTTAGTTATCTATAATGGATTGTATGATTTAGTACACCTGGAGAAGTCTATATGGATCAAGGAGTTACTTCTAACAGCTAGTTACTTTCCACATTTGGATATTGGGTCCTGGAAAAGGAGTTAACAAATTCATTCAGCTATAACATCCAGTTTTGACTGTTCATTATAGTAGATAATATAGAGAATCAAATGAATATTTGCAGATTGGAAGTAACACCTGCTATTTTCGAAGGATAATATATCATGCAGTAGAGTAGAAAATGAATTTTTCTTCCCCCTAATTTGCTTATATTTGGTAGAAAACTACAGCTGTTTCAGGACATAATGTTTTGTCTACTACCAAGTAAAATGAAAATGGAAACTTATGATTCGATTACATTGAAACAGCTCAAACTTAACTATCTGGTTCTTACTCTATTCTTAGGCAGCTCACTTTATCAAATTGCCACTTGCAGTAGTCACATAAAATTATTGAATACACTGAGAAGCTAAAATTGTATGTCATTTACAAACCTCAAGTTTTGGTTAAACCAAAAATCAGAGAATCTTAAATATAAATTACTTTCTGTTTTAAGTTTCATGTGAGTGTTATAATCTTAATGGTTTAAATATAGTGTGATTGTTAAATTTAATTATTTTTTGGAAGGAATAGTTTATTTCAAGTTTGTTTACATAAATGTTTATGAACAGTACATTGTGTAGTTCAACTGTTGTGAATTTGTAGTATTGCATCCTGTTAATAGAACTTTCCAAGTTTTCTTGTTGATTTAATTGTGTATTATTGCCACTAACAAACTCATGGTATGTGGAATGTTCTATACTTTCATCTGGCTATAAATTTGCTCTCAATATGTAGTAAAGTATATAGATATATGTAGACTGCATTATTGTGAGTTTAGTAACAAAAAGAATATAGTGGCAATTTCTAAAGTAAAATTATTACAGATTGTATTGTGATAACAGAGTATAGAAGAAATAGCTTGTCCTTTCAATTGTGTTCTGAAGCTAACTGAACCAGTCTGTGTGGACTTTGATGAAAAAATAGACAGGTATTTAATGTTTTGGATACAAATATGTTAAATGGTGTAACAAACATATGTATACATATTTGGTAGGTTGATGTTTTAGTTTTTCACTAAATAGGTAGATTGCTCCTATCATAAAAATATTATTGATACAATATGGTGATATTTGGCTTCTGGAACTTGGAGGAATTTTTTATGGTACATGTGCTTCTGTGTTAGTTATTAGCCTGTCTGACATGTGCTTTGGTGGACAAAAGAAAATTAATTTAAATTTTCAGTTATTTGAGCTGTTGAACATACTTAGTTTGAATTGTGCATGTAAGTATTTCATGATGCCATGATGAATAGAGCTGGTAGATTATTGGCTGGTAGATTGGTAGCTTAGATTCCTGTAGTTACTATGTACGAGTCATTGCACAGACTCAATGTTCCAGGTAATTTTTGCCATAATTAGTACAGCACTAAAAAAATTTGAATCTGTTAGTATCTGCTAAATTGATCAGTAACTCAGTATTGTGGGCAACCTTCTGTATGCTGGTTTATGTAGGAGTGAATTTATTTAGGGGTTAAAAGTGTAATGATTTTCTAATTGTGTACTTACTTTAAGAAAGTGCTGTAAAGATGCATATACACAGTTTACACAGTCCATTTTTAATTCTTAATTTCTTTGTTTGGTAGTGAAAGCCTCAACCTTTTTTCTGTTCTTAGTACCATACATTTTAATTTCAAGACTGGGATCATACAATGAAAATTTCTTACAATTCCCATTAAACATTATCTTTTCAGCCATCACAGAGCACCTGAATTTTGTCTTGAGTTAACATTTGCAGAAATGTTTAACTTTTTGAAATGGTAAGAAATTGATCATCATATCCTTCAATTACTCTTTGATGTAAATGTTTAGTTTTTGTTTTGATATGTGCCTTTCAATATGCCTTTGAACTTAGGCCCTTCATTTTGCATCAAATAATTTTTGTTAAGTAGTGTCATCACTTTAGTTTCAGTGTTTATCTCAGTATCATTTGAAATGTTTTTAAGTTTATTGGTCTCTTAAAAATTTACAACATCAGTAATAGTCCCATCTGCTAGACCTTAATCAGAAATAGAAGGCTGAAGTATGTGTTGTTTGTATAGAGAAACCTGAAAATAAAGTATGTAATGTACCAAACATACACACTGATTTTCTTTTAGGAAATGAAATGGAAATGGAAATAAGTGTAAGTTATCCTTAGCATGAAATTCTCATTTTATTCATCCACTTTATATGTGTGTGTGTATGTATATATGAAGCTATATTTTTGTATACCTCATACTTTTAGGCTTATAGGTGAGTAGAGACTGTAAAACCAGACTAAAACCAAAGAAAATTACCAAGAAACAACTTAAGTAAAATAAACAAAATGGAGGAAATACACAAGTTTGCAAACTGTTGAAAACATAAATAGTTGAGGGTACTATTGCCAGATTTTATCAATTCTAAATTTACCATTAATGCATTGTGAACTGGATGTTACTTATTGCAACCTGTTGATTGTTCAGCATATCATTACACTCTTAGTTGTAGTTTGCTTTCTTTTTAAACATGATGTAAGCGTCTGCGTGGAAAAATAGCCATTTTCACAGTGTACAACCAGTAGGCACATTAGTTCTTATTGTTGTTTATCGGCAATAGTACATTTGATATATGATATATGTAAAATAAAAAATATGTATATTTTAAACAGATATTCTTGCTGTCTGTAGCATTGTTATATGGTATGTTGATATATATATTTACATAAATAGAATATTAACATTAAAGAGTTAGTTAAAATAAAACAAAATTAAAAAGATGAACTGCATTAAAAGCAGCAATTCTAAACCTCTGACAGATGTTAGTTTGCTATTGCCCAAAACAGGCTGAAACAAAGATAAAAGTACCAAACCAATTAAAAGGATCTTAGGGTACAGGCTATAATGTGGGATATAGAATATACCATAGGTTTTGGAAGTGACTGTGGAAGTAGGACTTGCATTGTGATGGGTATACACTGTCTATCAGTGTTAGCCTCCTTTCACCAGTCTTGCATAAAGAAATAAGATAAATGAATAAAATAAATAAATTACAATTAAAATAATAGAAATATAAATTAGAAATAGGAAAGTGAAATGTGATGCTCAAGCTCACCCCACCCCACATCTATATCACTCTTCGCTACCTTCAGACACTTGTGGGAAGGTGACTGCTCTCCAAAGTAAAGAAGAAGAAGAGAAAAATAATGAAAAAAATAAAAGTAAAAATAAGGTTCTACAAATGGTACTAAATAAGTTAAATAAACTCACCTCCTTAAGTTAGCATTCCAACTTCCATTTACTAGGTTACCTGTTTAGTGCCTTTCTATCATAATGCAGGCAGTGGAAGGTGGTGTAGATATGGGACATTGCAGGCTTGAGCACCCACATTTCGCTCTTTTATTTCTTTTATTTTTATTTACTTATTTTATTCCTTTGATTTATTTCTTTATGTGAGACTGATTTATGGAAGAGGTTAAGACTGATAGACAATTTATCTTCACTTCAGTAATCACCTCCACAATCTAGGGTACATTGTATATCCCACAGTTTAACCCATATCCTGGATCCTTTCAGTTGGTGCAGCATTTTTTATCTTGTTTTGGCTTGTTTTTGGTTGTATATATACATATATCATATTATACAAAATTAGTAAATTGTGTGGTGGTGTTGATAAATATAGAAATTACGCATGAGTACATGCATGAGTGTTGTACTGCTTATGTGAATTATTTACACTGACAATACAACTATCAAGCAATAAAACAATAGAAAATCAGGTTGATTGTATTTTTCATCTGGATCTCACTTACTTTGGGCCCTGTCCCTGCATTCTGTCATTTTCCTTAACTCTTTCTGCATCTGGTTATACCTCTTACTTATGCCTTTGCTACTGCCTTCAATCCCCATTACCTTGGTTTTGGCCCAAGGTTTTCCATCCTCCAGCCTTGGCTGTCAGTGTCTTTAGCCATGATTGGTTTCATCTGTTCCTTTATGTTTATCCTCCCACTACTTTGAGTGGCCTGCTTCATTCATGCACAGTTATTCTGATTGCTCCTTCCAAGTCTACTGAACATTGGTTTTCTCATTTCCTCCAACTGTTTGTAATATTTCTCCTTCCATCCTGACCTGCTTCATCAACCCAGTCAATGACACACTATTCCACACCATCTGTCCTCCATCATTCCACCTAGTTTTTGTGAGGCCCTTGGCAAGATTATCTGTTTTTTCTCACAGAGTATATTCACAATTATTAGCCTGTTACATTGGCCCTTCTTTAGTCATCAATCTACATTTGTTGCTTCTGGGCATGGACTTTGGGTTTTCAAGGTTCTAACACAAGGGTTATCTGTATCCCTGAGTGTTTCACGTTGCTCTTTGAGAGGGGTTCTTCAGTCATTTTATTTTTGGTTGTCAGGTAGTATTATCCCATACCTTCTATTCTCCCAATTTCCACATGGTCCTTGTTTACACTTTCCTTTGCATGTTGATATGTTTTTTCTGACTCTTGGACATGGTCTTTCTTGCCCTCACATTGTCTGTGTGTTTCATATTTCAATTATCTTTGGCATATTTTTTCCCCTTCCCTGCCTTTGTAGGTTGGATAATTTTACTCTCAACTTTACCATGTCTTTGTGCTGCTCCTTAACCTTTATCTAGATCATGCCTTCCTCTTTACATTCTCTGTGACTTGTTATGTTTAAGTCTTCTTCCTCCTATCTGCCTATCTTCAATTCCTCATTTCTGTCCTCCTCCTGATATAGATGAATTCCTCTGTCTTTTCTGCAGTCTCCAACATTATTTTGACTTCCCTCCAAGATACTTGTTTCCACTTGCTTCTCCCTTTGCAATCATTCTCTTCCTTTTTTCCTCTGCCACTTGCAACTTACTTCAAAACTTTGATCCTTATCACAGCATCTCACCTGGGGTTGTGTCTTCCTTCCTCAGTGGGCTATGTTTTTTGAGAATAAATGGTCTGCTATTCTTCTTTTTGCCTTTGTGGCCAGGCACAGCTAGCTGAATTGAGTCTGTCCTTGGATGACATTGCTGTCTCCATTGATCAACCCATTCTGTCATGGCTTACTATCCCCACCTAAGGAAGACAAGTACTCCTGATTGGAATTACCATCTTCTATATGCAAACATCTTTAAAACCATCTTTCCATTCTTATTTATACAGATGGTTTGACATCAGCTGATAATTTGGGTTCTGTCATGGTTTGTTGTGATAGGGTGGTTGCACACAGGATCCCCTCTACAATTTATGTTTATTGCTGAGTTGTATACCATTTCTCTTGCCTTAAATCATGTAGAAGCTATAAAGTACATCAGTTGCACTATTTATTCAAACTCTCTTAGCTCTCTACTGACCCTGGAATTACTTCATGTTGGTTCTCACTCTATTCTTGTTAATATTTAAAACTGATTGTTTGTTTTTCTTTTTCTTCTGTTTCTATTCAATTTTTTGTTTACCAGACCACATTGGTATTTATTATTGCGCTTAATGTCACTGCAGCTAACTCCAACTGCTTTGTTGCTATCACTACCATGCCTGTTTCATATATGAGCTATGGTCCTACATTCAAAGTTTGTCTCCATGCCAGTTAGCAGTCAACTTGGAGTAAGCAACATGATAACTAGCTTTTTCAGATTAAACCTTTTATTGCTCTTTTGTCATTTTGTTTTCAGAAGGATTGGAAGGAGGAATTTATCCTGGCAAGGCTACACATTAGTTACAGTTTTTAACTTATTGTTTTCTTTTATCTGTAGCTGATGTACTGATGTATGACTGTTGTAACACTCAACTCACAATAGCCCATGTTTTACTATCATACCCTTTTTATGACACTGAACAATGACACAATTTTAGAATTTTTTTATTCCATGACTTTATCCCAGACACTGGACAGTGTTGTTAACAATGGTCGCACTGTCCACTTCACTAATGTTATTAAATTTTCAAGGGCCATTGGCTTTTCCAATTCTATTTACATTTTATAAGTTTCTGTAGTTTTATCTTGATTAATATTTATGTTTTACAAAAATTTTACTTTTATGTCATTTTTCTTACCAGTTGTTTGGTACAAGTAATCCAGTTGCTTTTTGCCAGTAAATGCCATTCAACTAACTTTTTATTTTTCAACGTCTGAGTGACATACCATTATGTCATATTTTTATCATTTATAGTAAATATATTCATTAAATAAACAAACTTTTTTTCTGAATTCTGTGGTCATACTTTTTATGCTTTTAATTTTCATTCTGTACATAAACATAAATTAAAATAAAATGTCCCATTGCATTCACTTTATTTAATGTTTTGACTCACCTTTCAATCACAAAGGAATTAAGTGAAATCTCTTTTTGTAAGAAGTAGTGAAGTATACTTGGACAGTTTAACCAAGTAATTGTTATAGTCTGTTATTTATGAGTAATAATTACATTGATTAATGTTATGTAAACTAATTCATTCATCAGTATTCTGATTAAATTAAATAAATTAGCAGTTCTGATTAATATTGTTTTTGATTTTCCTAACTATTTAAATACTGTATTTTCCGGTAAATAAGCCGAATTTCTGGCCCTAAATTTTGGAGCTGATTTTTGGGGGTCGGCTTATTGGTCGATCACCAGCTTTGGACCAAAAAATACCGAAGACCAAAATCAGCCCCCAAATCATACTTTTGATCTCACAGTTACGGCAGAGTTATTTCAGTTGAATAAACTTTATTTATTAATAGAAAAAGGTCTGTACATTACGAATGACGTGTATTCATATAAATAATAAAATTCATAAAAAATTACACACTTTAATCTCAGAAATTTATTAAAATCCATCAAATTCATCGTCAGAAGCACCAAATAATAGATTCCAATCCTCGGCAGAGACCTGGTCGTCGTATGGGTCATTCTCTGGTGTTATTAGCTGAGTGAGTGGAATGTTGTCTTCCTCGTCGTCGTCCAACCACAACATATCATCTTCCGTTCCATCCATTGCATTTGAGATGTTGCATTTTGTAAATGACTTCTCTACAGTTTCAACACTAATATCGTCCCACGATTTCACGACCCACTCACAGACGGTTGCGAGTGATGCAGCACGCATATTTCCGGCAGCAGTAAAACTTTGATTAGTGATTTTAATTACTGAGTAAAAATTCTGGAATATCATTGGTTACCTAATCACAGTGAGTGGAGCCAATAACGAATGACATATTGATTCCATCTCTGTCTCAATGCGACATGTTCTTCTTTACTACAGAACGCCAATGATCACGCACAACATGTATGCTGATGCTGAAACAAGACTAAGAAATCATTTTGAAGAAACTTGTCACTTCTTAAAAATGGCCTCGGCTTATTAACCGGAAAATACAGTAATCAAAATATAGTTATTAATTGTTAAGACACTAGTTCAAAAGAGTTGATTTGATTATATTAGTTTTTTATTTGACCAGTAAACATCCTTACTCAAAAGATCAGAAATCATTAACTCTACTTTGTTTGTTTTTTGAATTTCACGCAAAGCTACATGAGGGCTATCTGTGCTAGTTGGCCCTAATTTAGCAGTGTAAGACTAGAGGTAAGCTAGTCATCACCACCCACTGCCAACTCTTGGGGTAGTCTTTTACCAATGAATAGTGGGATTGACCATAACATTATACAATTCCCACAGCTGAAAGGGGGAGCATGTTTGGTGTGACGGGGATTTCGAACCCGCCATCCTTGGATTATAAGTTGAGTGCTTTAACCACCCGGCCATGCTAGGCCTACTGTACTTTATAGTTTTATAGGTAAATTATCTGTAACATGTATATATATGGTTAATTAGCTTTTGTTGGTGTTCTTCAAAAGTTTTATTTCATATAACTGCATATAATGTACATTATCTTTAAATGTGTACTCTAGGTAATAAGCAAAATGAAAAAAGTAATGAAAAAGCACAAGGCAGTTGGCCTAGCTGCACCACAGATCGGATGTTCTCTTAGAATAATCACAATGGAATTTTGTCCTGATATTTTAAAGAAATTTCCTCCGAGTGTTGTTCTTAGTAGAGAATATCAAGCTTTTCCTCTACAGGTAAGGTTTGTTCAAGTGTATTAGTGCTTAATGATCAGTTCTTTTGTCAAGATTCATTTGTAGTATTTATATTGTAGGTGTAGTTGTATGTTAAAACTACTTATCACAGTATAATCATATTTAGAATATCTTTATATCCTTTTTCAAAATGAGAACATAACAGTGGAATAATTTATAAATTAAATATAGAGTAAATTGAAACATAATATTTCATGTATTTTTACCTTAATTGTTTAAACATATTTCACACTTTTTATTTATCCCTGATAATTCTGTAATTGACATAACACAAGTGAAGTAACTAGTATAGCTAAAAAATAGCTTCTAATAGCTATATCCTTAAAATGTAAAATGTAATATTAAAATTTCTTACTTTAAAAAGGCTTGTTTCTGATACAGTCAGTCTTACCCTCTCTTACAAAGCTATTTGAATTCTCTTCTACCCTCTAAGTATTTCAAAAAGTAGTTTCATGATCAGTGTACCAGACTTTATACCCCATCAGTTTCACACCACTTCTGAACGTGTACATGTGACATCACTCTCCACCAATAGTATTATGCCAGCTATATTGGCACAGCTAATTAGTTTTCCTTTTCCTGTCCAGTCCTCACTTTTTCAGTTGGCATAGCCGCCATAGCATTACTCAAATGTGTTTTTCACATATGGCTACCCTTAACAAAAGTGCTTCTTTGGCATTTAATTTTCTTTTCAAGAGTTTTATTCTACCATTTTTATTTATTTCTTGTTACACAATTATAAGAAATCATAGCAAGAGTTACTGTTTGTAATTAACCACAAAGCTACACAATGGGTTATCTGTGCTCTTCTCCACACAAGTATCATTACCCAGATTCTAGTGTTGTAAGTCTCCAAGCATACCACTTACTATAAATTTGTGATCAATTTTTTGACTATAGAAAATCCTGCTACAGTCATAAAAGCTACTGGTAAGATTTCCTAAGTTCCTTGCAGGTCATATTCCATGTGCTTTCTACCTCATTGTGGGTCACCTTTCCAAGCCTGAGAAATTTTATCCTACAGAGGGAGCTTTCAATCATCAGGTTTTGCAGTGGATATGCTCCCACTGTGGTACTCCTCTGCTGAATGCATTTACCACTTTTCTTAGTACCAAGTTATTTCTACTTTGGTCTCCACACATCCAAATGCCCTAGCTGTAGGTGCACTCAGCCAGGATTAAACCAAATAGTACCATTATGTTTATCCTCTTATCTTACTTGTATTTCAGGTGATTTTGATCATTTATGTCACTCCATGTTAGATCTTTTTGATTGCTGTTTACTGGGTGACACAACCATAGCTTCCTCATCTACTTTGGCTTCAAACTGCCTCTTAAGAATCTATTGTTCTCACATCATTCCTATTCCCGTCTTGTTGTCCTACATTTATCAGATCCTTAGTAAGGAGATCCAGGCTGTCTTGGCAGATTGCTTTTTTCTGTTTACCTTTTCTTAATGGAAGTCTATCAGTACAAATGAAAAGTCTTGAGCAATTAGTCTTTGAGTCATGATTTTTGCCTTCTCATTTCACTGTTTCACATAATATAGATTTTCTTGCTGAACTGTCCAATCATATGATTTTGGTTTTATCCTGTTCTTTATTTCAATTGTCTCTTGCATATTATTTCCTTCTTCTTTTAAACTATAGACATTAGTTGTCTAATATAATTACCACTGATGTTTCATGCACTATGTATTATTCTACCTGTATTCTCCTTTATCAGGATAGATCTTTCATCCCCAAATTGTTTGCTGCTCTGAAGAAAATGCTTCCTTTTGCCAGTTTTACTTCCATATTTCATTTTTATTCCTGTTCTGATCCATATAGACTCCTGTATCTCATACATGCTCTTCATTGTGAAATTGCTTGCACAGCTTTTTTTCATGATTTTTGTTTCTACCATTTCTTTCCTTGAAAACATTCCTCTGTTTTGTGGCTTTTCTCCTTCCAGTCTTACCAGTTCTATTTGGCTTTTAATTCAGATAATTACTTACCCTTGTATCCTTCTTTTCAAACTTTGTTCCAGAAGTTGTCACATCAGATCCAGGAGTCTTACTTTTTCCATGGAGTCTCACCTCCATCATCCATTGGAGAAATATCTTCAGTTGGGCATGTGGATTACATTTGAAATATTCTTATTTCAATATTTTCATCATGTAGCTGTTTATTACTCGTTAGTGTTCAGTCCTTTTCTTGTCGTCCTATGAACTTTAGTCCAACTGTAACTGGGTAAGTTATGTTTTATATGTATGTTTTAATTTCTTGCAGTAATATCAGTTGATGTGACAGTTCTCCCTCTTATGCTCAACCTCAAGGAGTTTCATTGCCTGAGGACAATATTTCACAATGGAGAATGTTTCTATGGCTTTCATCTGTCACACTGCAGCTCGTCCCTTTGATTTGGATCCCTCATTCTTCCATCACATTGATTTCCAGTTACTGATTTTAAATTTAAAGTAAGAAAAATTAACATACATCCTCACACATGGGTTGCTTGTGTTTCCTCTTCCTCACAAAATTTTTATCATGATTACCAAATCCATGCAGGGTCTCCCATAGGTTGATGTTGCACCTAGTCTTTGTGCATTTCCATGAGGATGAAATGGTTATATTTTTTATTGTAAGGAATTCACTTGTATGTGGTGGTGTCTGGATGATAGCATTGTGCTCTGACTTCTATGCAGTTCCATCCAAAGGGTAACATTGAATGAGGTGACAGTTTTTCCTCTTATGCTCAACCTCGAGCAGTTTCACTGCCTGAGTAGAATATTTCACAGTGGAATGGCAGTACGATTGAGTTTGATGTAACCTCCCACACAGGTGCATTTCTTACTGCCATCATTCAGACGTCAGGTTCCAAGATACGTGGTTAGTTATATATTTGCACACATTTGCTAATTTTGTAGGTTGGTTTGCATTGTATATACTTCTGTTATGCTGAACTTGAAGTGAATATGATGTGGTCTTTCTTTTACCACAGATTTAAGGTTATATTCTCAATACTGATTGGTTTTGGAGTGGAGTTAGCCTGCTGCATACAATCAGTCTTGCTCTTTCCACTACATTTATTTTAGCTTTCCCTCATGTTACTGCCTGTAGATGTTTCTTCTGTGTTAGTTTTTGACCTGATTGAGATTATGATATACTGTGGTTTTAATTAAAATCCAACTCTTTTTCTTTCCCTTTGGTTGTACTTCCCCCTTTATCTGCCTGTGTATGCAGCACCTCTTTCCACACAGAAGTGATGAGATCTCCCATATATGGTCCTCTACTACAGGAATCATAATCCCACAGGCATTCTTAAATGCTATTAAAGGATATTGTTTTCTGTCTTTCACACTAATTTCTTCATTTATTTAATGTGAGATTCTAGCTATGTATGTGAGCAGAAGTAATGTACTGTATAAAAAGGTATAATTTTCATATACTGAAAATGTTTTTCTGTTAGATACCTACCTACACTTTTGGAGCTCATTTTTATGCATAAACTCAAAGTGATAGTTCAGTGGAATCAAACAGAGGGAATCACATGTATTTAGAGTGTGTGAAGATCACTTGATTTACATAACACAGTTGAAACACAATGATTGTGGAGTGCATATGAGTGCAGGACTTGTGGCATCTGACATTTTTTTCCATACAGAAGGTAGCACTGAATAACAGTTATAAATGTGAGAGGAGGCAAGTACCTGTTGCAAATAATTTTTTTGTATAGGAAAATTATAACTTTCACATCATCAGTGTTCAGATTTTGGGAAATTTTTATTTTGTGTCCTTTGTCATCTAAGTTATTTTATATGAATTATAAGTTAGGTATTGATAATTTTTTTGGACATTCGTTAATCTTATGAACATTGCAGTTTTTACAGATTTCATGGATTTGTTAGTTTATTATTAAGTACTGTATCTAGGTATGTTTACATTATTTCTAGGTAACATATCATTACTACTAGTAACATCTAATTTATTGTTCTATTTGAGCAGTTTTTATCATCAGTATAGGACTTACTTAGTGTACTTTGTTGTGTAGGTTACTTTAGAGGAATTATAACTTATATGTTAGTTGTTAATGTGTTTTATTGTTAATTTCCATTGGACTGCACATTCTTTATTATGTAATTTGTGGACTATGTAAATTTAATTGTTTTGTTCTTTTCATATTTATAAGTACCTTTGTGATGATGAAAAACCCACTTGAAGTAAAAATGTATTCTCAAGATGGCTAATATGGGTATCAGCACTTTATTTTAATTAAAATGCTAATATCCATACCAGCCATCTTGAGAATACATTTATAAGTACCTTGTTAACTATGTATGTTTGGATTATTTGTACATTACATATCATTACTATTAGTAACATAATTCATTGTTCTATGTTCCTAATCTTAATTTTTGTCTGTAGAACTTTATTATCTGCCCTTTTGTCTCTTTCCTGTGGGTCAGACTTTGTAAGTGTTCACTTCAGTGGACACTCCTAGATCCATGGAATTTCTTTAGATTTCTGGCTAGGTGATTAGACAGAAACCAGATCATGGAGGGTGTCCCTTGCTCCATCTCATCTGGATTTACATCTGTTAAGGAATGCTTCCTCAGATGGTTAGGTTCTTGCCTTGCCTTCCCAGAGGTTTAAGGTTTGTGGTAAAAAAAAAGTATTGAGATAGTTTTCAAACAATTGGTCATTACTTTGTTTCACTTCCTTTTTTTTCTGTGGTAACTGAGGGGAGTGGTTATGGTGTGTTTCAACATTTCTACAATAGTGATTTACATAACAGTGCCAGAGAGTACCAGTTTCAGGTACATGGTTCATGCCAGTAGGTTTGAGGGCCAGTTACTTACATTCTGGGATCATTATGCCTAGAACCCCACATAATATAAAGACCCATACTTTAGCTTACATCAGTTTAAATTTTGTTTTGGACTTGCAACTGTTGGTTCCTCCTTTGTCTCTATGGAATTTGTATCCCAATATTTTGGTCACATTTTCTCATCTTCAGTTTTCCATATTTGTTTTACTTTATTCTCCCTCCTTCATTCCCTTTCCTCCATTTACCTCTTGTCTGAGTTTTCTTGTGAGGTTTTGGTGGAGTATCATGCCCTGATTTTTTTCCATTCTGGCAAGATTGTTCTCTTCAGCCCTTTCACTTCAAACATGGCCCTCTGTTGTTGCTGTCTTTTAGATCAGGAAGTCCTGTCCCATATTGGTTTACCTTCAACGTTTTTAGAGAAGTTATGTATGGCTTCCTCTTTAAGGCAAGATGTCTTTGGGGCTTTTCTGTCACATCAGAATCCAGAATTCAATCTGCCGTGATATACATCTCTCTGTTCTCATTGGCTTCCTGTTTCTCTCAACCTACTCCTGAGCATCTTCTCATGTCTTCTCTCCTTCCTTTACCAGTTTCTGCTCTATGGGTTTCAAAGACCAACTGTCTTTTTTTTTTTTAAATGCCTTCACCATCACCAGTGCTTCTGATCACCATGATAGGTTCAAGTCTTGTGAGGTTCATGTTGTTTCATTTTGCCACTGTTTAGGAGTCAAACATGCCTGCCATGGCCAAGTAGTTAGGTCACTTGATATGCAGTCTCAGAACTGTGGGTTTGAATTTCCATACCATGAAACATGCTCATCCTTTCATCTCTGGGAGCATTATAATGTGACTATCAATCCCACTATTAATGCATAAAAGAATACCCCAAGAGTGGTGATGACAAGTTGCTTTCCCCCCTTGTCTTTCACTGTTAAATGAGGGATGGCTAGCACAGGCATCTCATATGTAGCTTTGTGCAAAATTCAAACCAAACTTTCATTTCTTCTACTCAATACCTTGTTCATTTTGATATTTTCAGTTCCTGTCTCATTTGGGCTCAAACTTCCCCCTTTCACCTGTGATCTATGGAGCTTTTGATTTAGGCCACTTTCTCTTCTCCTTCTGTAACTGTGTAAGAGGTCTCTCTCTTTTGGGGACATGGGCTTCTTTGGAGGTCCTCATTCTTCTCAGTCAAGCCCACATGTATTTTTTTCAATGGGTTGTACAAGATCAGTGTAACATCATTAGGGATATCCTGGAAACTGCCACTTAACTCCCTTTTTTCCAAGGTCTGGATTTTGACTGGTGGTTGAACCAAAACAAAACAAAACCACAGTGGGCTTTCCTTATCTAGAATGTACCTCTTCATGGATGCTTCTCTTTCTGTTTGTGATGCACATTTGGACATGCAGAATATTTGGAGACATTGGTTTATAGTGAATTCAACACTGCTTAACAATCTCTTGATACTGCTAGCTCTGCATCTAGTTTTGGTTCATTTCCTTTCATGGTTTTATAACCAGTCAGTGAAGATTTATTTCAAAAACTCTATAATTGTCTTATACATCACTTGACAAGGAAGCTTCCAGTTGATCACTTGTTGGACCTTCTATTCTTGGTTACAGACATCACATTCATTTGATGGCATTCCTAGGACTCTTCTTTCAGTGGAATGTGGCTCTTACCAACTTCTAGCTATTGGAGTGGTGGACCATGGAGGCTTCCTCCTGAATTTGTCCAGTTCCACTGAGGGAAAGATGGTGATGTTCTTTCAGTGTAGGTGACATATTGATGCTTCTCCCTCCATTGACCTGATGCACTATTTTAGATATTGTAGGTAATGAATTGGAGAATTTCAGTCAAAATACAGTTTACCCCTTCATTGCTCAGATATTGGCTTTTGTTGGGTACTGGTGTTGAGTGGAGTTGAACCAGCTACACAAGTCCTCACATGTGCATGGTCCAGGTATTGGAGACTGGATGATTCATTTTCATTGCTGTTTACCCTCCTTCCATTACCCAGCTGTTGGTTCCTGGGGAAGTACAGGCAAGATCCCTCCATTGTTTTCAAAAATAAATAAAATAGCCACACTTTCTTACAAGAAGATATGCTGTATAAAAATATATTAGATATCAGTGTTTTTATTTGATTTAATTACTATACAGACTATTTTAAAGTTTCTTGATAAAGATTTATGCATTGGTTTTTCCAAGCATTAATGAGTTAAGAGTTTAAAGTTGTTGTTTTTTCATTAAATTTATTATTTTTAGAACACCTGTGGATCTTGTAACTTAGATATCCTACAAAATCGCTTATCATTGTATATAAATCAGAATTCAATTGTGAAAGGTAAGTATCATAATTCTAACTTCCAAGAAAGGTGAAAATGCAAGAGGTATAACATTATAACTAACTTTTTTAAAATGTTTTTGAAAATAGTCCTGCTTACAAATGAATGCAATATTTTGTGTAAAAGTAACTAACTACAACTCTTCAATTTTAATTTATAAATTTGAAATGTTTTAATTGTTTTATATTACTCATAGTAACAGAAATACATATGCAAGTTTTGAAATCATTGGATTATAACATGAGTGAGCTAATCATGTACAGAATATATTAATATTTATAAAAAAAAAAAAGGAAGTGCCAGTATTCATATAAGAAATTAAGAGATTAAAAAATATTGAATTATGTTCTCATCTGATTAATATTCTGTCTTTGTTCCTTGTTGTTGGTGTCAACTGCTGAGTGACATTTTTGGAACAACCATAACATATTTTTTGGGTTATAGCATGAAAGGACAGTCTAACAAGTTTAATAAATAAAATATCTGATTTTTTTAAAATCAACAAAGCTCTGGTTGGGGTGACAATCAAATGAGTCTGTAGAAATTTTTATCCACATTCACTGGAATAAATGTAAATAGTACTTAGAGTGTAATTATTAGGTTGTCCAGAAATAAATGTCAGAATTCTCACAATGACATTTAGAAGCTGAATATTGAGTAACTTATCATTGATTGGTTAGTTTAATCCAACTATTGTCACTAAAAAGGTGTCTTTATTATCTGCTGTTTCAACAAGTAATACTGAAGACAGTGAAAGCCACGAGGCCATTGTTGCTTCAAAAGAAATACCTTTCTGCATGGAGTAGGACATAACAGTACCCACTACTGCAATGGGGATTTCCACAAGACTACCATTGGAAGCATATATGTATATATAATTTCCTTCCAAGCCTTACTGCACATGCAAATTAAAAAGCTCTCTTTATTCAATGTAACCTATTGCAAAATATCTCATTTTACAACCTTATTCAGATGATATTGCTACATTTCTTGCAGTTCTCCAGTTGCTTTCCCATTGGTATAGGGGCATAGTCTAATACTGAATGTATTATAGATTGGTACAGTGGACATTATTATGTGTTGTACTAAACATTTTGTGGCACAAGATATTAGATATCTGTTCTGTGGAAACATGAGCTCTACCTAAAGTGCATTTTTAGTTAACAAAAATTTCAACTTTGATACACCACATAAATTATTTGTTTTGCATGTGCTTAGCTTAATAAAGGCTGGCACATGCTTTATATTATTAAAAGTAGAGCTTTAGCAGTTAATCAATATAGTTAATTATCTCGGAGTATTGATAATATTGATTAATATTATGTAAAATAATCAATTAGTCAGAACTGTAATTAAATTAACACCATAAAAAATCAGCTAGTGTTTTCAGTTTCTACTTTTTTATTATTTCAAATGTCCAGCAATTGTGGTACTTACTTTGAGTTTTCATTATTTTTTATTAATTCAAGATAAGTTATTTGTTAAGCTTAATCAGTTAGTTAGTATGATGACTCTTGAAGATACTTAGTAACTATCTTGTGACTTATTAGTTTAAACTATTTTTGATTATTTTAACCATATTTGTAATTGAAATATTTCAAATCTGTATCTCTGCTGTTAAGCATAAAACTAAACTAGTGGACATCTATGATCTGGCCCCCCAGTGGCTCAGCGGTATGTCTGCGGACTTACACGCTAAAATCCGGGTTTCGATACCCGTGGTGGGCAGAGCACAGATAGCCCATTGTGTAGCTTTGTGCTTAATTCAAAACAACAACAACAACATCTATGATCTGTCTATTGCAGATATTGAAATGCACTTGTTAATCTTATAAAGTTCCATTAATAATCCAACCCTAAAAGTCTGTATTCCTTTTCAAAGGTATTTGAGAGAATGCTCACAAACAGGTGTGTAGATCCTAGGGAGGATGGGTGGGATACATCCCTCCTTCATTTTAGGTGGGGGGTATGGTGCATACAGTCACCCTTCCCTTCAGTTTGGTCTGTTGAATTGTTCTTTTGCATCACAGGGCCTACAAATTGTATGTTTGTTTTTGTGATTCTCATTATCTTACCAATCAAATTACATAATTAGGCCTAGTTGTAGGCTTTTTCAGTAGTTGAAATGTACATCTTTAATATAGGCGTACTTCTCAGCTTTTTGATCCAAATAATAATTCATAACTATCAGTCAGTAGGCCTAAGTATACATGCAAGTATCATAGCAACAAGATTACTCTGTGATTGCATGTTTACAGCTCTCAGGCTCATGTAATCAGATATTATCAATTTGCAAATTGAACAGTCCATATAAGTGGTTGCAAAAATCATCCCCCCCATCAGGTGTAAAAAAGTACGTCCCTGCTCACAAGTGTTAATATTTTGTTTTTTATGTAACCAGAAACATTTTTTAGCTGAAAAGAACTAACCAGTATTCACACAAAATACATTCTTTGAATATTTGAAAGGTCTTTGTCAATCCAGTGATGACTGGTTGTGGAAAGACACAAAGTTACATTCCCAGAAGCTTGTGAGTGTATTAAAGGATATAGTGCATTGGTACCAAGATATTATGAAGTTAAAATAACAGGTTAGTTGTTTTTGTTAGTGTTTTATGATGATGAGAAACTCACTTAAGTAAAAACGTATTCTAAAGATGGCAGATATGGGTATTAGCACTTTAATTAAAGTTTGCGTTTGAGTTTACAAATCACAACACCAACCAACAGTTCTTCTGTTAAGATTTGCTCCATTTTCAAAGTTATCCAAATCAGGGAGCATGATTGGAGTTAGTAAACGTTACAACTAACCTTCTAAGTAATGTTAACATAAATCGTATAAATAGTATTTTATTTGTTATACAGTAATGTTAAATTAGTGATTATTATATAGGATATAAGGACGTTATTCCAATTAAATATTTTTATTACTCTGCCTTTAATTCTTTCTCCAGTCTATGTTATTACTAAACACAAAAGTTCCTAAACCCGTTAACTCAGATTTATTGTCAGGTCGAGTTGAAATATGCAGAGAAATGTTTTCAAAAGACACGACGTTTTGTTTTCTGTGCTAACTTTGTGTTGACTGGTATGCAATCATCATCAAACGATATTCTTAACCAAACACCGACTTATTTTCCTAAAACATGGCCATGCGCGTTAAGGCGTGTGACTCGTAATCTGAGGGTCGCAAGTTCGCATCCCCGTCTCGCCAAACATGCTCGCCCTTTCAGCCGTGGGGGCGTTATAATGTGACGGTCAATCCAACTGTTCGTTGGTAAAAGAGTAGCCCAAGATTTGGCGATGGGAGATGATGACTAGCTCCATTTTTACTGCTCTTACACTGCTAAATTAGAGACGGCTATCACAGATAGCCCTCGAGTAGCTTTGTGCAAAATTCCAAAACAAACAATTTTCCTGAAACAATTTTTTTCATGTGAGAAAACTCTAAGAAACAGTACAATTAGTGTTTATTTCAAATTTTGCAATACGTACTCGGATTTCAATATCTAAGAATAAACTCTTTGCAAAGGTACCATATTTTCTCTAGTCAATTTTAAGATGGAGTCTTTGCAGAAAATAATATCATAACGTTCAAGATAAAATGTTTTGTTACCGTATTCAAGAAAGACTAATGTCTTTGAATAATTCTCAGCATGTTGAACAAAATTAATTTCGTTATGAATTTTTCTTTATATTCTACATGTCTTGACGCTTTTGGGATTTTTAGCTGTATGTGAAGGTGGATATTTTGGAGTAAGAGGAGGAGTGGGAGCTGGTGGAACAGTTTGGTGGTGGAGGAATAAAGCGTCGTGGATATTTTGGGGAGAAGAATTTGGAGCTGGCGGACACTTTGGTACTGGAGGATTTGGGACAGATGGGCAGATAAGTGGTGGAGTATTTGGAGTTGGTGGAAAGGTTCGAACTGGAGGTTTAGGAGTTGGTGGACAATTTGGCACTGGAGGATTTGAAGCTGATGGACAGTTTGGCATTGGAGGATTTGGAGTTGGTGGGAAGTTTGGTACTGGAGGATAAACAGAAAGTGGACTCTTTGGTGCTGGAGGTGGACCAGCAAACAGATTCATTAGTGGTGGACGAGGAGGAGTAAGTAATTATAATTTGATATGTAATTGTATGTGTTACTTTTTCCAAAATGTGGAAGAAGCGATATATATATTTATATATTCGCGAAAAAAATTAAAGGAATTTGTCACTCAATTAATCAACATTTTTTCTTTGTATATCAGTGTTGAAACAAAGACTTTATTTGTCAGTCGGAAACTGAATTTGCTCACCTAATAACCATGAACTCTAGAAGGAAGCAACTCTTCCCGATTAAGAAATTAAAATGGTCTGAATAATGTAAGCATCAAATTCTAATCATGACTTTAATTTCAATATTACTATTATATTTATTCGAATATCTCAGTAAATCTTTGTTTAATTTGGATTTCAGTAAAATTTCGTTTGATATATATTTCACAAATTCATCTCGATAAGCATATCAGTAACTTCTCTACATTTACAGGTTAAGTTTAAATACTTAAAATCGTCTTTTGATACACAACCCGGAAACAATAAGGAAATGTTTTAGTTTAGGTTTAGAAAGAATCAAACAAATCAAGTTAACAGTTTAAATGAAAATTAATAGACATAAAAATAACCATGGCAACAAACAGACAACGTGTGATATTCCTTCGTAGACCATTTGAAGAAAACGATTGTAACAAACACAGAAACGACAATATTTTTAATTTGCATAGATATAAATTAGTTCATGCTTTTACACAGGGACGTTACGGCCAACAATCAGTGTATCCATCAATTCCCACACCCCACTCTTTTAGCTACGTTGTACCCGCTGACGGGGGTTTTAGTGCACGGCAAGAGGTTGGAGATGGATATGGTCAGGTAAGAGGAACTTACAAGCTCTCTGACCCAGATGGACGGTTTAGGAATGTTCAGTACACTGCTGGTCCTCAAGGATTCCAAGTTCAAGTATACACCAACGAACCAGGTACCAAGAGTGAAATTCCTGCTGACGTTAATTTCCAGTCCTCTGCTCCTGTTCCACCTCCTTATTACCCATCTAGGCAACGCCCTGGATACGGTACCCCTGATGGTGGATGTGGTTATCCAAAACACTCTGTTCCAGCTGATAGACCTTGGCAATAACTTGGTCAATTCTGTAGTATAACGTAAAGGAAATGTTTTTGTGTATTTTATTGTTTGCTAATTTATCAATGTTGCGTATTTCATCTGCACATCTGAAATTGTAATCTGGATCTTCAACTCCTACCTCCTCTTCTCATTTGCTGCTCTCTTCTGGGGATGGCTGCTTTCTCTTTGGCGGAGTGGAAAGAAGGAGCTCAGGACAGTGTGGTACTGGGGCGATGGATAATGGAAGGTCTGGATACATGATAGCAGATGCATTCTTGCCAGCCCAACGTTTGGAAAAGTCAACCATGGAAAAGTAGCAATTGCTTAAGTAGGCAGTGGGTTCTCGCCAATATCTTGGAATAGTGAACTTCATGGCTTTATTTTCTCCTCTGTACCATCCTGCAAAACAGAAAAATAAAATTGTCATTTTGAAGAATAAATTTATTTCATCCACAACTTAATGTATAAGAGGTTCGTGCAAAATATATTATATGAGATATGTTTTTTTATTCTATTAGAAATAAAAAGATATTTAAACTTTAAAAAGTCTGAAATTTGTATAATATAAATTCTTACTACGCAAGCAAGTAAAAATTGTCTATCCTACCTTCTAGAGTTTTTTTTTTTTTTTGCAGTGCTCGCCGATAAAATGAGATGATCAGGGTTTGTCTTGATCCTGACAAGCATGCCGAAATGTGCTTTGTAGGCTTCATTCATTTTAGAAGATGCTGTCACAGAGTACTTTTTCGCTCTTGTCTTGATAAATTGGCCACGTGCATAGCAGAATGCGTCTAGAAAATGCTTGCAGCTTCTTGATGCCATGTCTGATAAAATTAGACTAGGTCTATGTGTTCACTTAGGCAGCTGGAACTAAACTGAAGTAGTGAGTAGTGAACCCCTATATATACATATTGCTATGGAAAGTTCTGGAAAATTCTAAAACTATTTGAAAATTCTTGTAAGTTGAAGAAAATTCTGTATCAGTTACTCAGCACTGAATCCACCTGAAATGTTCTGGAAAATAGGTAAATTTGAAAATTTTATTACCCAGGTCATAAAAGCAAAGTTTGAAGAGAAAAATAGGTCTTTGTGTTTACTTTAGGCATAAGCAATAAAGGATAACACTTTTTGCCCAGAAAAAAGAATAAGCAAAATTTTGTTACATAGTGTTATATATATAAAATTATGTAGAAAAAGTTTGATATTTTATTAATTGTTAAAAACTTCCACCCCACACAAGTTATATTTTATTATATATTATTTTTAATCATACAGGTCCCATGGGTTTCAAATCGACAGTCCCTCCTTCATCAGTGTCTAAGTGGCTTACAATGCTAATACACGGACTTCAACACCCGTGGTTAAAACTGTACTAGTTTCTTTGTTTGTTAGAAATTAAGTACAAAGTTACATAAAGGGCTCTCTGAATTCTGCCCTACTTGAGTAACGAAACCTGATTTTAGATGTGTGTGCCCACAGATATGCCACTGTGACGCTGGGATGAGGGCGCACAGCAAGCACTGATAACTGATTGCGAAGCATGACCTTCCGCAAAAGTTCTCCCGGAGGATGATGGAATAAAGTTGTGTGATGTGGACACAAATAATCATATACACACCCTAATGAATTAATTTATAATTACGTTTCTTATTTGCTATGAAAGGATAGTTGTCCTTGCTGCTCTACCCAGTGGACGCTTTTGTTGTGTAGCTTATTTCTCAATGAATGAAAAAATCGTATTAAAATAATTAAAATGACAAACTTTATTGTAACACCAAGTTAGTAGTGAATCCGAGATCAGGTTTGAAGAAGTGGGTTGTATCTCATCATAAAAGGCGCTTTGCACTTGTACTATTTGTTTTACAATAATTGCTTTGGCCACTGTTTCTGCTAACTGGCTAATTTTATAACGTTTGCATGGTTATGCCCGAGGTTAAGGGTCTCTAACCTAGCATTTTAGACCACGTTACTCCTTCCTAATCAGAAATTTTAGAGTTCATTACTGCTAAAAACTTTCACTCACCTCAAATTTTACACTTTTTGCTTCCCAAATATTGAATTGACTACAGATTTATCAATCAATTAACAACATCCTTAGCGAATCTAAGAGCTACTTTAAGTGAGGAATTTCACCCTCCTTCGTATAACGCATCCACGTCAGCAAAGTCAGAGAGATAATTTAAATAGAAATAATGGGACTTTGAGTTGGTGGTAAATGGCTTGCTCAATAATAGACCACGCCCACTCCAATTTTTAGAATAAATTATCTAAAAACAATGTAGTTCCAAAAGCCTGACGACATCGTGTTGAATCTTGTGAAGAAACTTAACAACAATTCACAGTGTGAGAACAAACAAACTTTTATGGGTCTATAGGAGTCCAGGATTAGCGTGTTGGACGGCAAATCGCAAAATCCAAGGTCCAAACTACGATACCATAGAATATGCTTCACACTTTCGAATTCCTAGCACTATTCGGTTCCTAGATTCGAAAAAAAAACATTTATGGAGACTGACGGGTAATTTATACTTAAGGATTGCTAAACCTTGTATTTTGAACTGCCCGAAAAGGGATTCCGACTGAAAATATCATTTCAAATTTCAGTTATTAACGATCCTCCGTCCCCAGAGTAAGGAGTGTGTTTTTGTAGCAACGGTGCACAAACTGTGGATCTAATAACAACACAGCTTTCGTACAAGTTGATTTATATGACTCTTGTTTCATTCTTTATGTCTAGATTAGTCTGAAAAATAGGAATATAGTCAAATATTTATTCTTGATTATTATAAAAATTTGTCTCCAATGAACGATATTTTATTACTTTATCTTTTCCTTCTCAAGATATAAAAAGTTGCACCCCTTTGGGTTTTATTGATGAAAATAGGTGATTCATTAAGAAAAGAAAAGTGTACTGAACTAATCCTAAAATAAAAGAACTAAATAATTTCTTTACGAATGACAAAAAGTTCAAATTTACAAGTATTTAAACAAAATATTCATAAAAATAGGTTATAATCTTGTTAGTAATTGTTTCAATCAACAATGTATTGTTAGAATTTGTTTCAATCAACAATGTCTTTGTATTGTTGATATTACTTCAGTCTCACAGTGTGCTATTAAAATTGTTTCAGTCAACAGTGTATTATTAATATTTATTTCAATCAACATTAACTTCAAATATAAACAGTAATATTATCCTTAGTTTAAAGCTAAGCCCATGTCTACATACTGGGCCTTTTGTGCTCTGCCCACTACGGGTATCAAAATCCTGTGCGTTTGTATGTGTGTTTCTTATAGCAAAGCCACATTGGGCTGTCTTCTCAGCACACCGAGGGGAATCGAACCCCTGATTTTAGCGTTGTAAATCCATAGACATACCGCTGTACTAGCGGGGGCATCAAAATCCTGCATATCTGAGCTTTAAAATACCAGGCTTTTAAAATAACGTTTCTGTCATCTTCTTTATTTTCAGATTCATGGAAAAAATTAAAAATAAATTTTGCTGACCAATTAAATAAGACTGAAGGAAATAATTATTTATGTCACGTATAGTGAAGGACGTTAATGACGAAAGTTTGATTATTTTTACAGTTATTCAAATACACGTTTATAAGTCACGACAGGTGTCTCCGTAAATCACACAGTATGTGCTTTGATTTGTTGACATATCTAGTTTAGCAATGCTGAAGGGAGAACTATTCTTTTACTGGGGAAGAGATTTGACATGACCTTTATTTTTACTTTTGGTAAACTTAATACTCAAACCTCAAAATCAAAGAATACTTTTATGGCCGAAACCTAACACAAAGTATAGAAATTCCAATGAATAATTCACTGGTTAAAGCAACCACTTGTGGAAATTATATAAAGCTTTTTTCTTGTTTCAAATTTACCATAATTGTTTCTGCTAAGCCTCGCATTGATAGCACAGCGGTTCCAAATTGTTTTAACAACACTTTCAATTCGATAAAGTAGGGCACATTTTTTACTTCACTGCTTTTTAGAGCTGAAGAAAGTGGCTTCTTAAATGGAGGCAGTTGAAATAATACAAACAAGGACATTGGAGAAAATAGCCCATGAAGTAGACCACAGAAGTACCTAATAAGTAACTAAATATGAGAGTGAGGTTTAGCATTTCAGTTTTAACGGATGAGTTTTTTTCTAATTCCTTTTTGCAGTGAAAATTAAAGAATGAATAGAAATAGTACAAATTTATTATGAAGTTTGTCGTGTGTTTCATACTATGTGAATACTAAGTTGTGAATTGTAAACACTATGTTGAATTATTTTTAGATGAAAGTAATACAGTTTAAGTTATTTATATTTTTACTAACAATATGTTATCGTAATATATTCCGATAAAACTGTTGTCCAAATACGTATTTGAATACTGTTTTATACCTAAGTTCATACCCTTTCCTTCAACAAGACAGCTATCCTTGCTATATATGTGACACCAGTACATATGTTGATCGTAATTGCGCGTTCTGATATCCGTCACATCGAACATGATCGCCCTTTCAGCCGTGAGGGTATCATAACGTGACATTCAATACAACAATTAGCTGGTAAAATATTAGCCCAATAGTTAACGTATCATTTGAATCTTCACCCTTTTTAGGTTTATAATTACCAGTTTCATTAAACGTTTTAAAGACTTTAAGTTGCATGATCTGTTAACGATAACAGTTCCAGATAGGAACTGTTATGATGAATGAAATAAGGTTCGTGAAGAATAATATTATTTCTACTGCAATGAACCTTTATCGAGTCATCCGCGTTTTCTGTTTTCTACCTTATGGTTAAGTCTCGTCGATGTCTGCTATCGTATTTTAATTGATTTTCATTGAGACAAAAGCATATTTTCTCTTGTTTTGAGGTCTCATTTCATTTGGCTATTTCACCTACCCCTAGCGGCATGTATCGTTTGATCTTATGTGCAGTGGCTGCGCTAAACAAAATGGAAGCACTTTTCCATCGTTCTCTTTACGTGTGAATTTTTATCGACAAAATGCTATCGACACAAAGTTGTTTTTCTTTCTGTTACGCGGGAAACAGCACGTTTATAACTGTCTGTTCATTTGTTGAGTTTTTGCTCAAAACTGCTAAGGTCCTTAATTTAGCAGTGTAAAACTAGATGGAAGGCAACTAGTCATCACCACCTACCGTCAACTCTTTGGCTACTCTTTTATCAACGAATAGTTGGATTAACTTTCACGACTGAAAGGGTGAGTATGTTTGGTGCGACCAGTATTGGAACCCGCGACTCTCAGAGTCGAACGCCTTAACACGCTTGGTCATGCCGGGAAGACAAGAGAGAAGACAATAAGTCAACACCACCTACTACCACCTTTTGATCTACTTTTAATCAAATATTTGGATTTCACCACTACTCTTATCACGTGCCCACAGGTAGAAGAATAGACGGTTCGAAGAATTGATAGTTCAGAAATAACTTAGGTTTATCTTTCTGGGTTATTTCAGAGCAAAGACACTTTAGAATATATGCTGTGTCTACCGAGGAAAATCGAATCCCAGATTTTAGCGTTGTAAGTCCGCAGGCTTACCACTGTCCAATAGAGGTACGACATAATTTAGAACTTCTGATTTAGTGAAGGGTACGCATTCAGCAGTATCCGTCGCCCATAGGTGTTGGCTTAACCAAACAGAGGTTAACGTTTCATTATTAAAACGTACTCACAACTGAAACTGTATGTTCAGCGTCACATTGAAAGCTCTAACCTTAGACTTTCTAGTTTAAAGAATGGTAGGAGAATACAAGGTTACACCCGAAACTTGGTTTATTTAACGTGTTTAAATTACGAAACTCTTATCTTACGTATTTGTTTAATTCCAAGTGGAACACAACTAACTGTTATAGTTACGCATTCAGTGTTGATTATGAAATTTCATAAGGCGATCTTATTTCCAGCGACACGAAGCTGTGTCAACCGAATTCCCGAGTGATAACATCACAAGACAACGAGTCACGTTATTACCGCTCGAGACAATGGCGAGCGTAATTTATTCAGACTTATCCAACTATTATTCGTAGACGTTCCAAACACTTGAAACACAAAATTAAACCTGATCCATTTCCACACCTTTCATTCATTTCTTACCGTTAATGTTTTCTATCAAGTTATGTAGCAAATAAATAAAATAAAACCCACAGACTTCCTGCAATAATGGGCATGATCTGTTGTTTGGGTAGGAAAAGGTTAGCGCCTATTGAAAGACTAAATGCGACTTTGGGAAAAGTTGATCCACTTTCTACAAACGTTTCGTTGTTCTATGACGCTTGTGACACGAGTAATTAGAATAAAAGTAACAAGTGTTTATGAGCAAACACTTGGTAGCCTTTTAGGAAACTGAAATATCAAGATCTGATAAACAAGCCCTAGAATCGCAGGTTATGTTAATTGTTCGTAACCCGTTTGTTTGAAATAGTTGTAGAAAAAAGTGGGAGAAAGGGAGAAAGTCGAAATTTTTAAAATAATTTTAATAGAAACATTTAAAAACGTTTATCAGGTTTGGTTGAACATTTAAAACACTAATTATATATATATATATGAAATTATATGAAAAAAATGTTTTATTAATTATTAAAAACCTTGACCCTACTCAAGTCACATGTTATTGTATGTTATTTGTAAACAAACAGGTCTTATGGGTTTCAAATTGACAGTTCCCTCTCCGTCAATGATCGGCTTACAATGCTAATATTGGGGTGCAACACCCGTGGGTAAAACTGCACTAACTCGTTTCTTTTTTGGCAATTTAGCACAAAGTTAAATCAAGGATCCTCCGTGATCTGCGTGCCACGTGTATGTAAACTTGGTTTTAGATGTGTGAGCCCATAGACATACAACTGTGACACTGAAGGACAAGCAGCATACACTAAGAACTAGTCCGCAGATTTTCCGCTGTGCCAGTAGGGAGCACACAGCAAGCATTGATAACTCATTGCGTAGCATGAGCTTCCGTAAACATTCTACCGGGGGATGGAGATGCAAAGTAGTGTGAAGTGGAAAAAAATAATCACGTACATATCCTTGTGAATAAATTGATAATTACGTTTCTTATTTTCTTGCCTCACCCCTCGGACGCTGATGTTGTGTAGCTAAGTTAGTAATGAGGCCAAATTCAGCGTGGCGAGCTTCGGGTCGAAAAAAACCAACTTGTGACACATCATAAAAAGCGCTCTACACTTCCATTATTTGTTCTACAACAGTTGTGAATACGGTTGTTTTCTGCTAACTGGCTATTTTTTTACTAGCCAGCAGTAACATTTTGCATAGTTATGACTAATGTTAAGGGTCTCTAACCAAGCATCTTAGACCACGTTACTCCCATCTTAGCAGAATTTCAGAGTTCATTACCGCTAAAAACTTTCACTCGCCACAAATTTTACACTTTTTGTTTCACCAACTTTGAATTTATTACAGACTTGGCAATCAATTAACAACATCCTTATGAGCTACTCCAAGCAAAAAGAGGAATTTCACCTTCATCCTTATAACGCATCCACGTCAGCAAAGTCAAAGAGCAAATTTTAATAGAATGGAGGTGCGAATCATAAAACTCGGATTCATGTCATATGGCTCGCTCAGTAATAGTCCACGCCCAACTCATTTTTTTATTTATTTATCTCTAAACAATGTAGTTCGATAAGCCTGACAAATCGTGTTGAAACTTGTGAAGACATTTAACAACAACAATTCACGTGTGAAACAAACAAGCTTTAATGGGTCTATAAGAGTCCACAATTAGCGTGTTGAACTGCAAATCGCCAAAATTCAAGGTTCAAGATACAATATAACTGAACAAGGTTTGCACTTTCTGAATACGTAAAACTATTCAGTTCAAAGAATCGAAAAAGATAAAAAAGAGACATTTATAGAGACTAAACAGTAGTTTGTATTAAGGAATGTCGAAACATCATATTTTGATCTGTCCGAAAAGGGCTTCAGACTGAAAACATTATCCAAATTTCAGTTATTAACGAACCTCCGTCCCCAAAGTGCGGATTGTGTTTTTGTAACAGCAGTGCGCAAACTCTGGTTCTAAGAACAATCTAGCTTACGTATGTGTCAATTATTGACTCTTGTTCCATTCTAATCTGTAAATTACTCTGAGAAAAGTAATATAGTCAAAGATTATTATTTTATCATAAAAAATTGTCTCCAGTGAATAATATTTCATTTTTTTATTTTATTTATTTATTTTTTGTTCTTAAATGGAAATAGCTGCGCGCCTTTGGGTTTTACTGATGAAAATCGGTCATTCATTAAGCGCAGATGAGTGTACTGAACTAAGCCTAAACTACATTAAATGTGGATTCAAAAATAAAAGAACCAAACACTTATTTTACGAATGACAATATATTCAAGTTTACAAATATTAAAACAAAATATTCATAAAAGTAGAATTTAGAAAAAACATTGAAGTTATAATCTTGTTCCAATCAACAGTGTATTGTTAATATTTAATTCAATCAAAAGTAACTAACAAATATTAACAGTAACATTATTCTTAGTTTTCTTGTTTAAAGCTAAGCCCAAAGCTAAACAATGGGCCTTCTGGGCTCTGCCTACTACGGGTATTAAAATCCTGTTTCTAGCGTTTAAGTCCGGACTTACCTCGGTGCAACTAGTGGTTTATTCTCAGCTTAGCAAATTTTTTAAAATAACATTCCTTTCATCTAGTTTATTCTCAAAATCATGGAAAAAAGTAGAAATAAACTACTGAAAAATTATATTAAACTGAAAGAAGTAATTATTTATGTCACGTATAGTGAAGGATGTTACTAAAAAAATGACGAAAGTTTAATGACTTATTTTTACAGTTGTTCAATAACATGTTTATAAGTCACAACAGGTGTCTCTTTCCCTGAGTCACACAGTAGGTGCTTTGATTTGTTGATGTATCTAGTTTAGCAATGCTGAAGGTCCAACTATTATCCTACTGGTAAAGAAACCTTTTCAAATAACCTCTATTTTTAGTTTATAGAAATTAAATATCCAAAGTTAAAAATCAAACAATACTTTTATGTCCGAAACCTAAAAAAAATATAGAATGTCCAATGATTAATTCACCGGTTAAAGTTACATCTTGGAGAAATTACGTTTTTTTTTCTTGTTTCAAATTTATTATAATTGTTTCTAAGCCGCGTTTTGATAGAACAGCTGTCCATAATTGTTTCTAATAAGACTTCAATTTCCAAATTCGATAAAATAGAACCCATTTTTACTTAACTGCTTCTTAGAGCTGAAGAAAGTGATGTTTAAACTCGAGTCAGTTGAAATAATACAGGGAAGGACATTGAAGAAAATATCTCATGAAGTAGACCACAGAAATATCTAACCTTTAATTGATAAAACATACATATCTTATGTGATTGATTGAATTCGAATTCTGACTTCCACCTTTCATGTCATTGACTTACAACTGCAGTGACGTCAAGAAAGAAGTAATTTCTAGCTGCTATAAAAGCTTGTAAATTCCAATAGGTTATACATTCAACCAAAGAACTTCTTTCGTATTTTTTAGCAAACTTTGAACCAACAGAAATGTTCCAGGCAAGTACACAATCCTATATGTTCCATCTATCGTTTAACTTAAACATTGGCAAACACCTTCTCTCTAAAGGGAGTCAAATCGCCAATCTAACATCAGAACATTTTTAGATTTCTTTGAATTCTTAGACTTCATATCTTATGTTACTTAATTAAACTTTTCTGTATGTACCAAGATATTATTGTTAATATGTTTTAGTACAAAGCCACAGAACGACAACCTGCTCTCTCTTCACCATGAGGAATCGTACACCGAATTATAGAATTATAAGTCCGTCAGCTTATTGCCGATCCACAGAAAGTTTCTTTTAATCAGTATGTTATTATTAAACAGTTTAAACAAAAAATATATATCTATTTACAATCCTGATGATGACTTAAACAACAGCGTCACATTATTGAGTTACAGGATCTATTCTAAACAATGGCAACACCATATTGAATTAGAGGATCCATTTTAAACGATAGCAACAATATGCTGAGTCACAGAATCAATTTTAAACTTTAGCAACACTATACTATGTTACATAATCCATTTCAAAACAATAAAAGCATTATATTGAATTAAGGTATCCATTTTAAGCAATAGCAACATTATACTAAGTTACAGAATCAATTTTAAGCATTACCAACACTATACTGAGTTACAATTCCATTTCAAAATAATAAAAACATCATATTGAATTAAGGTATACATTTTAAGCAATAGCAATACTGCGTTAAGGTTTTGTTTGTGACATTTAACTATGAAAATAAAAGGAAAATACTATTTCAGAAGAATGCCTTGCCAACCTAGCACACTAAGCGATTTTAACATAACAGCTTGTGTCAGTCCAGATTTGAAATATAGTTATAGATGGGGCTCCACATTCTCTCGACCATATTTATTAATTTTTACGTGGTTACTCATCTTCAAAATTAAGTTTCAAAAAGTGTTCGAATTACTAATAATGTTTTTCAACTGGTCCTGATTTTTAACATTATATTTTAATCATTATTTCCTGGCTGTTTTGAGCTGTTTCCATACCTGAAGCTGGATACATTGGTGGAGGAGGAGACGGTGTGGGTGGATTCATTGGTGGTGAAGGAGGAGGTGTAGAAAGAAACTATGTAAACCTGGTTTCTGTCCAGACTGTAAATTGTACATCATTTTAGTTGATATTGTTTTTGTGCAATTAACCTAATAAATTAACGACGAAATGTGAATGTTTGAAATCACACTTAAACAGAGATAAAGTTCAGGATTTTATTGACAACGATAAACAACATAGATAAGTTTTAACGTTTCGATGATGTACACGTTTAAAAAACCAAAATGTCAAATATAAACTAAATACAAATACATGAGCTGAAGTAGGAACTTAATTCAATGGTATAAAATAATATACTTATCAAACGACTATCGCACTGTAATGTGTAATTTATCATTTCTTTTCTACAAATACAGGAACCACTGGTAGCTATGGTCAACAACCAGTGTGTCCTTCCATTCCGACACCTTATTCTTTCGGTTACGTCGTTCCTGCTATTGGCGGGTTTAGCGCGCGCAGGAATCTGAAGATGGATATGGTCAAGTAAAATGATCGTACAAGCTGTCTGATGCAGATGGACGCCAAAGGAAGGTCCAGTACGTTGCAGGTCCTCAAGGGCTCCAAGCTCACGTCTACACCAACGAACCTGGTACCAAAAGCGAGAACCCTGCTGACGTCGATTTCCAGTCCTCTGCCCCTGTTCCTCCTCCTTACTACCCCCCTAGGCAACATTCTGGCTATGGGGCTACTGTTGGATATGGTAATCAAAAACACATTGCTGTTCTAGCTAATGGACCCTGGCAGTAATTTGCATAATTGTTTAAGCTATTTTGAAGAACTTGATAGACGAAACTTGAACATGTTATTGTTTAATGTTCCAATACCTAGTTTTTTCTTCTATATTTTGCATCTATAAGTATTTAGTGTGTACAGTTAGAATCTTTTGGTGGTTGAATTCAAATGTCAATAAAGATTGTCCTATATATTATTGAAAATGTTCTAGTGTCCAGGTTATTGTATAGTAGGGCGGTTAAACAACAAACAAATTCGTTTTCAAATAAATTTGTCTCATGTAAATTAAACTGAGAGTCACGATGATTTTAAACAATGTTAACACTGTATTGTAAATATTGTTTTTTTAGTCTTAGTGAAATATCTTTATTCGAAAACATTTGATATTACTCTTGTATGCTTCAAAACTTCTTCGTGATCAAAATAAATTGTAGAACTATTTGTTTATTGCTTATTAAGCAAGAGGCTACGGAACCCAGTTTTTAGCTCTAAAAATGGCCAAGTCGTTAGGGTATTCGAAGGGTGTTCCAATAACCACTACATCAAAAATGCCCAGTCCTTTCTGCTGTGAGAGCGTTATTATGTGATGTCAATCCTACTATGCGTTACTAAAAGAACAAACCATGAATTGGTGTTGAATTGGGAAATAATACTTTTTGGCCTGGAACAAAAACAAGTAAAAAAATTGTTACATATATTGTCAGTTTTATATATATAAGTGTTATATATATGAAATTATATTGAAAAGGTTTCATATTTATTAATTTTTAGAAAAATTCCGCCCCACCCGAGTTACATTTTATTATACATTATTTTTAATCCAACAGGTCTCATGGGTTTTAAATCGACATTCTCCCCTCCTATAGTGTCTAAGCTGCTTACAGTGCAAATATACAGGCTTCAAAACCCGTGGTTAAAACTGGACTGGTTTATTTTCTTGTTAGGAATTAAGTGCAAAGTTACATAAAGGACTCCCTTTGCTCTGTTCGACTCGGGTATCGAAACCTGATTTTAGAAGAGTGAGCCCACAGACATGCCGCTCTGACACTGGGAGGAAGTAAACAACAAGCACTGATAACTAATCCTGAGGGCACACAACAAGCTCTGATAAGTCATTGTGTAGCATAAGCTTCTG